>WTXL01000112.1:0-104178 GCA_022376525.1 Russula vinacea | reverse complement strand
AAGAGCCAGCCGAACCGTCAGTCAAGCCGGTCGCCGGGCCCGGGTAGGCACGCCAACGCCCAACGAATATATTTTTTCTCGCCACTGACACGCTCCCTCACCGCAGCTCCCCTCCCTTGCTCGAAACACGAGACAGAGGTATGATTTTTATGTTCTTCTTGCCACCGAACCCCCCAATGCGTTGCCATTGGCCTCATCGCTCTCCCACCCCGTAGACATTGCCCTCACCTGCCTCACCATCCACTTCCGCCGTCGGTGGTGCGAGTAATACTGTCTCACAGGTATGTGACCTGCCACTGGCCAGTTTGTTGCCCTCGCTGACAGCTTACCTCGCCCTCTCCCTCCCATTCAACGCGCTCGACCACACGTCTCAACGCTGAAGCTTGCCACCCTCCCTCGCTCTAAACACATCCACCGCACCTCTTCCTCGTGCCCTTCCCTGTGACTTACTCAGCGCCACTCCCGGCTGCCTCATTGACCTTTCGAGCACAGCCTTATAAACCTCTCTAATATCTGTTACCTGGTATTAGACGAGGCTGATCGTATGCCTGAAATAGGTTTCGAACCCCAAATCCGAAGAATCGTCCGAGAGGACATGCTCGGAGTCCATGATCGTCAAATGCTCATGGACACTTCTCGCTGTTTCGATGCATTGAGGTTTGGACATGTCCCGCTTTTTTGATGCATCGAGGGCTGGACACCTCGTGCTGTGACGATGACTCGACACGCACCCTCAATGCAAACGCTCACCGTTGAATCGCGCGTTGATGTGCGCCGCATTTCTGGTGGACTAGTGGTGGCAGACAGGGTTTAGATTTACTTACAACTTACACTGTAATTGAGATTTGTTACTATCGAGATTATGTGCCAATTCCTTTGTGAATACCCAAACCCGGAAGTTCGGAACTTTCTAGGCACGCGTCCTATGCAACCAAAGCATGCGTCGGAGTTCAATACCTGTGGGAATACCCCATTACTTACAAAGTAACATAGTGACATATAGCCTACATAGACATACTAAAAAATTAATGTAACATAGTGACATATAGAACATACTTACATACTGAAGAAATATAGACTTCACCCAATGATATATAAACTACAGAGTGACCGGTGTGAGCTATATTGTTGTCCAATTGGTTACAGAATGCTACCTAAGCACTATTGCTGTCCAATTGGCTATAGAGTGCTACCTAAGCAATATAGCTATCCAACCAGCTATGGATGCACCTGGAGGCTATATATCATTGGCTGAGTGCAAATCACCCAGACCATTTTTGGTGATGCACAGAGAAGGAGGTTGTGTGCATGGCACCGAAGTCTGGCACCACTGACACGTATGGCCAAATTGGCCCCCCGAATATTCCACAAAGAAGGATGTTGCGTGTGTGGCACCGAAGTACAGTGGCACAAACATACATGGCCAAATAGGCCCCCCCCTCAAATAGCCCACAGAGGAGGTTGCGCACTTGGCACCAAAGTCCAGCACCAAAGATACGCATTGCCAAGTCAGCCCCCCCAAATAACCCACAGAGAAGGAGGTTGCACGTGTGGCACCGAAGTACGGCAGCACAAACATGCATGGCCAAATAGGCCCCCCCCTCAAATAGCCCACAGAGGAGGTTGTGCACTTGGCACCAAAGTCCGGCACCAAAGATACACATTGCCAAGTCGGCCCCCCCCCCCCCCCCCAAAAAAAAAAAAAAATAACCCACAGAAGAGGTTGTGCACTTGGCACCAAAGTCCAGCACCAAAGATACACATGGCCAAGTCGGCCCCCCCCCCACTCCACCTGGAAAACCCATGAAAAAATAAAAATAAAAATAAATAGTTAAGAATGATACTGTATGCTGGCAGCAATGACTGTAGACCATTGCTGCAGCACACAATAACATTGAACACACCCTAATACTTGATATATTGTTGCTGCAGACAACAATATATCAAATAGAAGATGTGTTCATCAACAAACAACACGGTAAGAGAAAAAGAGAAGTTGAAAAGTTAAGCGAGACACGTCAAAATTTTCAACTTCACACAATCACATGATCGTTTCAACAACACGTCAGACTCTCAGCCACACCACATAGCCCAAACTTCAGGCGACTGCACACCCTCGCCAACACCTCGGATTGGCCCCAAACTCGGTATAAATATTGAGCATTTGTGTTACGACAGGTCCCCAAAAAATCAGAGCGCTGCGATTACTTGATCCCTGGAAATCACACAAGACATTTATTAGTAGTTTTAAGGCTCCCACAGCGCACGCAGGTATTTTAGCCTCAAAAAAACAACCTCCCCAGCTAGGTCTAGTGCAGGAAAGTCAACCCTGAAAATTAGAGCGATGCCCGACATCGCGCGCCGTGTCACCAGGCCCAGGAGTGAAATATAGAGATTGGGCGACCATGGCCGATCGGCTGATCAGGAGGGCCCCAAACTTGGTGGAATTGTAGTTTAGGGTAGTATCTACGCATGGATTAAGTAGATAGTATTTAGAATTAGTCTGTTAATAGTTACAGTCAATTTCCAGTCAGAGGGCAGTGCTCCTCAGTATTTCCCCCAGTTCTCACTCAGTTCCTGGCCGATTCCTCTCATTCCAGTTGCATTCCCTTCACATTCATCTCCTCTCAGTCACCAGTCATGTTGCTGCCCGCCCTCAGAGCTCCCGAGCGAACTCTGAGCCAGTTTCTGCTGCTGCCAGCCTAGTGTGACTGGAGTGGCCCAATTAGGCATGTCGCTTTCCCGCGCACCAAGCCCAGAGTACTCTGACCTCAAAACCCAACCGCCCCAAGTTTCTCACTCACGCATATAGTGGGGACTTGGTGCATCAACAACAGAGCAGATTTCACAAAGTAAAACCCCACTGGTACACAAAGTGATCCCTATATTTGACAACATCACTCAAACACTGGATGCACACATTAATGATGCAACATTTCCTCCTGCTATCCACATAGCAGCTGCCCATGGACACACAATGCTCGACAAGTACTATGGACTTTCCAATGACTCAATTGTGTATTGAATCAAAATGTCTAAGTGCTGTCTATTACAAGCTATGAGTGTGAAACTAATTTGTCTGTGTGTTGTAGTGCTGCATCCCTGATCTATGGCATTGTACTTCCACAAAGCTGGGTGGCCTCTCAACAGGATCACTGTTGCCAAGGACCTTCTGCGTGATGAGTGAGAATCAAACTACAATGAGAAGATATGCCAATTGAGAAAGTTTCTATGACGGTAAGTCGGCAACTCACTGATCTCACCTGCCATTTCCCTCTCTTTCTCTTTTTCTCTCTTTTCCCTTCCCCTCAGGTCCACTCACTCCCACACCTTGTGCACTGCATGCACACCGACCTCCATTCTTTGTTCTTGCACTTCATACCCTGCACGGTGCATGCCCTCCTTAATAATCCTTATTTTATCACCACCATTCCCCTCTTCCTGGAGGACTCTATTCAAATCTCACACAACAACACCATTGCATTTAGGGCCACTTGATCAGATGCATGTGGCAGCAGTGCCATGCACTTGCTGTGTCACCATCTATTATAACAACGGACAATGTGGATGGTGTCGAGATAATGTGCTGCACGGTTTGTTCATGGCCAGTGTTTTGGGATGCAACATGCCATTGCTGTCCCCTCTCAGTCTTTGTTCTGGGATGTGACACATCACACATTATTGCCATCCCCTATAGTGACTATAGACTCTGAACAGATGCATGTTGGGTGGGTAACTGTGTTGGGTGTGTGTGTCATGTTGCATAGGTCACCTCATACTCAGATCTGTACTCATGGAAACTTTTGTCCCTGCCAACTGTCCACCAAAAAAAACTAAACCTTCTCCTATATCATCCCCTCTGTGGCTCTGCCCTATACAACAACAACAACAGCCATGGATGAGAAAGAAGTGGAGGGCGAGGAGGATGAGTCAGTTGACGTGTTCTTCTCAAGGTGCTTCAGTGACACATTTGTGTGCATATTGGGCAGCGTGCTTGTATATGGGATATAGTCCAATATACACCATGGATTTGTGGCAGCTGCTTGTGGGCTAGATGCATGGCAAGGGGTCCATCATCTGGGGCAAGCTCAGTCCTCCTGCTTGGTTTGCCACCAGTGACACACCAGCAGGGTGATATGGAGGATGTGGAGTGGGAGATGTGGTTGCAGCCGATGGCTGGCACTGTGTGACAGTGTGTTGGGTGCATTGATGCGCTGCAGGCACAGCAGCACACATGGATGTGCACCCAGCAATGACTTAGAGCAGGGATTCCGATGCAGCAGAGCAGCGGACCAATGGACCGACAGTGCAGCAAAGCGTGTGCTCCTACCTCCCCTCCGGCTCATCCTCCTATTCTGACAACCACGCGCCCTCTCCACCTGCTCCGATCGCCCAGAAACTGGGCATGAATATTGAGCATAGGTTGTATGACGTGCTCACAGCAAATTGGAGCACGGCATTGCTTGGATTGCCCTCAATAACCACAAAACCACTCTAGTGGTCTCCAAGACTCTCACAGTGTGTGTGGACATCTCGGACTTGCACAAACGACTTCCCCAAGTAGGATTAGTGCAGGTAAGTTGCCCCTGCCACGTAGGATGACACCCAATGCCGCATGTTGCATTGCAAGGTCCTGGAGCAGGCGCACGTAGAGTGGACGATGTGTGTCATCGGCGTAGATCCGATAACAATTAGACAATCATTGAGTTTCGAGCTCGTTACGGCCACTCTCTAGCCAAGATAAAGTTGAGTGAAAAGGATATGGAACAGAAGAGTGTATTGACTCCGCTACAGGACAGGAGACTCAACTTGCCATCTTAGGGATGGTAGTTCAAGTCTTATATACTGTACAAAGTATCCGGAATGTTCTACACTATGACGCAATGTGGAAGATACTGGAATCGTATAGAAACTAAGAGAAACTGGCGGAATGTGGTGGAACATCGTCCAGAACTCGATGGAAACTTGTGGAACATACTGGAAACTATTGTATTGTACAAGGCCCGGGCTCGGTTAACCCCTACTCTTACCCATGTCGTCATATACGAGCTAGTGACCTCTGGTGCCGAGGACGATGCGATGTCATCACTATCCGTCTAGGAACGATGCCCTACCACGGGCGAAACAGAGACCCACGGCGTGCGCATTAGCACGGGTGGGGCGACAAGTGTCAAGAGCCTGAAGGGCTCGGAGGCGGTGCTGGGCACGAGCCCTGTTACGTATGGACGATACGTTCTCGCGTTTCGAGATAACCCAAAAAGAAGACTGAAAGGGTTTCTGTATCTAGAGAGATAAAGAGTCTACTTGAAATGCTTTCAGGTCGCACTGTACGTTGTGCAAAGCTAGTTCAGCAGAACTAGGTTGTTTGAGACAAGGGTTTTTAGAGTCCAAGAGTTCAACACAAGGACTGGGGAGTCAAAGGTACTGTTATTGAGGGCAATCCTCAGAAGATCAAGTCTGAGGTCTACTGGGTACAAAAGGCGGTCTTATATACATGAAAGGAGGCTGCGCATTGACTGTGCATTCCTGCAGAATGACTGTGCAATGCTGCACGTATACTACTGCGGACTGTGCATTACTACGGACTGTGCTTAAGGCGCAGTCGACTACAGAGACTGTGCAGCTGTGCAACGCGAGAATGAAGCGTGGGAAAGGATCTTATATATAGAGACAGGGGGTGGCTGAGACAGGAGTTCAGACACTTCGTGAAAACGACTAAGTCGTGAGTCACGTGATGACTGCATGTTATGTGTCACATGAGGAATAAGCGTGACGATGCACGTGATTAGGTTCTCGGGAAACGAGTGCCTAAGTGAGCATCTGTCTTGGTGTCTATTTGGGCATCTAAGGAGAAAAAGAATTGGGTGTCTTAAAGCAGTCCGTGAGGTCCGTAAGAGAGGTTTCGTAACAAGCCCCTTTGAGGCGGCTGCGACTCTGACGAGCGCTCGCTTTGACGACCTGCAATTCACAGTCAAGTGAGTGTATCTCTGCCACGATGTTGAGGATGCGAGTGTTGGCTTCATGATAACGGGTGACTTTGGTGGCCAGTCCCCAGTCGTCCATGCTTTGAGCCAGGTCCATGGCCTGGTGATAGGATGACGACTTCCCTGAAATAGCGTCGATAAGCCACATGGGGAGTGGCTCGGTGAGGGAGTTGCGGATATAGGAGGGGGCGGTGAATAAGTCATACTGGAAGATGGGATCGCCTTCCTGGCCCAGGGCACCGAGGGCGAAGGGGACCGGGCTGTCGCCCAGTTTGATATAGCGTGCTTGGCGCATGACGCCATCGGTGTTGGGGATGGTGAAATTGGGGAGTCGTCTGTGGTTCTCCTCGAACCCTTTGGGGCACTCTGTGTCTGGCTGGCGCGACATCTCCGCGTGGAGATCAGTGAGCTCCTTGCGGAGTTGTTCGATCTCGCTTTTAGCCTCGAGATGCTGGAAGGTGCGGCTGATGGCCGTGTTGGCGAGGCCGATAGCGATGGTGTGGAAGGTCCTGGCATCGAGCTCTGGGTGTCCCTGCATGACGTTAAGAGAGCTCTGAGGGGAGAGAGGATAGTTGTGGTGGCGGATGCGAGAGACAATCTCGCCCTCTTCTGTGTCGGAGTCAGGGGCAATGGTGAGGTGTGGACGCTCAGTGGGAGTGCGGATGGGTTCGGGAGTTGGTGTACTGGGGAGAGGGACTGTGGGCGGACTGACAAGGGTGATGGTAAAGGTGGCGAACTCCGCACGAATGGGGTCTTCCGAGGTGGTAGTCTGGATGTTGTAGAGGGTGGCATAGGTTTCGATGGGAGAAGACATGTTGTAGTAGAGTGGGGATGTTGTTGGAGATGAGACTTGAGGGAGCGGATGGAGATTTTACGTTTCTTTTGTCCTTTTTTATCTTGTTCGGAGGGTGATAACGGATTTCTCTGATGGTAGACCTGGATCAATGTTGGAGCATGTACATGGTCTGCTGATTCCCAAGTGTTGTCGGCGTCTGGATATCCCTTCCATTTGATCAAGTATTGGAGCTGTCATTTACGTCCGAAGTGACGGTGATTAACGATGGTCTCGACTTCATACTCTTTGGCATCTTCGATAAGGTCAGGTGGCGGCCTTGTGTAGTTGGTCCCATGTTCCAAGGTTTTGCGATAAGGGGTCAGGAGGGATGCGTGGAAGACGTCATATATGGTCCAGGCCGTTGGAAGTTCGAGTTGATAAGTGACAGGTGATATTTTCTTGATGATTTTGAACGGGCCATGACATTTGGGGGCAAGCTTGGGCGTTTGATAAGGGAGTGCAAGGTGTTTTGCTTCGAGCCAGACCTTGTCTCCAATTTGATGGGAGTCAGGTGGGGTTGCTTGTGCTGCCTCATTTAATGCTTCTTTGGCTTGCTTCCTTTTCTCTGTTGCCTTTCTCGTTCTATCGTCGATGAGCTGGACAGTGGTTGGAAGATAAGGGAGCTCCATTGTGATTCGAGGGGAGTATCCTAGAAGGATTTCTATTGGTGCGATACGGGTGGTGGCATTGGGATAGTTGTTATGTACAGCCGTGGCTATTGCGAGCCAGTCGCTCCAGTCGTCTTGTGAGGTGCTAGTTACGAACCATATGTATTGCTCTACCCATTGATTCTTTCGTTCTGAGAGACTGTTGGTTTGTGGATGGTAGGCTGTGGATATGTTTCGATCGATTCCAAGGCATTGACACAGTGAGGTTGAGAAGTGTGACGTGAACCTGGGGTCTCTGTCTGATATAATTTTGGAGGGTATTCCGAACCATCGGTATACGTTGTCTAGATATAATTTAGTGATTTCTTCTCCGGTCACATTTGTGGTGCAGGGTAGGAATAGTGCAGCCCTGGTGCAGCCGTGGTCAACTATAGTGAGGATGGCGTCGTATCCATGGCTGTTGGGAAGTTGGGTGATTAGATCCATGGCTACTACTTCGAATGGTTGGGCTAAAGGAGGGACATTGATTTTGTATGGTGGGGTAGTGGTCCGGTGTGTGAGTGTTTTGTTCTGTTAACATTTGGCACACCCTTTGATGTAATTTTCCACCCATTTAGACATGGCGGGCCACCAGGCGACTCTCTTGGCTGTGTGGATGGTCCAATCTCGTCCTGCGTGTGCTGCTGTTGGTTTGTCGTGTATTAAATGGAGAAGGTCTCATTTGAGTTTGTCGTTTGGTGGAAATACCATCTTGCCTTCATGCTTCCAGAGGCGTATAGTCGGTTCCATGGCCGATTTGACGAATTCGAGTTGATAGCGATCACGCCATTCTTTCATGAGTTGTGGTTGTTTTTGTTGTTCTTGTCAAACTCTTTCCTCTATGGAGGTCCATTTTGGGTCGGGTTCATCTGCTAGCCTGACGAATATGGGTTCTGGTAGGAGTGTGAAGTCCGTATTGTCGTCTTCTCCCTTATCGACCCCTGGTGGTATTGATAGCATGTCTGCAGCGGCATGTATCTTTCTGGGTACGTGCTTTATAACGAGGTTGTAGTCCTGAAGTTCTGTGAACCATCTGGCGACTCTCCTGTTGATAGTTCGAGGCGTCTTCCAGTATGTAAGGTTTGCGTGGTCTGTCAGGATGGTGACTGGGTCTTTCATGGCTGCGAGGTGAGGTCGCCAGTGTGTCAAGGCTTTAATGACTGTGAGTAGTTCGCGTTTGTAGATGTCGTAGTTTCTTTCGGTGGGAGTAAATGTGGCTGAGTAGTAGGCGATGGGTTGTTGTGTTGGTTTTTTGGTGTGAGGGTTTATTTCTCCCTCTTGTGAGAGTACGGCTCCCACACCGTAAGCTGAGGCATTAGTGGATAGGAAGAATGGTGCAGTGTAATTGGGTTGTTTGAGTACTGGTCGGCTACACATCAGGGATTTGAGTGTTTTGAATGCTTTGAATTGCATTTTGCCCCAGTGGAATGGTACTGCCTTTTTCATGAGTTCGATTAACAGTCGGGCTATCTTTGAATAGTTGGGGACAAAGTATCTATAGGATCCCATAAAGCCTAGGAATGTGCAGATGTCTTTGAGGTTTTGTGGCATTTTCCGGTCCACTATTCCTTTGGTTTTGGTCGGATCCATTTGTGCTGTTTCTTTTTCAAGTATGATGCCTAGGAATTCTACTTTCTTTTGTTCAAATTGGCATTTCTCTGGTTTGAGGTAAAGGTCATGTTGTCGAGGTTTTTGAAGAACTTTATGGACCTTCTCTCTGTGGGCCACGACGTTGTCCGTGGTGTGAACCAAAATGTCATCCATGTAGATTGTTAGCCAATTCTCGCGTAGTTCTTCTGCGAATATGGCATTCATCATGGTTTGGAATGTGGCAGAAGAGTTTGTAAGGCCAAAGAACATGACTCTAGGTTCGAACAGGCCTTGGTTTGTGATAAACACTGCTTTCCACTCATCTCCTTCTTTGATGCGTACATTGTTATATCCCCAACGTATATCAAATTTGGAGAATAGTGATGCTCCTTGGACGCACGAGATGAGTTCGCTGATGAGTGGGAGGGGGTATCTGTTGCTTATGGTCCATTCATTTAGTCGTCAATAATCTTGGACTGGGCGTAGTCGTCCATCTTTCTTTTTGATAAAGAAGAAGGGGGCGGCATAGGGGCTTTTGGATGGATGTATGTAGCCTTTCTGAACATGTTCTTTGATGAACTCTTGGAGCGCTTTCTGTTCGTCTTGTGTGAGGGCATATATTTTTCCGGGTAGCGTGGCGGGTGCATCCTTCTTGAGTTCTATTGCATGGTCCCATAATCGTGGTCCTGGGAATCTTTGGGCTTCTTGCTCGCTGAACACATGGGCGTGTCTTTGATAATGTGCTGGCAGCAGCGTAGCCTTTTTAGAACTTTGTTCTTTTTCAGCCAGTTTGGATGCTTGGGTTTGTCGATGACTTGCGGATGTAATCTGTGGTTCGACGTATACTCTTGTTACAACATGCAGTCTTCGCTTTGGATTTTTCGGAGCTTCTTTGCTAGGTTTCTGAAGCTGGCTTTGACTCTGGATAATCAATCTTTTGCTGGAGTGAAGATAGCTTTGTGAGCGTCAGGTGTTCGTAACACGACTGGTAGTTGTTCGTAGTCGATCCAGGTGCAGGCCCAGTTGACTTTTGGTTGCATAGCGGCAAACCAAGGATATCCTAGAATGACCTTCTGCTCCCCTAGGTCGGTGAGGAAGAATCGCATTTTGATCCTTTTTGCTCCTGTTTGTACTTCTAGGTCGGTGAAGTGTGTGATATCTCCTTGTTTATTGGAGGTGCCGTCGACATTGCAGACTTTTCTTGCCCGGGGGAGTTGTTTAATTGGTAAGCGAAGCCAGTTGGCGTAGTGAGTGGTGATGAAGTTTTCCGTTGCTCCTGAGTCGAGTAGCGCAGAGGTTTTGGCCCTTTTGTTTGAAGTGTTAATATAGACTTTGATTGACATCGACTGGCGATTTGACAAGTATACACATTCTGAACTAAGTGCCCTGATCAAGGCCGATCTGATCAGGCACTGGGAAAATCCTGTTCTCCTTCAACTGCTCCAAACTGTTTGGCCAGGTCATCCCTTTCCTGCACCGTGAGACTGTCGATCTGCGATTTGAGGGTGGATAGTTTGGTGATAGGTTGGGATGGAGTGTAGTTGTCGGCAGGCTCCCAGTCGACTAGTTGTCCTTCGGTCACGTAAGATATTTTGGCCTTCTTCTGTTGTCTACAGTTGCATGCCAGGTGTCCTGGTTGTCCACAATTGAAGCAGTTCCCTTGGAAGGGACATCGTTGCTGTTGTCCTTCTCCGTTCTGGACTTGGGCAACGCTAATCAATTGGTATCTGTCTGGTAGTTTGATAGGATTCCCTTGGGGGTCCTGGAGTTGTGTCACACGTGTCTGTGTGTGTTGTCCTCCTTGTCTGAAGCCTCTAGTACGACTCAGGTCCATAGGAACTGGGGTGTCGTTCAGGTGTCGAGGGGCATTTGAAGAGTTGTAACCCTGGAAGCGATTTTAGTTATTCCGCTGTTGTCGTTGTTCTGGGACGAATCTTCCCATCTGGTTGTTGTCTCTCTTTCCGAAGATTTAGTTGATGGCTTTTTGCGAGATTACGCTATCGATGGCTCTCTTCTTTAAGACTTGGTAGTCATCGCTGGGTGATGGTTTGAAGACATCTCTTCCTACACTTGGGACTAATCCTCGTACGAAGTATTAATTGGTTGGTGCATCTCCAAGCGTGTATCCGGCTTCGGCTGCTAGTTGCTCGAAGTCTTGAATTTATTGGTCGATGAGGGGCCAGGTCATTTTGATACTTTCGAGGCCTGTGCGGGTGTGTTCGCCCTTTTGTGAGTCTTGAAACTGTTCTGCGAAAGCGTCCAGGAATTGATCCCAGACATCCTCGATATCATCTATCGCAGGATCCAATTGTGAGAGCCAGTCTACTGCTCTGTCGACCCATTTGTCAACGAGAGGTCCTTGGATATAGGTGCAGGTGATGACGACCTTTCGGATCCAGGAGTTGAATTCTGGGACTCCGATATTGGCCAAATGGTACCGTTTGAGTTGGGAGAGGAAGCGGTCTGCCTTCTCTCTATCTCCTGTGAATATTTCTGGAGGGTTTCCGCAGAGTCTGAGGTTGGGTGCTGCTGGAGGGTTTGCTTGTCCTCTGCCTCCTGCATCTGCACCTCCTCCTCCTCTGCCTCCACCTCCTCTGCCTCCACCTCCTCCGCCTCCAGCCTCGTCAGTCATTTTTTCCCGCTCCTAGCGGGGAGCTAAAAGTGACAAGTACCCGTAAATTGCGGTTGGGCCCATCCCAGCAGAAAAGTACAAATATCCCGCTATAGGGCATGGGCCCATACTTATAAACTCCCATATATAGTGGTTGGGCCCAACTAATAGCTTATATGTCATATTACAATTTAACTGTATGGGCCCATGCCCACCCATGCCCAATGGATATATTAATCACTATTTATATATTGGCCCATAGATGTATTCATATATTAAATTACGATGACTGAGAATGGGCCCATTTAAAGTTTTAAATATATATGTACGCTTCTATGGAATGGGCCTAGAAAGCCATCATATATTGAATGTATGCTTGAATTGAATAGGCCCATGATGGAAGTTATATTTTGTATATGCTCTTATTGCATGGGCCCATGGTGTAATTATATATTAGAAATACGCTTCTAGTGAATGGGCCCATTATAAAGGTATATACTAAATACACGGTATAAAGGGATCAGCCCAACATTTAATTGTTTATTTAATATACCATTCTGATGACTGGGCCCATAATAAAGTAATATGGTATATACCATTTTAATGACTGGGCCCATACCAATTTATACATTAAGTATACTATTTTAATGGCTGGGCCCACTATCCAGCTATATACTAAATACACAATGTAAACGAGTGGGCCCATAGCATAATTATGTATGGGATATACGCTTGTAATGGATGGGCCCATAAAATAGTTTATACTAGAATGGGTTTACATTGCATGGGCCTATAACATAATCACATATGATGTATACATTTCAAGCGAATGGGCCCTATAATAATTATGAATATAGTATATGCTAATATTGTCTGGGCCCATGATAAAGTTCATACAATATGTACGTTTGCACCGCATGGGCCCATTATCATACTATATACTAAATACACAATGTAAACGAATGGGCCCATAGTATAATTATATATAGAATATACGTTTGTGATGAATGAGCCCATAAAACAGTTTATACTAGAATGGCGTTTACACTGCATAGGCCCATAACAAAATTACATATGGAGTATACGCTGTAAGCAGATGGGCCCTATACTAATCATGTATATAATATGTGCTAATATCGTCTGGGCCCATACTAAAGTTTATACCATGTCTACGTTTGTATTGCATGGGCCCATTATAAATCTATAAATTGAGTGTACCATTGTAGTGGCTGGGCCCGTTATCAAGCTATATACTGAATACACATTATAAAGGAATGGGCCCATAGTATAATTATATACATGATACACGCTCATAATGAATGAGCCCATAAAAGCAGTTTATACTAGAATGACGTTTGCATTGCATGGGCCCATAATCAATTTATATATATAATATATGCTAATATTGTCTGGGCCTATACTAAAGTTTCTACATGATCTACGTTTGCATTGCATGGGCCCAAAGAAAATTATATATGTCATATACTATCCAAATGAATGGGCCCATAATAAAATTATGTATGTAGTACATGCTTCTAGCATCTAGGCTCAATATAATAAATACACAATGCACATGAAAGGGCCCATAATATAATTATACACATTATATACCCTGGTAATGGCTGGGCCCATAATATAGTATACATAGAATAATCGTTCATTCCGCATGGGCCTTTATTAGACTTATACACTGAATGTACGCAATTATGGATTGGGCCCAACAAATGATCCTACTCCATATATTGTATAATAAGTGTAATTATGTACCATATGCCCAATATTATTGCATGGGCCAATCCTATGCTCACTTTTAGACTTACACTAGATATGTTTATCAGATGGACCTGCTGGGTCCATGGTTCAGTCACATAAAGTGCTTTATCTTTTCACTGCACAGATCTTTCTTTAGATGGTGCAAAAACATGTGATATATATATTGTCCATGGCACTGTGCTCAACCCCTTTGGCTTCTCAGCTTTCTACCAGCATCAGGAGTGTCAGTCTTGAAGGCCTTAGCCGGCGACCCTTGACCCCCTTTCCCTTCTTATACCTGTCACAATGTCACAATATTAGCATTAAATCTTTGTTGTCTATAAAGATTACACATACTTTGGAATCCGCTCCTCGCTCTCAGAGTCATTGGGGGGCACCTTCCTTTTGCCAGATCCAGTTGCTGTCCTTGTGTTGGCTTTGGTTTTGGCTTTCATGGCCGGCTTGGCCGGCTGAAGCTGTTTACCCCAAATTTCTGACAACCTATGGGCAGAATTGATATCCAGAGGAGAAACCTTTAGCCAGTCTGGAGCGTCTTCTGGCAACTCCTCATTGAAGTGGGCAGCATTGATGTCCCGCAAAGCAAGACCCATGGACAAGACGACGAGCTCGGCATCTGCACCCATCTTAGTCCATTCCTCTCGAGCGAGCCGGAATAGTGGGAGGAGGGCTCCATTCTGGTGAAATTCCACCGGCAGATACATTGAGGACCACTGCCATTTGCCCCAGTCAGGAAGGTTCTCAGCAGGAAGACCATCCTCTTGCTAGATACAGTGGATGTCAGATTGAATCAAAATATCATATAAAAGGACACTTACTTCTTTCCTGGAGGACAGACGATCCACGAATTCGGTATACACCAAATCTGAAGATAGGTTACGCAAGAAGTCAATCTTGGAACCGGGGGAAGCAGCATTTGCCGCTGGGCTGTGTGGGTGTGGGGTTTCTGACTTTTTATTGTCAGCTTCATCTTCGTTGTCGTCTTCATCGTCGTCTTCATTGTCCCCATTGTCTTCCTCCTCAGAAACATGTTGTGGGGAGGGACGGCGTGCCTTCTTTGGCCGACTGGGACGAGCCTTAGCACGACGGATGTTCACAGCAGCAGAGGCATAAAAAATGAGAGGCCGAGCATTGGCCTTTTGTCTGCGGGTCCAGTGTTGCCACAAGGCTTCAACATCACAACGTTGAAGTTTGGAAGGGTCAAGAAGACGCATGTCTTCAGGGAAGGAATCTTTACTGATGAGCTCATGTTGTTCATCTAGGGAAAGATCCTTCCAGGGCACCTTGGCCTGACTGTCACGAGTAAAGTTGCCTATAAAATGTTTGATGAATGTAAATTGGTGTCAGGCAAGTGACAGACTCACGATATGTTTCTGTCACGAATGCACGCATGGTATCTTTGCATTCTTGGGAAGTCTTATTGCCCATCTTTGGAAGCATAGGCCAACCAAGAGTGGGATGAGACTCAAAGCTGGCAATCTTTTCAGGCTTAGAGTTGGATTTTTCATTGGCAGATGAGTCACTTTCATTGCCATCGTGACCTGCCGGAGTGAGTGAATATAAATTACATATCTCACAATTGACTGATGCTTACTAAAGTGAGCTTGTGCGTATTTTGACCACATGTCCCAGGTGCGTAGTTTCCACATTGGCATGACCTCTGTAAATTGATCCCCGTGGAGTGGCTTGGTCTGAAATCTAGGGAAGTTTATTAGTGATGAACTAACAACTGGATCTAGATCATACTTAGAAAGGGCAACAGTACCCTCTGGTTTCTCATATGCAGCCATGAGAAAGATCTGAGCACCTGTGCGGTGTTGGACATCATCAAGGAATGACCGAATTTCGTCGGCCAGAGACCTTTCTGCATTTCTAAGTTATAAATAAGGTTAGAAAATCATCTACAAATTGTGAATGATACTCACGCCCTCTGTACGTCCCTGGGGACCTCATCGTTAGTCCATTCTTCAGCCAATCTCTCTGCCTCGCGAGTTCATCTCGGTAAGATTTTCAATGATTGTGGTCAAGGCTGCTGGATATAATTTCAGCCATTCTGGTTGGCCTGAAGTTGCCTCAGTTTGCTTTGAGATAGATTCATAAATCTGGGCTTTGTGGGTGAACTTGATCACTTCTCTGATGGTAAAGGGTTTTTTGTTCCCCTTTTTGGGAACAGTTCCCTCAGGACTCTTCTTTTTGGAAACATTGTTCCCAAACCAGTTCCAGATTTTCTGAAAATGTATCACAGAATACTCTACAGGTGGGTGTAAAGGAGACATACATCATCAAGGTTGTCGGGACCCTCCTCATCCTCACCAAATGTTCCCTCAATGTGATCGAGGATCTCCTGAACAATCACCTTTTTCTCCGCCCTGCCCTTTGAATCAATCCAGTCATCAGAACGAGACTTGAGAAGAGCAATATATGGCTTTGACCAGCTTTTTGGCATGATGGCAATAGAGTTTAGAATGGAGATTATCTGATGGCGATAAAAAATGTTCCCGCAAAGAGCGTAGGATTTGACTGGCCCACTCGCTTGGTACGGACTTTATATATGTGAAATAAATGCGATCAACAGAAAAAATTGCGATCAACAAGATCACGTGAGTTTTTCACGTGATCTCTCAATTCTAAAGAAACCGAGAATATGCATTTCATTTTATTAAAAAAAACAAGTGGGGACAAGAGGACCAAGAGTGTCACAACCTGGTGGGGGTTCGAAGGAAGAACTCTTTGCTCTCCTCTATGTGTCATGTACAATTTGGTCAATTCATTGTATTTAAAGATCATGCAAAGCTACTCACCAATAAAATCAGAAGATGGACTGATGAAATTCCCCTCACCAGAAAAGGACTCTGGAGTCATGCCCACATCACGCCAAAACCTGCTGACAAGCACCTCAGCTGTGACATTCTCTGCTGGTTCCCATGTGGCTTCATTCTCAACATATGAGAACCACTAAAGGCAACATTTGAGTTACTGCAGAGCATTTACAAAGGGTGACACACACCCGCAACATGTACTATAAAGAAACTGATCAATACAAATTGATATACAAGGTAAGACATTACCCACCTCCAACCGACCCTTTTCGATTCTGGCACCTAAGATATATACTGTAGATAGATAATTATCCCCAGTACAACCAATCAATCCAATAGATGCTCACCAACAAGACACTTGCGGGGACCGATATCTGCTCTGGGCTTATTGACTTCCTCGACGTTTAAAGTTCCTTCCACATCAAGGAACGCATCTCGCCTACGATCTAGAATGATTCAGATAAGATAAATTTGTACCAACCAATTCAAAGAAGGGCTTACCAACGAATTCCTTCGTAGCGACTCTTTTCTCATTGATTTTCATGGCCGATCTTCCTCCCTTGAACTCATTCCAGAAGGCAACAAGGACGAGAGACCCTTCAAGGTCCTCGTGAAATTCCTGGGTATTATCTGGACACTGGTACCACTGGAAAAGACGTTGTTTGCATCACATATACATTACACATATGGTTGACAAACATGAACAGTATACTATACATGGTGTCAAATTGAATATTTTCTGATATCATGAATAAGGTAATGCCACGTACTTGGTACTTGTCTTTCGAAATACGTGTCACATCAAATATGTTTACTAAAGTAATATTTGTGAGATATAGTTAATAGTTATCAAGTCTAACTTACCAAGTTTATCATGCCCAAGAGGTGTCCGCATCCCTCCCGTAACACTGTCTTCTCGTTGTGGAGAAGACGGAGGGGTAAGGTCGGACAAATCGCCATCGAAGGCTCCTGACCGAACATGATCCAGGGATTCCGTGGGCTCCGGAGCCATTTCGGAATCCATGGGGGCAGGCACAGATTCAGAATCTGCGGGAGGCACCGGGGGGCTTCGGAATCCGCGGGGGGAACCGGCGGGGCCTCGGGATCCATCGGCACATCTGGTGGAGCTTCTGAGCCAAGACGTTGGTCCGGAGGCACTTCGGACCGGTCGGGCAGACCCGAAGTATTTTCATTCCCAGAGACCATCTCCGGAAATTGGGTGCTGGCGGCGGCGTTCCCCTCGGAAATCATATTTGATCTTCTTGGGTGGACTAGGGGGTGGCACCCAATGCTTATATATGATTTCGGACGTGGCAATGCCATGTGACCTTCAGGCGATCAGAAATCAGAAGTCGCCATTTTGGTACATTAGGGTTAGGGTTAGTACGTTGTCCGGTCATAAGTTCCCCCTTTGGGTGCCCAGATTGGCGATAATGAATTAGTATTAGTCATCATGTGCATACCGACAAATTTGTACTGTACGTGATCACGACTACCTAAAGTAATATACAGATGACGACATGATGATGAGAACTTACCAGCACAGATCAAAAACAAGTAACTGTAAAGGAAAATCATGTGAGAAGTAAAGAAGTACGAAGAATGAAAAATAAAATAAAAAACCTTTATTCGTGCTCGTACATGGAAGACCTGACACTGGGAATAAAGTAATAAACGTTAGAATACTCACCTCGCATGCATGGCACCAAAGTCTGGTACCAGACATACATGGCCAGGTAGGCCCCCACAATCCACAACAGACGGAGGTCGCACGACGCAAGTGGCCGACACGTGGGCACCCGTCCGGCACCACACACATACCACCCCACTTGCCGATACGGCCCCCCATCCGCCCCAACCACAAGATACGAGCATGTGGACGACGCACCCACGATAGGCCACGGCCCCCCCCCATACCCACTAGAAGAGCTCAGGGCACCGACTCAGGCCAACAAACGATGCCAAATAGGCCCCCCCTGCACTAGACGAGCCACGTGTGGCACCGGAAAATCCGGCCACCGACAAACCATACGGAAATAGTAGCCACATAATAGATAGCCACTGGCACCAGAATCTAGGCCCCCCACCCACATAGCACACTCACCGAATCGGCACCCAAACCTAGGCCCCCCCCCCATACCCACATAGAAGGAGCTACACGTGTGGCACCGAAATCCGGCACCACAAACGCATACGGCCAAATAGGCCCCCCCTGCCCACATAGAAGGAGCTACACGTGGCACCGAAATCGGCACCACAAACCATAGCCAAATAGGCCCCCCCCCATAGCCCACATAGAAGGAGTTACAAGTGTGGCACCGAAATCCGGCACCACAAACATGTACGGCCAAATAGGCCCTCCGGAAAATAACACAAACAAAACCAAAAAAAAAAGGAAAAGTCGAAAATGGTACTGTCTGCTGGCAACAATGACTGCAGACCATTGCTGCAGCAGACAATACCAATGGAGAAGCAAATACTTGACATATTGTTGCTGCAGACAACAATACACCAAATATGAGCTTCGTCCATCGACGAATAGAAGAAAAAACGAGCAGAAAAAATAAGCGAGACGCGTCGAAATTTTCAACTTCACACGATCACATGATTGTTCAAGCAACTCCAGTCGACGCGCGTCGACGCGTCGAATGGGTGGCGTGGAGCATTCCGAATTGGGAACGATTCAGCCACGCGGTCGACGCGTCGAATGGGTGGCTGGGTGCATTCCAATTGGGAACGATTCAGCCACACCACGCGTCGATGGGTGGCTGGGAGCATTCCGAATTGGGAACGATTCAGCCACGCGCGTCGACGCGTCGAATGGGTGGCTGGGTGCATTCCGAATTGGGAACGATTCAGCCACCAACGACGCGTCGAATGGGTGGCTGGGTGCATTCCGAATTGGGACGCGTTCAGCCACACAAGGCTGGAAGTGCCTTTGGTGACGCGTTTCTGTTCAGGAGTGGGCACAGAAGTCGCTCTTGGGCTTCTCTGAATGCCAGCAGATATTTAGGGTACTCATAGATAGCAATTAAATGAAAACTATGAAACAGAAATAGAAAGAAGCCGGGAAAATAAGGGAAAAACCTTGAAAAAGGGAAAACTTAGGGAGAAAACTCGACACAGATCTGCCAGAGATCTTCCTAAAGCCCATGGTGTCTCACTTTAAGATTTCTACATTATCCATGTCATAGGTGCGTGCCACGTTGACACTCCACATGCCCAGCGGTATGCAGGAAACCCAATTTGCTGGGTTCTGCACGCGGTGGCATTCCGGCCCGGGATTCCGGTGGTGTGCCAACGCGCGAGTCCAACCAGACCACCCATTCCTTCCATCGAGCACGCCCCTCGCCAACAGTTCCGATCGCCTCAAATCTTGGTGAATATATCGAGCATGACTAGCACAGCAGATCTCCAGAACCCCAGGATGCGTCGGCTTCACCTTCCCCCTCAATTTCACTAACTCTTAGGTCAAGTTCTGGCTCGCACTGCTCACATGGGCAACTCACGCAGCGTCCTCAATCACTCAGGCATTAGGTTTAGGGTATTCAGTGTGCATGGACAAATATATAGTGTATTAGTTTAGTATATATGTACTTAAATAGAATCAATCCAAGAAGGGTCCAATCCGTCCGAGTCAACGCTCCTCCATTTGACCCATCTGACCAAGTATCTGACTATGTGCGACCTGTGGCATATAGAACTGTAGTTACTGTACAGATGCGTCGTTATAATTATAGTATTCCCGCGGCCTTTATTTTTACATTAACCCGACTATCGGAGACCTATAGCATAAAGCTGTGGCGTTAAACTTTCCGGAATAATGTTGCCCAGCCAATAATATTTGAAACTTGAACTAAACCCGAGATCCGAGGTATAGTATTGTTCTATCCACGGGAATGCATGCTTAACCTTAAATCACGAACCCTGGTATATAAAAATGACGGATCCCACTGATCTCACCCGACGTTGTCGCAAATTCAATATGCCGAGAACTCAGCACTCTGCTATGAAATCCACTGGGGGAAAGAGCATTAAGATGCCGCCCCCCAAGCCTAAATCCACCCGAGCCATCCAGGATGTTGAAATGCGTTCCGTACAGTCGCTGGAACCTCTGAGGAGGCAGCCCGAAAGGGCTATGGCTAAACTCGCAGATGTATGTTATTATACTTTCTGATCTTTCTGTTGCTGATTTTTATATAGTGGTGCTATTCGTGCATGGATGGCGGGGACTTAATCGCATGTGACCTGTGCGAGAGGCTCATATGCACGATGCGATGTCTTGAGCTTCCCATTTCGTTTACGGATCTGGAGAAGTCTGCATATCGGTTTGTATGCCCGACGTGCCACAACAACTTTTACCGCGCCAATAAACCATTGCCTCCTTATTTTGTATGTTAATTTACTGAGTACACTCATTTATGTTGAAACAGACACCTTACAATTATATACTAGGGGGTGTACAAAGGTCGCTTCACTGACGACTTGAACACAATACCAAAGTATACCCAAAGCAGCCAGCCAAGATTCTTGGCCCATTTTTTCTCACGTACGGAGCAAAACAGGTATGAAGTCTAAATATTCTTCTACATCAATTACTGACAATATCAATAGGAAAATGCGAAGTCGTTGGTTCTCCTTCATTTTACGTTGGAAACCATCAGCACGGCGGGAAGTCCTGCTAGCATGGTCTACCAGTTCTTGCAACCGTTCTTCACCGAGGGATCTCTGCTATTTCAAGAGGTCAAATTCAATATCTATAACGAGGATGACGCCGGCATACATGCCGACAGAATGGAGGACTTGGCCAGAATAATCTCAAAGTCAGTCTGAATAAACATTACGGTATTCAATCACTAATTAAATCTACATAGGAAACATGATGGCACTCCTGTTTGGCTGTTCATTACCACGCATGGGGACCAGGAACGCGGCGACCTATTCTACAACGCAAAGGCTGCCAATTATGTGGACTCAGTATGTTATCTATTCGGTCCTGCTGTGACTATATGATTAATTTTCTTCTAGTTCTTTGACACGGTGCTGACAGAGTCCGTGATGAATGTCCTGCAGACCAGAAACACCACTTGTTTCATGATGGTCTGTGGTGGTCTTGTCACATTTCCTGATTCACAACGTGACCTCTGTAAAATCTTCAACTCGTAAGCCTTATAAATGTTAATCAGGAATATCTAACTCATTTACCAAATTTCAAGTTGCAAATTTAAACACCTCTTTGCGTTCACTGTGGAGGGACTGATCCCATCCCTGTTGTCCAGTCTTATCCTTGATATGACGCAGCGCGTCATCGTGGAGAGCTACGATGTGTCCGATTTTATCGGCAATCTGATCGCTTCTTCCCCCATCACTGGACGACACACGTCGATCGTTCATCTCAGCATTACAACAGAGGGTATGAAGAGTGTCCAGTATGTTTGGGCACACAAGACGATGCAACCCTGGGGCAAGCGATTGCCTGCACAATGTGACAAATGTGGATCATTCCGGTCGTGGGACAAAGCGGTTTTTATTCCTGCAGGTGACGCCAATCGAGGTGGCTTATCATTTAGGTGCACTGGGACAACGCTGAATGGGTCTAAGTGTACCCACATTATCACATCCTACCAGCCTGAAGAGCTCATAGAGGTCAAAAACAACTGGATGACTCTGCCCTGGCCCCACACCGTAGTTAATGCCACAAAGAATGCCGCAGCGTAGCGTTGTTGATATATCGTAAATTGAGTAGCACGTTCGTAGAATGTTTTGTCCTTTATTGGACAATTTATCAACAAGAATGAGAATTTCTGATGCTGGTCATTATTTTCTATCGAAGCCAGCAGAATCACGCACTAATTCATATGTCAATGGGGTTTAGTGAACCATCTAATTATCTACAGCTACACCTTGCCTACAGCAAAAACCATTGTCCATGAAGCTTAAATACCGATCATGCGACACCCAGGGAGGCCGTTCCAACTCCTGCCGATCATGAACATTATCCCATATGAAATGGGCAATGCACAGTCTTTCTCCTGTCCACTTTGGACGACACCATGGCGTAGGATCTTGCCACAAAGTGCCACCACAGTGCATGGGTCATAGGACAGTCGTGCATCAATATCTGGCAGATCTAGCCATCCATTTGAGTGTCTCCCTGCACTAATCAGAAAGTCATAGCAAGCAGGACCACCCTGACCATCACGATGAGATGGTGTGTGGCGATTTGCTATAACTTCCATTCCAGAAAAGAAGGATGGCCAGATTTTGACATTGTCGTGCCATTTGTGTAGATCTTGCCCCTCTTCAGCTTGTCAATGGAAGCCATTCCAGTTGAGAAGAGATCTGGGCATGCCAAGATGCCAATGCAGTTTAAAATCTCTTCGGCCTTTTGTACTTTGCGGAACAATTTGACTGCTGCTGGTGTCCGAAGCTGTGTTGAAACATACACCTCATCTGTCAGTCCCTAGTAAAAAGGGTGTTAGCCACTTAGCCTTCTCTATAATCACTCAAGAAATTATCCTTACATCTTGTCTTTGCATGAACCAACCTGGGCTAAAATCAACGATCCCTGGTGTAAACTCTGCAGGGCCTTTCGGTACTTTGAAATTGGCGTATCTCCACTCATTTGACTTCTTTTTAATTGATTGATTTAGGGCTTTAGAAAGACCCTTTGATGCTTTGTTGTGGTCTTCCTATAAGACCAAGTAAGTAATATATAAAGAAGATATGTATGCTGGCTCCTTACAAGACGATTCGGATGTAGAATCCCTGGAAGTGCCCATACGATTACTTTACCATGGCGATCAAGAATTGTTGTGGGCTCCGTCAGATCTTTGAAGTGAGCAGCATGAAAATGACGTCTAAGGGATTGATCCGTCTCTGCTTCTTTGCCAGATTTGGTGACCCTTGTGTTTTTTGCTTTGTCGGCAAATCTCACTGTGTCCCACTCTGTTTTCCCTAGGTTGTGGAGATCAGATTGTAGCAATATTTTAGAAGAATGATGTTCTTACTAGAATTGACCAAGGCACATGTGATTGTGTTCACAACAAGTTCCATTTCTAGCAAAAAGACTTCTTCATCTGAGTTTGACCAAGAGTTTGTTATCCTAGTCCGTATTTGCTCTCTTCAACTCTGATTAAAGTCCTGTAAATTGAATTAGAAATTGTTTACATCATGAGAATCAATATTTTACTTTATACGGTCCAGCTCTACTTCTGCCTGAGCAGGGGGCATAAACCCAGATTGGCTATAATGAGATGTAAATTTCTGGAGAACTTTTTCAAGGTCTGCCCATAATTTTGCTTGTAGAGGTTGTCTGTCTGGGCTGGAGCTAATCCCATATTAGGACATTAAATGAATTGCAAGTCAGACTCCTTACACAGGTGATTCTGGCTCAATTTCTCTCCTTTTTACACTAATTGGCTCTGAAGTGGATTGCCCTCTTTGATGTTTGACCATTTTTTCTCACTTTATAAAATTTTGTGATGGTGGTGTTGATGAAGTGACCGTGGGAATATATATTAAGGTTTGCTAGTTTTATGAGTGGCTTTCTGTGTGAACATATTATGTCATCATACCCAAATTGAGAAAGCTGAAGATCGTTGATCTAATAACAGCAATACGCAAACTTTGTGCAGTCAAAAGCATAGAAATTGAATTACTATGTATAGGATCTTTAGATCGATAATAGCAGGAACAATTCCATAACAATTCAACACATGTTAGTGCCACATGTTATAATTACGTGTTATACACATTATATGAATATAAAACCGTACACGAGGTTGCAACATTGCACTCTTGACCACTTACCTCCATGTCAAACAGCATAAAGTCAAACAAGATGGTAAGGAAAAGGAGGGCCTTTATTGAGGAGACAGAGGAGGTACAGAAAGTTGATAGGAGGGGTAACATCAGGCACCGCGTGCAAACCGTGAAAAAGGACCCACCTTTACCTAAATGAATGCTAACACAGAGTCAGAAACAGGCAAGATGGAAATCTCCAAGTCCTGAGGCATCTGGGTCTAACTATTATTTTGGGAAACCCAAGACATCTAAAGTGGGCACATGGTTACCCTACTATATGTGTTAATTGAATCTATTAAACAGAGCCAGAATGACTTTCTCCGGGAATGGGTAGTCGAAAGGGAATCTTTTCTGCAACTTTTGCTTGAATTGGAAGGTCAATCAAATGATGGCTTGTGCAGTCAATGCAGATCAAGTGATGGACATTTTTGCTACTCAGACTGCATCGGTGACTTGATGCATTGCCATGCCTGCTTCATGGAACATCACAAACTATTGCCATTTCACAGAATTCAAAAGTGGAATGGTACATATTTTGCCAAGACAACTTTGCATGACCAGGGCTACGTATTGCATCTGGGTCATCATGGAGGAATGTGCCCAGACACAGAAGACCCTTGGTTGGATGTAGAAGAAACTTTACCTGGCATGGACAATGTGGATCTTCTTCAAGATGGCATAGAAGAACAAACCAAGAACGTCTTGGAGGATGGCCTGGTCAATATAGTGCATACCACTGGGGTATTCAAACATAAAGTCTGGTGGTGTCAATGCGAGAGTGCACCCAAAAAGACTGTGCAGCTGTTTGAACTACAGCTATTTCCAGCCAGCCATCGTCGACCAGAGACTGCCTTCACCTTTGATGTCTTGGAACACTTTCACATTGATGCTTTGGAGTGCAAGACAGCAGCAGCCAGTTTTATAAAGAAGCTTTGCCGTCTCACAAATAATGCATTTCCTCACATGGTCCCTGTAAGCTTCACTGTCCTTTAAGTTTATACAGGCTTTCTGACAGACTTTTAGAATAGAGAACGAGAACTCCGTCGAGTTTCTAGACAGTGGCGTGATCTTCAATCTCGTAAATGGTTTGGCTTTGGGCATGACCTGAAGAACCCCCCCCAGAATGGCGATTTGGCCCATTTCTGTCCAGCTTGTCCACAGCCTGGGATCAATCTTCCAGATGACTGGAAAAACCAACCTGATCAGTAAATGCATTCTTTAAATGTGACATGGTAGAAATTCTGATCTGTGCATCTTTTAGATGGCTGTTTCGGCGTTCTATTGTTGTTGATGGCAATTTTCATGCAGACCACTTAAAGATGCGACATCCCGAGGATGATGTAACCTTGGCAGATGGACTTGCTTTTATGGTAGAGACCAAACCTTACCTGAAGCATATTTCTGAGAGCAAGGACATCAAACAGGCATGTTTTCTATTATTGTTTCCTTTTTATTGATGGCTCAATCTACTTTGATCAGAAATCTGCTTGCCACAATTATAGGGCCATGAATGCTGCCAACTTGGATAGGAAAAATAGGGATGTGACAGGGATTGGTGCCTGTGCCTGTGCCCGGCATGGATGTTTTGTTCCACACACAGTGGTTGACTTTCAAAAGGGTGAGAGGTATGACCCTTTCTTAATGGTACGAAGGAGTCTGTATTAATTGCTTTAAATCCAATATAGACAGATGAACATCAACTATGCCATATACAATGCCCTCAAATATCAATCATTCGGCCTTCCTCAAGCACTGGTCATTTATGACATAGGATGTCAATGGATTATAAACTTTTTGAAGAGGTTAAAGCAAAGCCATCTGTCAATCCCTGAAGCCATGGAACTTCTAGTGGCTGTGGGAAAATTTCACCTTAGTGCTCACGTCCAAGAGTGCTTTGTGCTTTACTCCCTCAACTTTATGTATGGGTCTGGTCAAGTTGATGGCGAGATTTTAGAAACATTGTGGTCACCATTCAACTTTATCTCTGCATCGGCCAGAACAATGAGCATGGCCAGCCGCCATCAACTTTATGATGACCACATGAGGGATTCTAATTGGAAGAAGATAGTGGGCATTGGTGAGTGTCACATTTTTCAAAATTGTGTGAGACCATCTAGGCACTTACTACTGTCTGTTAAATTTAGTTTCTACTCTTTGCAAGAAATACGAAAGGGCAATGATTGGTGTAAAGGAGACCTCAGAAGCCTATCTTGAGCTATCTGCAGCCTTGGATAGCAACCTTGTTCAGACTTGGGAGAGGGAGGAAAGAATAGCTCAAGTTGACAGAGGAGAATCTCTTCGAATTTATGATATTCGATTAGCTCAAGGTGAATAAGTTTTACCTGTGCACTAGGATTGACTCATTAAACTTTTTTTTATAGCTCCCTCACAAGCTGACATTTGGCTGGACTTAACCTCCAGTGAACACAAGAAGGGCTTGAAATCTGGTTCCATCACATGGCTTGTTTTAGGAATAAGTCTGGAAGATGAACAGTAATCATTCACTCCTATATGTTCCATTTACACAGGTCTAACATGGTGTTTTTTCCTAGGGACAGTCTACTTTCAGACTTCAGTAAGACTTCAAAACAAGCAACCACATTGGAGCAAACATCCATAGAAGACAGATGTAGAAAGTTAGAAGAGAGACTCAATTGCTTTCATCAGAAAGCTGAAGAATTTATGGGAGAAAATGCCGATGAAGATTTAGATGTCTTGCCTCCTTTCACAGGTTGGGAAAATGAGAACAAGGAGAATAAACAAGAATTCTCAGATGCCTGGGAAGAGGATGAAGATGAAATTTCAGAGAATCCAGAGATGACACCCATCTGCTTACCTTCTTCATTAAAGCCAGCAGACATTCAACGGTTGGGACTAGGGGTTCTAGCGACACAAGAGCTTGAGCTTCATAAAGGTCAGGCCAATGACTGTTTACAAAACCTTCGAATGGCACTGGGTCACAAGGCCGTCCTTCATCGAACCAAGGTCCGAAAGGCAAAGACAAGTGTTGACAAGACCCGCATTTGGGATGATGTCAAGGCCATAACAGTCAAGATAAACAAGCATATAAGGGCATATCGACGGGCAAGAAAGGCACTGCAGCGTCTTGGTGCAGATAATGCAATTCTTCTACAATATCAAGAACTTCGATCTGAACATTTGAAACTTAGTGCAGACATCACAGAAGAGAATAGATTTGGGCAAAGGAGTGATGTTTTGCCTTGGTTTTGGAGGTTGGGTGGCCAGAATGAAGATCAGCATGATACTTGGATGGAAGAGTGTAAGTTTATTGTTTTCTATAAAAGCAATTGTTAATGTTTTGTTTAGTCTATCGTGTAAACTGGTTGAGGGCAAAGGCACGCCAAGATAGATGGAAGGAGGAGTTACTGATAGTCCAACATGAGATGAAGTGGACTGTCAGATGGTTTAAGCATCAAATCAAGGAATGGACAGCCAGACTAAACAAAAGTGTAGAGGAAAACAAACCAGGTCATATTGCATATGCTGAGAAGCAGATTGCAATGTGGAAAATGTTTATTAAAGAAGAAGAACTTGGATTTCATAAATTGATGGTAGATTAAATTTACATGTACATTTTTTAATTCTGGGATGAAGTGGAGGGGTGTTGAACACCGAGTCATCGCCACTGGACGTACCACATGAAAGCCTTTTTAATAAAATATTTGCTATAGCATTGAAGTGAAACAATCTAACAGTGTCCCATTGCATGGCTTATCCTCTGAGATAATAATTCATGTTCTAAAGGGCCCATCCACTAGTACTATAATTCTGTATATGTAACTTACATGGGCCCATCCGCTAGTCCTGTAATTTTATATATGTCACATAGATGGGCCCATCCGCTAGTACTGTAATTATATATATGTAACTTACATGGGCCCATCCGCTAGTACTGTAATTATATATATGTAACTTACATGGGCCCATCCACTAGTACTGTAATTATGTATATGTAACTTACATGGGCCCATCCACTAGTATCGTAATTATGTATATGTAACTTACATGGGCACATCCGCTAGTATCGTAATTATATATATGTAACTTACATGGGCCCATCTGCTAGTACTGTAATTATATATATGTAACTTACATGGGCCCATCTGCTAGTGCTGTAATTATATATATGTAACTTACATGGGCCCATCCGCTAGTACTGTAATTATGTATATGTAACTTACATGGGCCCATCCACTAGTATCGTAATTATGTATATGTAACTTACATGGGCCCATCCGCTAGTACTGTAATTATATATATGTAACTTACATGGGCCCATCCGCTAGTACTGTAGGTTTTTATATGTAGCTACTATGGGCCCATCCGCTGGTACTGTAATTCTGTATATGTGGCTACTATGGGCCCATCCACTAGTTATGGTAATTTTGTATATGTAGCTTACATGGGCCCATTCGCTAGTACTGTAATTCTATATATGTCACATATATGGGCCCATCCACCAGTACTGTAATTATGTATATGTAACTTACATGGGCCCATCCACTAGTACTGTAAGTTTGTATATGTGGCTTCTATGGGCCCATCCGCTAGTAATGTATTTCTGTATATATGGCTTCTATAGGCCCATACACTAGTTATGGTAATTTTGTATATGTAGCTTACATGAGCCCATCCGCTAGTACTGTAATTCTATATATGTACAGCATTAGATGGGCCCATCCAATCAAATTGTAATTACATATATGGGGCTTTACATGGGCCCATACGTTACTACTTGACAATATATATACCAGGCATGGGCCCATACGGTAAGATTGTAATATTACATATAAGCTATTAGTTGGGCCCAACTGCTATATACGGGAGCTTATAAGTATGGGCCCATGCACTGGAGCGGGATATTTGTACTTTTCCGCTGGGATGGGCCCATCTGCAATTTGCGGGCATTTGTCACTTTTAGCTCTGCGCTAGGAGCGGAAAAAAATGACTGACTTATGTGCCGCCTCCACCTCCTCCACCTCCTCCTCCTCCGCCTCCACCTCCACCTCCTGGAGTTGGTGCACGTGTGGGGGGCGTAGGTGGGCGTACTGGTGCGGGTGGTGGTATGAATGCTGGGAGGTTGGGGAGTGTGACGTTTCCTCTAGCAATGTGGGTTGCTAGTCTGGAGTGTGTCTGTGTTGCCATAGTTGGTTCTATGGGGGATTGTCGGATGGATTGTGTGATGGGATCTTTTTCATCTGAGTGGGACTCTTCTTTGTGTCCTTCTGACTCTGTCTCGGGGGACGCGGGTTGATAGAAGTACTCGGCTGCTATGAGTTCTTCTGGGGTAGCTGGTGGTATGAATAGGAGTTTGGATTGTACGGGGTCGTCTCTTCGCCTGTTTCTTTCTGCTGGCATGAGTTTGTTGTGTGCTTCGATGTCTATGCATCTCTTCCCTACGTATGCTTGATCCTGATCGTCTAGGTCGAGTTCGAAGAGGTATCCAAAGTCATTGAATAGGACGACTGTGCCTTTCTTCTGTAGTGTGAAGTCTTTGTTGGGGTGGTAGATGAGGATCTTCCCTCCTACTTGGGGAAACGCTTCCGAGGTTACAGTGGCTAGGTATGGGTTCTTGGGTAGTCTGTCATCAATTCCGGCTTTGCTAATGTAGTGTCGCGGAGTGAGAGTTACTGCGGATGTGGATGCCGTGATGATAAGAAGTTGAGTCTAATGTCACCAGTGTAGATCCGATAACGATTAGACAATCGTTGAGTACCGAGCTCGTTACGGCCGCTCTCTAGCCAAGACGAAGTTGAGTGAAAAGGATAGGGAACAGAAGAGTGTATTGACTCTGCTACAGGACAGGAGACTCAACTTGTCGTCTTAGGGATGGTAGTTCAAGTCTTATATACTGTACAAAGTATCCGGAATGATCTACACTATGACGTGATGCAGAAGATACTGGAATCATATAGAAACTAAGAGAAACTGGCGGAATGTGGTGGAACATCGTCCAGAACTCAATGGAAACTCATGGAACATACTGGAAACTATTGTATCATACAAGGCCCGGGCTCGGTTAACCCCTACTCTTACCCATGTCATCATGTACAAGCTAGTGACCTCTGGTGCCGAGGACGACGCGATGTCAATGTGGACCGATCGCCCAGAGCGGAGGACTTCAAAACAGTTTAGGAGCATAGCATAGGGTCACCAGCGTGCACAGACCGAGTAGATTAGTATATTAGTTAGTGATGTACTTAGTGTACAGTCAGAATCCAGCTGGGAGCCATGTCTCCTTCATTCTCACCATATCTCCTTCATTTCCCATCCATTTCCCTTTGTTCTGGTCTCATTCCCATCGTCTCCGCCAACGCTCCATTTGTCACCAGCGTAGATCCGATAACGATTAGACAATCGTTGAATACCGAGCTTGTTACGGCCGCTCTCTAGCCAAGACGAAGTTGAGTAGGAGAGATGGAGAATAGAAGAGTGTATTGACTCCGCTACTAGACAGGAGACTCAACTTGCCCTGTTAGGGATGGTAGTTCGAGTCTTATATACTGTACAGAGCATCCGGAATGTTCTACACTATGACACACTATGGAAGATACTGGAATCGTATGGAAACTAAGAGAAGCTGGTGGAATGTGGCAGAACATCGTCCAGAACTCGATGGAGACTCACAGAACATGCTAGAAACTACTGTATCGTACAAGGCCCAGGCTCGGTTAACCCCTACTCTTACCCATGTCATCATGTACGAGCTAGTGACCTCTGGTGCTGAAGATGGGGCGATGTCACCGTTGCTAGTCATGTCGCCTGCCGCCAGCAAAGCTCCTGAGTGAGCTAGAAGTCCTTTTCCGCTGTCAACGGTCCCGTGTGACTGGAATGCCTGATTAGGCAATTCCCTTTCCCATGCTTCCAGCCCAGAAGTGCTCTGCCTCAACAAACCCCTCTGTTCTTAGTCCCTTGCTCATATATAGCGGGGACTGAGCACATCAGTGTGGCACCATGTTGATGCACTGCAGGCATGGCAGCAGGTGCAAATATGCACAGAGTGATGACTTAGAGCCCAGAGCCTGATGCGGCAGAGCACCGGCCCGACTGGCCAGTGCCATGGGAACATGCATGGCTCAGCCACTCAACTTATCAAACACCCAACACACAGTGACTGCTCACCCCCGCCAACTGCTCAGATTGGCCCCAAACTCTGTAGAAATATTGAGCATTGGTGGTACAATGGGTCCCCAGAAAATCAAAGCACCATGCTTCCTGGATCCCCCACAATCACACCATACATTTCCTAGCAGTTTCAAGGCTCCCACAGTGCATGTGGGCATTCTGGCCTCAAACAAACTACATCCCCAACTAGGTGTAGCTCAGGCAAGTCAACCCTGCAAAAAGGTAATGCCTGACGTTGCATGCTGCATTACCAGGCCCAGGAGTGAAACATAGAGATCGGGCGAACATGGCTGATCAGCCAATCAGGAGCACATAATTAACCTGGATCTGTCATGTGTCAGTACTTGTCTGACCTGTGTGACCTGGATCTGCAACTGAAGTTGTGAGAACCCATAAGTACTTACTAGGGTGCCATGTCTGTGGCGGGGTCCGACTGGGATTGACATGTAGAGGAAAAGTAATGTTGTCGGCGACAGCCGAATTGTTGTCTGTCATGGCAAGCATCGGCAGCAGGGCCAGTCAATGTCACTGGTGTAGATCCGATAACGATTAGACAATCGTTGATACTGAGCTCGTTGCGGCCGCTCTCTAGCCAAGACGAAGTTGAGTGAAAAGAGGAGAGGAAACTTGAGTGTATTGACTCCGCTACTGGACAGGAGACTCAACTTGCCATCTTAGGGACGGTAGTTCGAGTCTTATATACTGTACAATAGTTCTGGAAGATTCTACACTATGACGCTATACAGAAGGAACCGGAATTGTATGGAAACTAAGAGAAACTGGCGGAATGCATCGTCCAGAACTCGATGGAAACAAACGGAAACGGGTGGAACACACTGGAAACTACTGTATCGTACAAGGCCCGGGCTCGGTTAACCCCTACTCTTACCCATGTCGTCACGTATGAGCTAGTGACCTCTGGTGCCGAAGACGACGCGATGTCATCACTCTCCGTCTAGGAATGTCGCCCTACCACGGGCAAAGCGGAGACCCACGGCGTGCGCATTAGCACGAGTGGGGCGGCGAGTGTCGAGAGCCTGCAAGGCTCTGAGGTGATGCTGGGTGCGGGCTCCCTCAAGGCGGCCACGACTCTGACGAGTCTCTGCCTTGACGAGTTGCAGCTTGCAGTCGAGTGCGTGAATCTCGGCCGTAATATTGAGGATGCGGGTGTCCGCCTCATGGTAGCAGGCGACCTCTGCCGCCAGACCCCAATCGTCGGTGCTGCGGGCCAAATCCATGGCTTGGTGGTAGGATGACGACTTGCCGCCGATGGCGTCGATGAGCCACATCGGAAGTGGCTCGGTGGGGGAGTCGCGAATGTAAGAAGGGGCGGCGTATAGGTCGTACTGGAAGATAGGGTCACCTTCTTGACCGAGGGTGCCGAGGGTGAAGGGGACAGGGCCGTTGCCCAATTTGATGTAGCGCGCTTGGCGCATGACATTGTCGGCGTCAGGGATGACGAAGTCGGGGAGTCGGCCATGGTTCTCCTCGAACCCTTCAGGGCACTCTGCGTCGGGCTGACGGGACATCTCCACACGGAGATCAGTGAGCTCCTTACGGAGCTGCTCGATCTCAGTCTTTGCTTCGAGGTGCTGGAAGGTGCGGCCAATAGCCGTGTTGGCGAGGCCGATGGCGATGGTGTGGAGGATGCCAGCGTTGAGCTCTGGGTGCCCCTGCATGACATTGAGGGAGCTTTGCGGGGATAGGGGGTAGTTGTGATGATGGACGTGGGAGACGATTTCACCCTCTTCTGTATCGGAGTCAGGGGCGATGGTGAGATGCGGGCGTTCAGCGGGAGTGTCGATGGGTTTGGGGGTTGGTGTGCGAGGGAGTGGGACGGCAGGTGGGTCGACGAGGGTGATGGTGGAAGCACCAAACTCTGCTTGGGCGGAGATGACCTCGATGCTGTCACTGAAGATGGTGGTGTTGGCTTCGATGGAGGAGGACATGTCGTGGTGGTGTGAAGGTGTTGGTTAAGATAGGATTTGAGGGAGCGGATGGAGACTTTGCGTTTCTTTCGCCCTCTTTTATTTTGTTCGGAGGGCGTCAATGGATTCTTTCAATGATAGGTCTGGACTAGTGTGGGCGCGTGTACATGGTCAGCTGCTTCCCACGTGTTGTCTGCATCGGGATAACCTTTCCACTTGATAAGATATTGGAGCTGTCGTTTACGTCCGAAATGTCGGTGATTAACGATAGTTTCGACTTCATATTCTTCGGCTTCTTCGATAAGGTCAGGAGGTGGCCTCGTGTAGTTGGTCCCATGTTCTACCGTCTCGCGATAAGGGGTCAGGAGGGACGCGTGGAAGACGTCATGAATGGTCCAGGCTGTGGGAAGCTGCAGCTGATATGCGACAGGTGACACCTTTTTGATGATCGTGAAAGGTCCATGACGTTTGATGGCGAGTTTGGGCGTCTGATAAGGGAGTGCGAGGTGTTTTGCTTCGAGCCAGACTTTATCTCCGGTTTGATAGGAGTCAGGTGGTGCAGTTCGTGCTGCCTCGTTCAAGGCTTCTTTTGCTTGCTTCCTTTTCTCCGTTGCCTTTCTAGTTCTGTCATCGATAAGTTGAACTGTGGTTGGTGGATAAGGGAGTTCCATCGTGATTCTGGGGGAGTATCCTAGGAGTGCTTCTATCGGAGTAGTGCGTGTCGTGGCGTTAGGGTAGTTATTGTGCACTGCCGTGGCTATTGCTAGCCAGTCGCTCCAGTCGTCTTGGGAAGCGCTAGTTACGAATCGTAGGTATTGTTCTACCCATTGATTCTTTCGTTCTGAGAGACCGTCTGTCTGAGGGTGGTAGGCTGTAGATATGTTTCGGTCGATCCCAAGGCGCTGACATAGTGAGGTTGAGAAGTGTGATGTGAATTGAGGGTCTCTATCCGATATGATTTCTGAGGGGATTCCGAACCATCGATACACGTTGTCTAGATAGAGTTTAGTGATTCCTTCTCCAGTTACGTTCGTCGTGCAGGGTAGGAATAGAGCCGCTCTGGTGCAGCCATGGTCGACTATGGTGAGGATGGCGTCGTGTCTGTGGCTGTTGGGGAGTTGTGTGATTAGATCCATGGCTACTATCTCGAACGGTTGGGCTGCAGGAGGGACGTTGATTTTGTATGGTGGGGGGGGGGGGGTTCGATGTGTAAGCGCTTTGTTTTGTTGGCATTTGGCGCATCCTTTGACATAGTTTTCGACCCATTTGGACATAGCAGGCCACCAGGCGACTCTTTTGGCGGTGTAAATGGTCCAATCTCGTCCCACATGTGCTGCTGTAGGTTTGTCGTGTATCAGATGTAGGAGATCCCACTTGAGTTCGTCGTTTGGTGGGAACACCATTTTGCCTTCATGTTTCCAGAGGCGTATGGACGGTTCCATGGCTAATTTGACGAATTCTAATTGATAGCGGTCGCGCCATTCTTTCATGAGTTGTGGTTGTCTTTGTTGTTCTTGTCGGACTCTTTCTTCTATGGACTTCCACTTGGGGTCCGGTTTGTCTGCTAGTCTGACGAATATGGGTTCAGGGAGGAGTGTGAAGTCTGTGTTGTCATCTTCTCCTTTGTCGACTCCTGGTGGTCTAGACAACATGTCTGCGGCTGCGTGTATCTTTCCAGGTACGTGTTTTATGACGAGGTTGTAGTCTTGAAGTTCTGTGAACCATCTGGCGACTCTCCTATTGATGGTTCGTGGTGTTTTCCAATAGGTGAGGTTTGCGTGGTCTGTTAGTATGGTTACTGGGTCCTTCGTGGCTGCGAGATGGGGTCGCCAGTGTGTTAGGGCTTTGATAACAGCTAGTAGTTTGCATTCGTAGATGTCGTAGTTTCTTTCTGTAGGGGTAAATGTGGTGGAGTAGTAGGCGATGGGTTGTTGTGTTGGTTTTTTGGTGCAAGGGTTTATTTCTCCCTCTTGTGAGAGTATGGCTCCCACGCTGTAAGCTGAGGCGTCGGTTGATAGGAAGAATGGTTTGGTGTAGTCAGGTTGTTTGAGTACTGGTCGGCTACACATTAGGGATTTGAGTGTTTCGAATGCTTTGAGTTGCGCTTCGCCCCAATGGAATGGTACCGCTTTCTTCATGAGTTCGATTAGTGGACGGGCGATCTTTGAATAGTTTGGGACAAAGTATCTATAGAATCCCGTAAAGCCTAGGAATGCGCGGACGTCTTTGAGGTTTTGTGGTGTCTTCCAATCCGCAATTCCTTTGGTTTTGGTTGGATCCATTTGTACTGTCTCTTTTTCGAGTATGACGCCTAGGAACTCCACCTTCTTTTGTTCGAATTGACATTTTTTTGGTTTGAGGTAGAGGTCGTGTTGTCTAAGTTTTTGGAGGACTTTGTGGACCTTTTCTCTATGAGCCATAATGTCATCTGTGGTGTGAACTAAGATATCGTCCATATAGATCGTCAGCCAGTTCTCGCGTAATTCTTCTGCGAATATGGCGTTCATCATGGTTTGGAATGTGGCAGGGGAGTTTGTGAGGCCGAAGAACATGACTCTGGGTTCGAATAAGCCTTGGTTTGTGATAAAGGCCGCCTTCCACTCGTCTCCCTCTTTGATGCGTACGTTGTTGTATCCCCAATGTATATCAAATTTAGAGAATAGTGATGCTCCTTGGACGCGAGAGATAAGTTCGTTAATAAGGGGAAGGGGGTATCGGTTGCGTATGGTCCATTCGTTCAGCCGTCTATAGTCTTGGACTGGTCGTAGTTGTCCATCTTTCTTTTTAATGAAGAAGAAGGGGGCGGCATAGGGGCTTTTGGACGGGCGTATGTAACCTTTCTGAACGTGTTCCTTGATGAATTCTTGGAGTGCTTTCTGTTCATCTTGGGTGAGGGCGTATATCTTTCCGGGTAGCGTGGCTGGGGCATCTTTCTTGAGTTCTATCACGTGGTCCCATAATCGTGGTCCTGGGAATCTTTGGGCTTCTTGTTCACTGAACACATGGGCGTGTCTTCGATAGTGTTCTGGTAATGGTGTGGCCTTCTTCGAGCTTTGCTCTTTCTCTGCTAGTTTAGATGCTTGAGTTTGTCGATGGCTGGCAGATGTGATTTGCAGTTCGACGTATACTCTTGTTACGAACATGCGATCTTCACTTTGGATTTTTCAAAGTTTCTTCGCCAGGTTTTTGAAACTGGCTTTAACTCTTGACAGTTTATCTTTTGCGGGAACGAAGATAGCTTTGTGAGCGTCAGGTGTCCTTAGCACGACTGGGAGTTGTTCATAGTCTATCCAGGCGCGGGCCCAGTCGACTTTTGGTTGCATGGCGGCGAACCAAGGGTATCCCAGAATGACTTTTTGTTCTCCCAGGTCGGTGAGAAAGAATCGCATTTTGACCCTTTTGGTTCCTGTTTGCACTTCTAGATCCGTGAAGTGCGTGATATCGCCCTGTTTGTTAGAGGTGCCGTCGACATTGCAGACTTTTCTTGCTCGAGGGAGTTGTTTGATTGGTAAGCGAAGCCAGTTGGCGTAGTGAGTGGTGATGAAGTTTTCCGTTGCTCCTGAATCGAGCAGTGCGGCAGTTTCGGCCCTTTTGTTCGAAGTGTTAACATAGACTTTGATTGACATCGACTGGCGATTTGACAAGTATACACATTCTGAACTAAGTGCCCTGATCAAGGCCGATCTGATCAGGCACTGGGAAAATCCTGTTCTCCTTCCATCGCTCCAAATTGTTTGGCCAGGTCATCCCTTTCCTGCGCCGTGAGGTTATTGATTTGTGATTTGAGAGTGGATAGTTTGGCGGTGGGTTGGGATGGAGTGTAGTTGTCGGCTGGCTCCCAGTTGACTAGCTGTCCTTCGGCCACATATGATATTTTGGCCTTTTTCTGTTGCCTGCAGTTGCGTGCCAGATGTCCTGGCTGTCCGCAATTGAAGCAGTTCCCTTGGAAGGGACGTCGTTGCTGTTGTCCTTCTCCATTTTGGACTTGTGCGACACTGATCAGCTGATATCCGTCGGGTAGTTTGATCTGATTGCCTTGGGGATCTTGGAGTTGCATTACGCGTGTTTGCGTGCGCTGTCCTCCTCGCCTAAAGTCTCTGGTGCGGCTCAGATCCATGGAAACTGGAGTGTCATTAAGGCGACGAGGGGCATTGGAAGAATTATAGCCTTGGAAGCGGTTCTGATTATTCCGCTGTTGTCGCTGCTCTGGGACGAATCTTCCCATCTGATTGTTGTCTCTTTTCCAGAAGATTTGGTTTATGGCTTTCTGGGATATAACGCTGTCGATAGCTCTCTTCTTTAAGACTTGATAGTCATCTCTGGGCGATGGTTTGAAGATGTCTCTCCCTACACTTGGGACCAATCCTCGTACGAAGTATCGGTTAGTGGGAGCGTCTCCAAGCGTGTATCCAGCTTCGGCCGCTAGCTGTTCGAAGTCTTGGATGTATTGGTCAATAAGGGGCCAGGTCATTTTGATACTTTCGAGGCCGGTGCGGGCGCGTTCACCCTTCTAAGAGTCTTGGAACTGTTCTGCGAAAGCGTCTAGGAACTGGACCCAGACATCCTCGATATTGTCTATCAGAGGATCCAGTCGCGAGAGCCAGTCCACTGCTCTGTCGACCCATTTGTCAACAAGGGGGCCTTGGATGTAAGTGCAGGCGATGACGACCTTTCGGATCCAGGAGTTGAATTCCGGGACTCCGATATTGGCTAGATAGTAACGTTTGAGTTGGGAGAGGAAGCAGTCTGCCTGCTCCCTTTCTCCCGTGAATATCTCGGGGGGGGGGGGGGGGTTCCACATAGTCTGAGGCTGGGCAGGGCAGGGGGGTTCGCTCCGCCTCCTCCTCCGCCTCCACCTCCACCTCCGCCTCCGCCTCTGCCTCCACCTCCTCCACCTCCACCTCCTCCACCTCCACCTCCTCCACCTCCACCTCCTCCGCCTCCACCTCCTCTGCCTCCACCTGGAGTTCCTGGAGTGGGTGCGCGTGGAGGGGGCGTCGGTGGGCGTTGTGGGGCTGGTATGAATATCGGAGGGATTTTAGGGAGTGTCACGTTCCCTCTGGCTATGTGAGTGGCTAATCTGGAGTGAGTTTGGGTTGCCATAGTTGGTTCTATGGGGGATTGTCGGATAAGTTGGGTGATGGGATCTTCTTCGTCCAAGTGAGACTCTTCTTTGCGTCCTTCTGATTCTGTCTCGGGAGATGCTGGTTGATAGAAGTATTCGGCTGCTACGAGTTCTTCTGGAGTGGATGGTGGTATGAATAAGAGTGAGGATTGTACAGGGTCGTCTCTTCGTCTGTTTCTTTCTGCTGGTGTGAGTTTGTTGTGGGCTTCGATGTCAATGCGTCTCTTCCCTACGTAGGCTCTATCTTGATCATCTAGATCGAGCTCGAAGAGGTATCCGAAGTTGTTGAATAAGACAACTGTTCCTGGAGTTTTGAGTGTGAAGTCTTTGTTTGGGTGATAAACGAGGATTCTTCCTCCTACTTGAGGGAATGCGTCCGAGGTTACTGTGGCTAGGTATGGATTCTCGGGTAATCCGTCGTCGATTCCGGCTTTGCTAACGTAGCGTCGCGGAGTGAGGGTTACTGCTGATGTGGATGCCGTAATGATAAGAAGTTGAGTCTAATGTCACTGGCGTAGATCCGATAACAATTAGACAATTGTTGATACTGAGCTCGTTGCGGCCGCTCTCTAGCCAAGACGAAGTTGAGTGAAAAAAGGAGAGGAAACTTGAGTGTATTGACTCCGCTACTGGACAGGAGACTCAACTTGCCATCTTAGGGACGGTAGTTCGAGTCTTATATACTGTACAATAGTTCTGGAAGATTCTACACTATGACGCTATACAGAAGGAACCGGAATTGTATGGAAACTAAGAGAAACTGGCGGAATGCATCGTCCAGAACTCGATGGAAACAAACGGAAACGGGTGGAACACACTGGAAACTACTGTATCGTACAAGGCCCGGGCTCGGTTAACCCCTACTCTTACCCATGTCGTCACGTACGAGCTAGTGACCTCTGGTGCCGAAGACGACGCGATGTCAGTCAAGTTGCTGCAGGCATGACAGTGATGCACTGAGTCCCCGCTATACACGAGCGAGAGACTAAGAGCTGAGGGTTCGCTGGAGGTGGAGCACTTCTGGTTCGGAAGCACGGAAAAGGGAGTTGCCTAATCAGGCGCTCCGGTCACACAGGACCGGTGACAGCGGAAAAGGACTTGTAGCTCACTCGGGAGCTAAGCTGGCAGCGAGCGACGCAACCAGCGATGGAGAGGCGATGGAGACGACGAGAATGAGACCGGAACAAAGGGAAACGGATCGGAATTGAAGGCGATATGGTGAGAACTATAGGAGGCACAGCTCCCAGCTGGATTCTGACGGTAACTGAGTACATCTTCTAACTAATATACTAGCTACTTGGTCTGTGCGCGCTGGCGACCCTATTCTACGCTCCTAACTCATTTTGAAGACCTCCGCTCGGGGCGGTCCGTCCATGCACCCTGTTCCATGCGCACCCGCTCCTGGACCTTGCAATGCGACGCGCGACGTTGGGCATCCTCCTACATGGCAGGGGCGACTTTCCTGCGCTAGTCCTACTTGGGGAAGTTGTTTGTGCAACTCTGGGATGTCCGCACGCGCTGTGAGAGACTTGAAGACCACTAAGGTGGTTTTGGTGTTATTGAGGGCGATCCGCGCGACGACGCGCTCCGATTCGCTGTGAGCGCGTTGTATCACTTGGGCTCGACGTTCCTGCCAAGTTTCAGGGCGATTGGAGCAGGTGGAGAAGGCACGCGGCCATCGGAATGAGGGGATGAGTCGGAGGGGAGGTTGGAGCGCGCGCGTCGTCGCTCCATCGGCCCGGCGGTCTGTCTCTCTGCTGCGTCGGGCTCCTGTCTCTAAGTCCTCGCTATGTGCATATCCACGCGTGCTGCCGCGCCTGCGGCGCATCAACGGTAATGTTTGGCATGGTCGACAGAGCTTGACTTGCATTTTTCGATGGAAGCATTCGATCTGATCATGAATGGTTGCAAATGACAGTGGGAGAGATTGTCCATGAGGGATGTAGTGTTTCATGCGGTTGAGACAGCAGAGACGGGGATCAGACCCCTATTGAACATTTCAGGCAACAGTTTCTCACAGCAGTCGTTATGGTCCCAATCGGGACTGGTAAAGAAAACCCCTGGTAGGCCTCCCTCCGGCTTTTGGCCTTGGTCGGAATAAGTACTTGGCATGATCTGGATCTGTCATAAGTAGAAAGACGCTGCAGCATCTTGGTGCAAATAATGCAATTCTTCTACAATATCAAGAACTTTGACCTGAACACTTGAAACTTAGTGCAGACATCACATCAGAGAATAGGTTTGGGCAAAAGAGTGATGTTTTGCCTTGGTTTTGGAGGCTGGGTGGTCAGAATGAAGATTAGTATAATACTTGAATGGAAGAGTGTAAGTTTATTGCTTTTTATAAAAGCAATTGTTAATGATTTGTTTAGTCTATTGTGTAAACTGATGGAGGGCAAAGGCACACCAAGATAAATGGAAGGAGTTACTAATAGTCTAACATGAAATGAAGTGGACTGTCAGATGGTTCAAGCATCAAATCAAGAAATGGACAGCCAGACTAAACAAAAGTGTAGAGAAAAACAAACCAGGCCATATTGCATATGCTGAGAAGCAGATTGCAATGTGGATTCTGTAGATTGATAGCAAATTGGATTTACATGTAACTTTTTAAATTCTGAGAACCAAACCCTTTTTGATGAAATGCTTGCTATGGCATTGAAATGAAACAATTTGCAACAATCAAATAGTCTCCCCCTCTAGAATTATAATTTATATTCTAAGGGTCCATTTGCTAGTACAGAAATTTAGTATATGTAGCTAATATGGGCTCATCCGCTAGTACTGTCATTTTGTATATGTAACTTATATGGGCCCATCCACTAGTACTGTAATTTTGTATATGTAGTGTATATATGGGCCCATCTGCTAGTATGGTCATTTTGTATATGTAACTTATGTGGGCCCATCCGCTAGTACTGTCATTTTGTATATATAGCTTATATGGAGTGGGCCCATCTGATCAAATTGTAATTACATATATTGGGCATTCCATGGGCCCATACAGTAGAAATGTAATATTGCATATAAGCTATAAGATGGGCCCACCCACTACATGCAGGAGTTTATAAAGATGGGCCCATGCCCTGGAGCGGGAATTTGTACTTTTCCACTGGGGTGGGCCCACCTACAATTTGCGGTTATTTGTCATTTCTAACTCCCCGCTAGGAGCGGGAAAATATGACTGACCTATGTGGGATAATGACATTAGAAACTAATTTTACATTCTTGTTGTGTGTTGAGTGAACACGTCACTAATTGAAACGCTGCTCTCGCATTGTTGTTTCTTGTGTTGTCGCTGATTGTTGTGTACACACGACTTGCCCACAGACATGTCACAGGCTGGTCACATGTCATGTGATGACCCATCCAGTGCATGAGCCCTATCTTAGCTTACACACGTATCTCGCTTATCACTTAGATCACACGCTCTATCGGCTCTTTCTATTATTCAGCACACTTTGACACTGTGCTAACCGTTCAGGATCATGGTCTCCACCAAGAGATGGGAGGCCTCCATGGTTTGTAAATGGACATCTTTGTATAAGTACAAACTAACATCTGATTTATTTTCAGGACTCTGTGCTGCCCAAATCCACGTCATATTCTTGCTACCATCTCACTATGGCTCCTTCCCGCACCCACTAGCTTACATCGAGTGGTTCTGGCCTTTCAGTACCATTGACGAAACTGTTGGAATGCACAAAATCATACAGTCAACTCGCAATCAGGCGTGACATTCTGCTATTGTCAGTATGAGCAACATCTTTCAAGCTTGTCATCTTGCTCCAAAGTATGGACCTGTGCCTGTGGATCGCTCTTGGACACATTTAAATGTGCTTGAGAGGTCGAACGAGTTTTACCTTAATCATTACAATAACTTCCACTTGTTTGAGATACTGCAAGCTTGATTGCTTTTGCTAGAAATTACATTATTAGGGACATGCACAGGTGGAGCGCCAGGCCACCATTTCTTACTCAATCCTTCCCAGTCATATGTTGGATGGTTCCTGTTGACACGACGCGTGCAACGACACCACCATTGGTTTGCGTACACGGTACGCTGACACTGATTCCTGCTGATCCTTACTCATTTTAGTTTCTCAGATACTGACTACACCCTTTTCTCAGCTGTGGCATTCGTCTTGATGTCATTTGTGCCCCACAGCCAAGCAAGGCCAAAAAAAAAAACCTCCGCACTCGCACCAAGGTTCCAAGAAGCATACCAGTGCTTCGCAAGAGGGAATATGACCAACTCGGCACTCAATGTATGTCCTCTCGTCACGACATTTTCCACATCATTGTTATCTACTAAAATCTCAGGCAGCCCGAGGGCTCAGCTCAGTCAAGTGAAAGCCCGAGCCCATCTGTTGAGCCTAGGCTTTTGACTTTCTCCACTCCCACTACCATGCCCGAGTCTGTCGCTATGATGTTGTCCTTGCCGCTGCTGCCACCACCACCACTCCTTTGTTTCTATTGCATGGTTCTGCCAGTCCGGCTACTGCAGCGCTGCCATATGGGACAACCTGGGCAATGGGTATACGTACATTCCTTCTTCATCAAGCAGCTTGGTTTCTGAGCAGACTTTACATCAGGGAAACGGCACATGCTTTTTTGAGTTCTTTCGGGACTTGAAAAAGTGTGAGAAGACTGATAAGTCCAAAAAAGGCTTAAAAGTCACAAAACTCACCGCGACTTTTTTATGCTGGGTCGATTGTCTTAAAAAAGCACTTTTTGTTTCTTTTTGAAGCACAATCACACTTTGTAAATTCCAATGTACTTTAGGATGTCCTTCTAGCTTTTATTAAGTCCTTTAAGTTCCACTAAGAAGTAATCGAAAAAGATCTCAAAGCGTCAATAAAAAGATTGCTGAAAGAGAGGGTATCACGCTTGATATCACGTGGCAGATTCAAGCTCGGGTTCACATTCACAGAATATACAGAATATATTTTTGGGTTACTGGGGCCCCCTTTCGACTCAGATAACTATACAACTACCTCTTCCGACTTGGGGATATAGCATGGGTCCACCAACTCATCATATTTGTCCAAATCTGTCTCCAATATTTCCTCTTTGCTCTCATTCACCGACTTACTGGAGCGCTTGGTTTGAAACGACATCGCAACCTCAAATATATCATTCCATTGTTCTTCCTTGAGAGCTTTGATTGACTTGAGGAATACCAATGTGCGTTTAAAGAAAGTGTCAGACAGCAATGTGAATGTACCTGTAACTGAGTATAGAAGTGCACGATGCACCTACGGGTTGTCAGGGACATTAGGTTGCAATACACAAATAGTACAGAGGTTAACTTACTGTTTGAACTGCGAGAATGAGTGCACTGACAGGTGGTTCTTGCACAGGTTCATTGGGGTTGATGTTGTATGACAACCGCTCTTCTTTTGTGTCTAGTGCTGCCCTTGCCATGCATACTTGGCAGCAAGGGCTTTTTCGGTGGTTTCGGCGAATTTGTAAAGCCACACTGATATTGCATGCTTGATCTGTGTATAATAGATTGTTAGTGTGCCTAATACACTGCCTAGGAACTTACGAGGGTTCTTGCAACGAAAAAGGGTTTGCAATCAATGTCACCATCTTTGATGCAATGCTCTGGCAGCTCTGAGTCTCTAAATCGTAGACGAAGTTCTGCTATGTCGGTCTCAAATTCCTGGGACAAGGGGAAGATGACACGTCATGTTCCAAAATGAAGCATGAGGGGGGAACACATGGTCAGTGCAAACTCAAGAACTCAGTGGAGGAAGAAAAGAAAACTTACGAGGATATACAAACACACAATAAGGGCCTCAGAGTTGGCCTGGGCATTTATACTCATGCCATTGCCATAGATCATGGAAAACATGATGTTGTGGGATGCAGACAGCAGGACGAGAGTGAGGGATGAGGGAGACGAGGTGGGGGAAGATGCACAGTGTCGAGACCCTTGGTATAGTCCACATAATCAAGCGTAGTTGTAGAGTCCTCTGTGAGCAAAGCGGAGAAGAGCACGCGCAACGCCGTTTTGTTTGTATCCTGCAGGATGTGCCAGGCAAAGATGACGCAACCAGGTGGGAAATTTGGTGGAGCATCTGATACTTGCTGCAAGCGCACGTCGTAAGAAGCGCCTGTGACTTTTCCGATGGGTGCAGTAGGAGTCGCTGGTGGCGCAACCGAGTAGGATGTGGTAGCTGAGGAGGATGCTGCGATGCGACTTAAGAGGGCATCATGGTACTTGACGTACTTGGCCTGCAGTGCCTCCCAGCGCTCCTTTGAAAGTGTGCGAAAGCCCGCCTTGCGTGCCTCTCATTCCTCTGGCGACGGGTCGTCGTCGTCAGCACTGTGGTCATTGACCAGGTTGTGGTATGGAAAGCGAGTGAGGAGATGTGAGGAGGCGGACAGTTCGGAGAATGTGACCAGAGCAAAGCCTTTGCATTTTGGAACAGCGTCTGGGGGGTCTTGGTGGTGCAGTGGGAACAATATATTTTGAACGCAGCGGTAATCACCCATCGAAAACAAGGGAGAGTGGTGGTCTGTAAGGAGACGGTGATGCAGTAGCTTGAGAGAGACGTGACTTGGAATATTCGAATGCTACTGCCAAAGTCAACCGTGGGAATGTCTCCAAAACCCACGCCACACAATTTGTTCAACTTGTTGTTTTTTTTACCAAGTCCCCTCACAGTCTTGATCTCTCCATCACCACCCCCTCCCTCACCTCAAATGTGAGTCAGAGGGGACTCTTTTGCCCACCACACCCACACCTGGGCCTTCCAGGTATGTAAATTTTTATTTAGCTTTCATTGACAGTTTCTGACTTCCACATGTGTCCTCACACTTGTCCACTTCAAGCCCACTTGCTCACGTGCACCCCCAATACCTCTCACACACGCACATATGACACTCACACATACACCTCAACACCCACGTGTATGACACAGTGAGACAGAGGGGTGCCCTGGACGCTGACTCCCTCCCTTGCGTCAAACGTGAGAGGGTGTTTGTTGTGCTATGGTAAGTCCTTTTCTTTCTTGGCACTGACTCCCTCACTGCTAACCCCTTGCTGCTTAGTACTCCGGTACCCCTTCCCTCACCTCAAACGTGAGTCGGAGGGGGTAATCTTACTTTTTTCTCTTGCAGCTGACCCTTCTGACACTGATGACACCCATGCACATCGGGCCTGCCCACCCCAATACCAGCCTCATCGTCTGCAACTACCACATGACACATGCCAACCATAATGACATTTTCAACAACCAGGATGAACATGTGCCAGTGGGCATGTATGTGTGCATGCGATCTCAAGATGCAGATGACAGATCAGAGTGTGACAAGGAAGAACATCACGATGAAGCGGCAGCACACATGCCGGATGCACTCCAAGAGGGTTCCGGACACACTGTGGCCCTCCCTCACCTCAAATGTGAGATGGGGGGGATCGTTTTAGTGTACTCTTTGTAAATCTGTAGATAATAGTGCAATAAATAAAGTTTTATTAAAATTTATTCCCTGATGTCGATGAAGTACAATAAGTCACTAAAGGCAAATCCTGTCATTATAAAGTCACAAAAGAACTCTGTGAACATACAAAGCCCCACACATAAGCTGAAGTTGGAAAAAAAAGGTAAAAGAGAACTGATTTAATAAGAAGCCTGAAAAGCCCAAAGAGGAAGCACAAAAAAGGGCAAAAAATGATGGAGATCAAAAGTGAAAGGCTTCAATGTGAAGTTGAAGCATGTGCCGTTTCCCTGATGTAATAGGTCCTGGTTCAAAATCAAATGTTTATGTATTTGAGAATAATCGCAGCGAGAACATACTATCTGTTACCCTCTGAGGGTGAAGCCTAAGTTACACATTGAATGCACTGTGAATCATCCCAGATGTACCTTAGCGTACTCTCAATCCCGGCCACATGAAGCTGTGCTGCGCCCTAGGCCAGCGCAATCTGAGCACACATCAGTAAGGGCCTCAGTGTGTGCACTGCAAAACAGTGGTAGGAGCGGTTCATGCATGAGGATCTTGTAATGTAGGCCCTCACTGGCCCTCCGATGACCTCCATGATCAACTACACATGCTGTGTCCCTGGTGATGCGCCGCTGGTGCTGCAGCACGCACGAATATGTGCAGAGGGACGACTTTGAGCCCAGAGCCTGACGCAGCGGAGCGCCGGCCTGACAGGCCGGTGGCACGGCAATGCACATGGCTCAGCCACCTCAGCCACACAACCCATCCAACTCCCAACACACTGCAACTGCTCACCCCTGCCGACTGCTCAGATCGGCCCCAAACTCGGTAGAAATATTGAGCATTGGTGGTACGACAGGTCCCTAGCAAATCAGAGTGCTGCAATTTCTCAATCCCCAGCAATCACTCAAGACATTTATTAGTGGATTCAAGGCTCCCACAGCGTGCGCAGTCATTCCAGCCTCAAACAAACAACTTCCCCAGTTCAGGCCAGTTGACACTTCAAATTAGAGTGATGCCTGATGTCGCGTGCTATGTCACCAGGCCCAAGAGCGAAATATAGAGATCGGGTGACCACAGCTGATCGGCTGATCGGAGTACCCTGAAACTTGGTAGGATTGTATATTAGGGTTGCTACAATGCACGGACCAAGTAGATAGTATTTAGTATTAGTCTGTCATTAGTTATAGTCAATTTCCAGTTGGAGGGCAGTGCCCCTCATCAGGAAAAGTCGATATGGCTTTTTTCAGCTTATTAGTGCTTAAATCTACTTTATTGCTAAAAAAAGTGAAAAAAAGCACTGCTTGATTTAACTTGATTTAAGCAACAGTGCTTAAAATATGTAGATCTAAAAAATTTGAGCTAGTTAAAGTGATGATCAAAGCAATTAAGTATCAACCAAAGCAAACTTAAGTATCAGAGATTTGACCAAAGCAAACTCAAGTATCACAAATAAAAACTGAAAAGTTCCTTTATTATTGCATTATACTAGAATACAGAACAGTACTACTACTACTACTACTACTACTACTACATATAACTACTACTACATACAACATGGGATGCAGCATGCACGAGTGCAGGGATCCGGCACACGTGCATGGGGACCCTGCAATCGAGCGTGCATAGGCCCAGTGCATGCATGCATGGGGACCCCTCAGGCGTGGGGACCTGGAGCGAGCATGCGCGCATGGGCCCGGTGCAAGCGTGCGAGCGTGCGTGCCTGGCCTGGCGCGTGCGTGCACGCATGACCCAGTGCGTGCATGCGTGGGGACCCCGCGAGCGAGCGGGCATGGAGACCCGGTGCGTGTGTGCGTGCATGGGCCCCGTGAGCGAGTGGGCATGGGGACCCGGACCTGGTGCGTGCTTGCATGGAGACGAAGCGGGCATGGGGACCCGGTGCAAGCAAGCATGCATGGGCCCCGAGAGCGGGCGGGCGTGGGGACCCAGTGCGAGCAGCGTGCACGGGCCCAGTGCGTGCATGCATGCATAGGCCCAGTGCGTGCATGCGTGCGTGCGTACCCTGCGAGTGCGTACGTGCGTGGATCCAGTGGGCACAGACACGGGCGTGCGGGGATCCGGCAAGGGCGACGTCGTCATCATCCTGTGTGCCAATAAGCATTCAGAGTGTAAAAAGATACCTAGAAGCGGGATTCACTTACTTTATGATCCCTCGAGAGGGTGATCCGTGGCCATAACAGTGGCCATGGACGTAGACGTGGCCGTGGACGTGGCTGTGGCCATGGACGTGGACATGGGTGTGGTGGGCGTGGGCGTAGGTGTGGGCATGGTAGGCGTGGTAGGCGTGGTCATGGGCGTGTGCATGGTCGTGGTTGTGGATGTGGGCGTGGGCGCGTGGGGGAAGAAAAATGGGGGGAAAGGAGGAGAGGTTCAAGTTGAACCATCAACGTGTCATGGCTCAAACTTCAAAGTTCAACTTTGACACGTGATGTTGAAGCCTGGCGCGTCGCGTGAACGCGTGGCCTTACGACTTGGAAAAATTTTGCATCGACGTGCCAGTGCAGCCTGCGTTTCCCACGCTGACAAATGTTGCTGCCAGCCAAACAAATATACTCATATCTCTGTTAATAAAATAGATACAAATATGAAAATATTAGAGTTAATAGGTATGATCAAAAGACATAGAGTCCTCTGCTAACATTAAGTGATCTGATAATTTATTCCTGAGTTATTTAATGATTTAAGTCCATCCAGCTGAGCCAACTTCAAAGCTGATTAAATAGCTTGGGAACAACTGATTAGATCGCTTGATATTGGCAGTAGACCCCCTATCTTCTAACCATATCTATCTGCTCAAATAATTTCACATTGTTACCTATTTTATTTCCAGAGATATGAGCACATTTTGCTTTTCTGGAAGCAACCCTAACCTTTCTAATGTTTGCCTGTGTTTTGCCAATAAGCACAAATAAGTAAGCAAGCAGTTCCAAGAATCAAATAAAATGAGTAAGTAGAAACAAAAGTGCAGAACCAAATAAACAAGATAACAAAGCATAATAAAGCATAGAATAAAATAAATAAGCAGGCTAAGTACTATCTGTACAAAATAGTTGTTCTGTACTTTTTTTGCTTATTTACTTTATGTTACTTACTATCACTTATTTCAACTTATTTGCTTAATATTACTTAAAGTGGGATATGAAGCAAGCAGAAATAAGCAATATTTCCGATATTTTTTCAATTTAAGTTAAATCAAGCATAAAAAGCACAAAAAGTAACAATAAAGCAACTTTGAGTTTTCCTAATGCTCAGTATTTCCCCCAGTTCTTGCTCAGTTCTTGGCCGATTCCCTTCATTTCAGTTGCATTCACTTCGCTTCCTTCCCCTCTCAGTCGCCAGTCACGTCGCCCCCCGCCCTCAGAGCTCCCGAGCGAGCTCTGAGCCAGTTTCAGCCATTTTCAGCCCCATGTGACTGAATCAGCCCGATTAGGAAGTCGTGCATCGCACCAGAGATACAGTGACTGTCATCGCCGGCACCTGCACCAGTCAAGAGGATGACTGGGGGCATGGGTAAGTTGCAGGAACCGGCCCCTCGTAGCGATTATCGGTTCTGTCAGTACATATCCCCTTCTGTAGCTCACGATTCTGGCCCTTGTGACTGTATGAAGTCCCCTTCTCCTTTTGGCCCCTTCTACTAACGTGCCTGTGATGTCTACCTACGTATGCGTGTTCTGGACGCTTCCACCCCCTTCTATATGACGCGTTGTAAGATTAGAGGATGAAGTCATTATGACATTATCCTGGGATCGCCGTAGTAGGACTCGCTTGTATTTAAGGGCGACTTCAGTGTCTTGGGACACTAAGTCGAGTCTCCTTGTCTCACAATATACCCGCTATCGTCTCATCTTCTGGAGTGCAGCGTGAATACTGCTCCTGCCTATTTGTCATACTCGCACACATCCTTCCACTACCTGAGTCTAAGTGTCGCACCCTACGCCGGTGACATTAGACTCGACTTCTTCCATCCACCACATCTCTCCGACGAGTATCCAGACTGGCAAGCCTAGCCGAACAACCAGTGAAGAGAGTTCGCAGCTCCACAGACACATCCATCGACGTGATCAACGACCTTACTAGCCAGCTCAGGATCAGACCAGTCCCAGACGATGTCAAGGAAGACCAGCCCAGACAATTAACCCCATTCCCATCCACTGCCGCAGTAATGGCCACCCAACTTGCCACCACCTCTACTGGGACCCGCACAATCGAAGACAGCGAACTCCTTGCGCAACAGATAGAACAACAACAGAGAGCAGCTACAACTACAGCCCTGTCAGGGACAGGAGGACAAAGCAACATTCCCCAAGGAGGAGGAAGAGGAGGACCGCCCGCAGGAGGAGGAGGCAACCCCGCAGGAGGAGGCAGAGGAGGAGGCAACCCCGGAGGAGGAGGAGGTAACCCACCCGGAGGAGAAGGCCAACCCCCCAACCAAGGACAACAGAACCCACCTCCTAACCCGGCAGATGGAAAGATACTAGGAGTTACCCCCTTTTCCTTCACTGGAGACAGAGCCAGAGCCGAAGAATTCATGGACGCGATTAAAGATCACTTTCTGCTCAACCATCAGTTTACCCCATGCCACTCCGCCCTCACCAGAATCGCCTACACCCTCTCCCTTGTCCAGGGACCCGAAGTAAACTCATGGAGGCGCCTCATGCGCAACTGGGTACTCACTCAACCAGACAATCGAGACACCTACAACCAGTTCATAACACAATTCCGCGCCCAGTTCCTAGACTCAGGAAAGGCCCTCAGGGCTCGTAACAAACTAAAGAGCTTGAAGATGAGCTGGCCGCACATCGACCAATACATTGCCGACTTTGAACAACTGGTCGACAACAGAGAGTACGACAAAGACCATGCTGAATGTATCAAACAATTCCTCACAGGATTATCCCGCTCAGTACTCGACAGCGTCTTGAAGGCAACCCACTCCATTGCTAACCCCACCTACCAACAATACAGAGACATGGCCGTCAACATAACCAAGTCGGAACAAATATTCAAAGCACTTACAGGAGGAGGGCAGACCGCCAACCACTTCTTCCAGAGCCGACAGTTCGACAACCGACCCCGCCAGTCGTATCAAAACTTCCAACAGTACCCCTCTTGCAACAACTGGAATGCCCCCAGGAATCAGGGACGACCCCAATACAACTCATCCAACGCCCCACAAAACATGAACAACTCGACAGTCCCCATGGACCTCGACCACTCCAGGGCAAACCAATACCAAGGACAATCTTATCAAATGAACCCCGCATACGGACGACTCATGGAAGTAGGAGACCCTAACAGGCAATACCCCCAAGACGGACCCCCCAGGACCAGAGGCCCCTGCTTCAATTGCGGACAGGAAGGACACTTCGCCCGAAACTGCCCTCAGAGGAACGCCCAAGGAGGAAGGAGGGACAGACGCACCAATGCCAACCTCATTGACTTCAATGATGACGACACATCCTCCACAACCTTTGCCCCCTCCTACACGACCGAACAAACCCCCCTTAGCAAATACGACACAATTCAGAACCAGATCACCCACATGACGAAGGAGGAGATGGAGGAGCTGACGTCAAAGTTCGGAGCTCAGGATTTTCAGGAGGCCTAATTCGTACAGTCTGGATTAGGACCCATAACACAGAACATGTATATCTTGCCAACCGTCGCTCTATGACAATACAAGTATATGTCAACTCTGTGGAAAAGAGGACTGAAACTACCGCCCTGGTGGACTGTGGTGCCACCAAAAACTTCATCAACACCGATCACGCCTACACAATGAAACTACCACTGAAGCGCCTACCAAAACCCAGGGAAGTGTTCAATGTAGACAAAACACCCAACCGACAAGGACCGATCACCCACTATACGGATCTAGTAGTACGAACCGGCACCAAACTCAGAACGATGCAATTCTTCCTCACCCATTTAGGCGGAAACCCAATCATACTAGGATACCCCTGGTTTGCAGCGATGGAACCACGCATTACCTGGTCAAAAGGGTGGATAGACTACAACCACCTACCCATCACACTCTCAATCGTCCCCACCGAGGAAAGACCCCTAAAAAACACACCTAAAGAACTAATCATCGCAGTATTAGCAGCAGATGACAGAAGAATGACGGCGTCCAAACTGGCCGAACAATTCCAAACAAATAAGCCAATAACACTGCCGGAGGAATACCAGAGACATGCCCAAGTCTTCAGCGAGGAAAAAGCACAACGATTCCCCGAACCAAGGATCTGGGACCACGCCATCGAGCTGAAAAAGGACGCCCCTGCCACACTTCCAGGAAAGATCTACGCCCTCACCCAAGAAGAGAGGAAAGCACTATGAGTCTTCATCGAAGAACACCTCAGAAAGGGATACCTCGTACCATCAAAGAGCCCATATGCCGCCCCCTTCTTCTTCATCAAAAAGAAAGACGGCAAGCTGAGACCAGTCCAAGACTACCAACGGCTGAAAGAACACACCATACGGAATCGATACCCCCTACCGCTCATTCCGGAACTCATTAGCCAAGTACAGAACACAGCACTATTCTCAAAGTTCGATGTACGATGGGGGTATAACAACATACATATCAAAGAATAAGACCAGTGGAAGGCAGCCTTCGTCACTAACGAAGGACTATTCAAACCAAGAGTCATGTTCTTCGGGCTGACCAACTCCCCAGCAGCGTTCCAAACGATGATGAACACCATCTTCGCGGAAGAACTCAGACAGGAGTGGTTAACGATCTACATGGACGACATCCTAATACACACCCCCAAAGACACAAAGCTACACCGAAAGAGGGTCCACCAGGTCCTACACAAACTGGCAGAACACGACCTATCCCTCAAACCAGAGAAGTGCCAATTCGAACAAGAAAAAGTTGAATTCCTGGGAGTAATACTCAGTGAAGGCGCAGTACAAATAGATCCCGCTAAACTGAAAGGTACTGCAGACTGGGCAACCCCAAAATGCGTCAAAGATGTCAGGGCCTTCCTAGGATTCACAGGCTTCTATCAATACTTCGTCCCCAACTACTCCAGGATAGCACGCCCATTAATCCAATTAACCCAGAAGAACACACCATTCCACTAGTGGGAACCGCACTTCAAAGCATTCAAAACAATCAAAACACTTATGTGCCGAAAACCCATCCTCCGACAACCAGACTACACAAAACCATTCTTCTTTGCCACAGACGCCTCATCTTACAGAGTGGGAGCTGTACTCTCACAGGAGGGAGAAACCAACCCTCAAACGAAGAAAATCATGCACCACCCAATAGCATACTACTTGGCCACGTTCACACCAACCAAACAAAACTATGACATCTTCGAAAGAGAACTCCTAGCCCTCATGAAAGCACTGCATCACTGAGACCCCACATAGCCGCAACCAAAATACCAGTCACCGTACTCACCGACCATGCCAACCTCACATACTGGAAGTGATAAGCTCTATCTCTGGGACGGAGAGAGGTGAGGTTCTAGGTGTCTTCTGGACCGACTCTGCACCCTGTTACGTGACCCATGTACGATTACTCATATGATGACTGAGATGACTCATAGGCTGACTAATGGCCTTACTGTACGATTACTAATCACTGACTGATACCAGTTATACTTACTAATGGACTTACCAACCTCCTTACCAAGCGGTTATCAGGACTATTAGTCATACTGGTTCGAACCTGTATATATAGCTTGAGTAGTTGACAGTTGAGCCTTAAGCTCGACTTTGTTCTTATCGCAGCTTTCTGATCTCCTATCCCTGCGAGGCCCCTCTCTTCTCTTCCATTGAAGCTTCGGGACCTTTGAATAGGACCTAATTCTCAGCTTAGTGATTGTGCTTAACAATCAACTCGCACTCAGAAGTGGTCCTCCAGCCCGCTTCACAAGATCAGATCGCCCTCACTTGTCATTAGGGCACGATGCCCCGCTGCGGGCTTAACAGGAAGACGCCAAGGAAGGTGAACTGAAGGGTAGCCCGGTGGTTTGGAGAACTCCAAGAATACAACCTAACGATCAAACACGTACCAGGCAAACTCCACACCGCAGCCGACATGCTCTCAAGACCCCCAACTGAAGACAAAGGCGAACAAGACAACAGCGACCTCACCCTACTCCCCGAAGAGATGTTCATCCGCCAAACGAACCCGGAACTGGACCAGGAACCCCTCGACCTAAAACTAGAAGTGGCCAACGCTCAAGAGACCCACAGACAAACAATGAAACAATGGGAGGACACACACCACCTCGACTTCCACCCCGTGCATGACCACCAACCCCAATGGTTCAAAGACCGTCAGATAGTAGTTCCCCCCGAGATAGAACTGAAGAGGAAGATCATGCGACGCTACCATGACGATCCCACCGCAGGACATCCAGGGAGAGACGAAACCACCCAAGCTACGAAGCGAGAATACTGGTGGCCCAACATGAACCAATGGATAGAAAACTATGTCAAAGGATGCACTCCCTGCCAACAAAACAAGAACTTGATGCACCACACATGCACCCCCACGTACCACTTTGCACCAGGACCAGGAGCGAACCCATTCGAAGAAATAGCGATAGATCTCATCACCCAACTCCCGAAGAACGGAACATATAACACGATACTCACCATCGTCGACCACGGATGCATGAGAGCAGCCATCTTAATCCCCTGCTCCACCTCAATCACCGGAGAAGAGATTGCCAATCTATACCTAAACAACGTTTATCAATGGTTTGGGCTCCCTAGAAAAATGATCTCTGACTGAGACCCAAGGTTCACCTCCCACTTCGCCAAAGCACTGACGCGACGACTGGGAGTGAAACAAAACATATCGACGGCTTACCATACACAGACAGATGGCTTATCAGAGAGGAAAAATCAGTGGGTCGAGCAATACCTGCGCATTGTGACATCTACCCAACAAGATGACTGGAGTGAATGGCTGGCGATCGCCTCCCTGGTGCACAACAGCCGGATCAACGCCACCATCAAAATGGCTCCACTCCAAGCCCTACTCAGATATCTCCCCAGACTGACAGCAGAAACAAGTGCACTATCAACCAATCAAAGAGTAGAAGAACAAGCAGAAGAAATGACAAAACGAAGAGAACAGGCCCAGACTTCCCTAGCCCAATGCGCCCAGGGAACGCCCCTTGACCAATTCACACCCAGTGACCAAGTATGGCTCAAAGTGAAACACTTGAAACTCCCTTATCAAGCGCCAAAACTTGCGCCCAAACGTCATGGCCCCTTCGTTATCATCAAAAGGGTATCACCTGTCGCTTATCAACTACAACTCCCCATAGCCTGGACCATTCATGACGTCTTCCATGCCTCACTCCTGACCCCTTATCGCAAAAACGAGGCCCATGGCCCCAACTACACGAGGCCACCTCCTGACCTTATCACCGGAGAAGCAGAATACGAAGTAGAAAGTGTCATTAATCACCGCTTGTCACCGGCGTAGGGTGCGACACTTAGACTCAAGTAGTGGGGAGGTTGATGGGAGTCTGATGAGTGGGTAGGAGCAGTATTCACGCTGCACTCCAGAAGAGAAGATGATAACGAGTATATTGTGAGACGAGGAGACTCGACTTAGTGTCCCAAGACACTGAAGTCGTCCTTAAATACAAACAAGTCCTACTACGACGATCCCAGGATGATGTCATAATGACTTCATCCTCTAATCTTACAACGTGTCATATGGAAGGGGGTGGAAGCGTCCAGAACACGCATATGTAGGTAGACGTCACAGGCACATCAGTAAAAGGGGCCGAAAGGGGAAGGGGACGTCATACAGTCACAAGGACCAGAATCGTGAGCTACAGAAGGAGATACGTACTGACAGAACTTGTAATCACTACTAGGGGCCAGTTCCCACAGCTTACCCATGCCCCCAGTCGTCCTCTTGACTGGTGCAGGTGCCGGCGATGACACCGCTTCCATGGACATACACGCACCCTTCAATACCTCATTCGCTGGAAAGGATACCCGAGCGCTGACGACTCATGGGAACCAGCAGGACAGGTGCATGCCCCAGCTCTCATGGCCAAGTATCACCGGAAGAACCCGCTCCAAGACCCCCAGAAGTATAAAAACCCAAAGAAGCGACGGAAGATCTCTATCCGCTCTATTCTCCTAGCCACACTAGCATGTCCACTCCCACCGCCTCCATCATCGAAGTCGACCAAGTGTGCAGTTGCCTGTGAGATGTTCTAGTGGAGCGCACAAGGTCAACGTGTGCCCCGTCCCGCTCCATATTCCAAACAAGGTGCCGATGTCTCACCGACGGTTCTGTTGACAGAGCAAGGCCCCGGTAGCCGGGACACAGAACCATCGCAACGTGTGCATCAGTAACAACTTTCCTGTGATGTGTGTAGACAGGCTGCCTGCAAACTGGAGCGAGTTGCGTGGGTTCTGTTTAGTGTTGTGGCAGCTCCAGCTAATTGTCGGCTATAGCCGAAAGTCACAGCCGGCTGCCAAACAGCCGAGTTGAGCCATATATGGCAAAGCCAGCATTTTTAGTCAACTCCGACCAAGCTGACTAAGTGCCAGCTAGCCGCTACAGCCACGCAAGCCACTGTACATCTCCCCCCACCCCGTCTTTCCTCCCAAGGTGACAACACTGAAAGGCGACAATACCATCCGCTCCCTTGGCTTTGATGAGCATCCAGACTACGAAGACCTTCATCCCATCCTAGCAAACCACTACCCCGTTCTACTTGCTCCCGTGTCTATTCAGATAGCGCACCCTGTGTGTAAGTAGATGCACTCTGTATAAACAATCTGTGCTAACTGCATCATTTAGGCTTGCTCTTCAACTTGCTTAATTGCTTGATCATCTCAGACGTCTCAGAATTCGTTGTGCCCTCTGGTCATGGCGTAGCAGAAACACTTTCTTGCCTAACCCAGGCGAGGCTCCCTTCGTCATCCTTTGCGTGGGCATTCTCTTGTGTCAAGATTTGGTGGCCAAGGATTATAATGGTGTCAGTGATCCATGCGTTACGTGTTGCCCCTCTCTATTCCCACTAACCTTCGATATGGCATTGCCCGCCTTCTTTCCTATCATAGCTTTGTGAATGTGAACATGTCCATTCTCAGCATGCGATTTCAGATGCCCATCTGCAGGCACACCCTCAACCCCACTTTCCAGGAGTTTGAACTTCCACTCGCAACTATGAAGGAAATGCTTTGGGCCAATAATCACATTCCGGTGAGTTGTGGTGCTTGTCATTGAGTTGGAGGCTTGCGCTTGCGACCCCATTCAAGTTGATATGCCCCTTGTACTCCATCCTCCTGTCCCTCCATTTTCCATTGACGAACAGCTCAATAATGCTCCAGTGCGACTGACAGTGACGATATCATGCTCGCCAGGCTGCCTCGCCAACGTCTCTCGGAGACCTGTCCCACTTGAGGAAAACAGTTTGCACTATGCCATCCTTGCTGTCGTCCTTACCAGACCCTCTCTCCTGAACAAAACTCCAACACGAATGCTTTTAAACTTCACTCCCGACGACATTGCTCAACAACAAAACCTTCTCGCCAGTGTCCTCCCACTCCATTTGAAATCGAAGCAATTCCGTGTAATCACATGCACGCTCACTCAATAGGCGGACAACCAAACTTGCACGTTGATCACGAAGAGATTGATGGGGTAAAAGATTTCAGTGGCAGCGAACGGGGTAATTAAGGATTGGAATCTAAGGCTTTTGTCACATAAATTTTCTAATGGATTAGTGTAAGAGCCCGGCATCATTGTTTAAGAACGAACTTGTGCATTGACCACAAAGGCATCAACGGGATTACAGTAGCAAACGGACATTCTCGTGTCACAAAGGTTGCCCTGCCATGTGCATCAGAAAAATGTAAATCAACTTATTTGGTCTTAATGTGCGTTGAAACTTTTTTCGAGTCACTTTTAAGGCAAAAAGTGGTAAGGCACTTTAAGTAAGGTCTATTTTTCATAAGTGAGATTTTGGCTAGTTTAAGTGATCTAAACAGACTCATAAGAAACCATTAAGATAACTAAGGCAGTGCACCTCAATATGCTTCAGGGACCTTAATTCTACTTATCATACTTGGGATGATCTTAAACCATTTGACATAAATTATATAATCTTAATCTACTACATACACATCTTAAGTCTACTTGATATCGCATTACACACAACTGCTGCCACCTTCTCCACTTCTTAAAGAAGACCCTGCTACACAGCAATGAGCTATTGCTCACTGTCTGATTCACAGGGACTGCATAAGGGGGATAGGGGGAAGCATCGTGTGCATGCTGTCGACGCGTCATGCACACGGTTGACACGTCGTTCCCGCGGCGGTTGACGTGTTGTCGGGTTCAACGACATGGGACATGACGCAGAGAAGGCGGGGGAGAACGGCATCGTTGTTGTTGCATGTGAGTTGACACATTGTGAATGCCGGGCGATGCATCGTGGATGTAGGCAATGCGTTGCGCACATGGGACGCGTGCGAGCAACGCGTTGTGCACCCGGTTGACGTGTTGTGCTCGTGGTTGACACGTTGTGCTCACGGTTAACGCGTTGTGTTCGCGGTTGACACGTCATGCTCGCGGTTGACGCGTTGTGCACACGGTTGACGCGTTGTGCACCCAGTTGACGTGTCGTGCGTGGGGTCACACGTCATGCCTGGCTTCTTGATCGTGCTGGGGATGCAGTAGAGTTAGTGAGAAATGGTGATGTAGCAGACATGTACCTTGGGGCCCACTGACAGCCCTACCCGTTCCCGTTCCTGTTCCCGCAGACAGGCACTAACCCACACAGATACGAGTGGGAGGACCCAGAATGAGAGCGGGAGGGACGGCAAGGGCGAGAGCAGCCGGGACGGCGAGAGGGAGAGCGGGCAAGACAGCGAGAGGGAGAGCAGGAGGGACGACGAGAGGGCGGCAAGAGAGAGAGTGGGAGGGACGATGAGAGGATGGCAAGAGGGAGAGCGGGAGGGATGTCAAGGGCGTGTCGCATCCCAGAACAAGGGGACGATGACGATGACACGTCCCCAAATGAGGCGTGAGGAGTGCGTGAAGGGGGAGAATGGCATAGTCAGTAGAAATTCAGAGTGGAGAAGAAAAGAGAACTTACAAAAATCATACAAACATGCAAGGAAGGCCCCATAGTTGGCCTGGGGCTTTACGATCGAGCCACTGCCGCAGAGAGCAAATGTAGCGGATGGCTGCTCGAAGTGGCATGCGATGCCAACGGGTGGCGGACAGTGGGACGAGGAGGGATGAGGAGGAATTACGGAGACATGACTTAGAACTTTCGAACACCAAAGTCAACCGTGGGAATGTCTCGAAAACCCACGCCACAGTGTCGTCTCATTCGACTTTTTTTTTCACCAAGTCCCCTTGCCCCCGCTCTCTGTCCATTGCCACTCCCTCCCTCACCTCAAATATGAGTCGGAGGGGAGTTTCTCACGCATGCCCACACCTGGGTAATCAAGGTATGTGGTTTTTCAACCTTCACCGATAGTTGCTGACACTCGGTACTGTTGCATTTACCCTCAACACCCCCACCCTTGGCTTCGTGTGCACTTTCAAAACCCTTGTGCATGCCTATCGATTCCCCCACCCTCGACACCCACGCGCACGCATTCAACACCTGCGCGTACACACTCGACAACCCTCACTCACACGTGCAGGCCAGATGCCTCGCATCTTCAGGCCTCGACACATGTGGGGCAACATGAGCATGCGAGCAGGTGTAGGGGGTGTGGAACAGTAGGGAGGGGGTGCAGACACTCCATGTGGGGAGGGGATGCAGACACTGCATGCAAGGATGGGTGCAGGCGCAGCGCGCAGGGGGAGCACTGAAGCATGCCTGGGGCACTGCTGGGTTTGGACCGAGTAATGCTTAGTATACTTAGCATACTTAGTTTGTCTTAGATTATGAGATGGCCTTAAGTTAGTCTTAAAATAGAAATTTCTAAAAGCAATTTAAGTCTTTTTTTTTTTAAGTTGAGTAAGGCAATTTAAGATGTTTTACATTTTGCTTATGTGCAGGGCATGCATTTGCTGGCCCCTGTGTCGTTGGTAGGACCCCTGGTCTCGTTTGCAGGACCCCTGGTCTCGTTTGCAGGACCCCTGGTCTCGTTTGCAGGACCCCTGGTCTCGTTTGCAGGACCCCTGGTCTCGTTTGCAGGACCCCTGGTCTCGCTTTCGAACATTTCCGCTGCATTTTCCTCGTGCGATGCCCGTTCACACTGTCCACTCCAAACAGTCCTTCATGTTCAAGGACTGCACGACCCCCCAGAAACCCCCCCCCCCCCCCCCGATGCCGTTCTTCTCGAGTGCCATGCACAACCTCACATGGTGTCTCTTCTACACATCGTCTCTTTCATCTCGGGGTTACACTTTTCATCACCCTTCGTGCATACAGGCCTGTCTTCCCTTCTCGCTCGCGTTCACTTGCACTCATTTTCTCGTACTCTCTTTTCTCAGTGGCGTTCCTCGCTACCACACAACGCCGACCGACGTAATCGCACCGTTTGCTGTCCTTGACACGACGTACTCTCTTTTCTCTGTGGCGTCCCTCGCTACCACGCCACGCCGACCAACGGTCTCGAAGAGACCACATCTCTTCATGTTTCATGCAACGACGCCTATCTTCCTATTTGCTGAGCTATTTGCTGGTCTCTTTTGACGCTGAGCACTCATCACGTGCAACACACACTCTCGTCTTTCCCGGCCCCATTTCCACTGACGTCCTGCATCAAGTTTGGGGGGTCTTGCCGCGGTAAACTCGATCGATGACGAACAGCGCATCATCTACGTCGGGTACCACAGCGGCACTTGCCACGATGAGCTCGGTCGAAGACGATGAACACGTCACGTTCGTCGCCTACCTGTTCATGCTGCAAACCAGTCTTGCTTGCCTTATTACTCACTCCTCAACATTCTCCCTTGGACTTGACACTGCACGGTCAGAGCCTTTGCACGCTGCAAGGGCAGACCGCGACGCCATTAACCACACCCCTGTCTTCCTCTCCACTCCTCTCCCCTACCCACCTTCTGCCCGCCTTCCACCTTCCGCCTCCCGTGGCCCGCTGTCCGACCATGCCTCTCCTTTTCATCTTCTGTTTTCCTTCTCTTCATGGTGCAAACAACCCAACAACCGAAAACAAGTTGAGTCACATTGTGGGAGGGAGGGAAGGTGATTGTGCAAGGCCACAACTGTATTGTTTCAATCTGAACAAGAGAAAACGGAAGTGGGCAAGGGAGTGAGGAAGAGGCAACGCACGAGTCAGCCAGGTCAATATTCTTCACGCATAGCAAGCAGTGCAGGCAGTTGCGAGGAAGACAGCGGTGGATGTAGCAACAACACACCCATTTTCTGCAGGATCATGCACAGCTCATCCTGTGATGAAATGTGTAACCCCGAGATGAAAAGCTGTAAGGAGAGAACTCTACATCGGGAACGCCAGGCACAAGCTCACTCACAACCACCTCCTCCTACTCTTTCGCATGATCAGTTGTCTGTACGGCGCATCCAACAACTAGAACTCCACCGTGACTGACAACAGAAATACCGTGCACGACTTTGTGCATGCCGTGAACCCCCTCCTTCCCACATCTCACCCCAGCCCGGTGATTCCATACTTGTTGATGTCCCCAAGCTGCAGCCTGCTTCGGCTCCTGGCGTTCCTTCTCCTTCCCGTTCAGACTGCGTTCGCAAGGCAAATTGCATCAAACAACAACGCTGCCATGCAAACCGCTGGGCCCAACCCGTCCATTCGCCTCCCGAGCCCGACTTTCAGACTCCGTGTTGAGTGAGTCGACGTCAAACGGCCCCTTCCCGGCAACGCCCAAGATCAATGTCTCGACAAGTGCCCCCACAGCCCCATCCACGCGCTCAAAGGGGAAACGCAAGGCCGATGTTTGAAGTCATGCATTGATAAAAGAGCAATGGGTTTAAAAATGGTTTTTGAAAAAATCCGCCAGCATGTTATTACGAATTGTAAATGTACTTGTAACTTGAATTGGAACATTTGTCAAGACATCCGCAATATTCAGATTTTACAACATTCCTATGTTTAATGCAATTGTGAAAAAAAAAACAACTTCCCTCCCAAAAACGGTCGGACCTTGCCACGCCCCCGGGGCACCCTAGTGTTATTTTACGCATTGTTGTGTCTGCCGAGAGAATAACAAATAGTTTGTTTGTCTGTGCTTATCCATCATTGCCAGTTGATTGGTGTGGAATATTACAAGTTGCCCAGCACCCCTTTGCCCAGTTTGCCCCTACAGATGTAATGAACTGGGTGGCCTGTTTATCTGAGTCAAACCCCCTCACAGCACATAGCGTTGTCCTTTGCTTCTTTCCCTCATGGTTCGACAGTCGTCAAAACTGCCCTCCAAAGTGTCACTGATAGTCCACCAGTCCCGTTCTCATCAAAAGGTTGTGCAAGCCCGTACTGAACTCGACCCAGTTAGTAGCGGTGAAGACTTCAATCTTGAAAAGGGTGACAATGGACCTGATGACCCTGATGACGCCAACACACCTGGTCCTTCAAACCTGGACTCGGAGCTGTCTCTCAAGAACACCCAATCAGGTGGCAGTTGTGCCCCCGACATTGCATATTTTTTTAGAGAATTTGACTTCCCTGATGCCAAGAAGGCCAGCGCAAAGGTGATGAGGGCATGCAAGGAATGCATGTGAGTAGCTGTCCGATCGCATGAGTCTGTCTTCTCTAACCCCCTCCTGACAGCAAGGTTTATGGTGCCAATAGAGAGGAACACAAGCGTGGCACCCCCAATTTTTTTTACCAGAAAAATACAGGGAATACGAATCTCCGGGGCCATCTAACGACATATCATGAAGAAGACTACAGGACAGCCAACGAGAAGAATGGATGGGGCTATATGTAAGCCGTTGCTTACTACATCTCCCAATATGTACATATATACTGCACGGTGGCTGAGAATACAGCTTCTCAGTTACACTGCCTTTTGGCGTAACTGTCCTGACGTGCAGCAGGGCATGCTTACACTATACCATTGGTCGTGCCAACACCTCTGCCAGCAAGGACACCAGCAAGGACACTCAAGGACACAAGAACATCCCATTATACTCCCCTTCAAATTTCTTAAAATATCTTGTCCGCTTCATTGTTGCCAATGACCAGTCCATTCGTGTCATCGAATGCCCCAAATTTCGTGACCTCTGTATGGTCCTTCATGGTGACCTCACCACTGCTGACATCCCCCACCGCGATAAGATGAGGGAAGCCATAGTCAGCCAATGGCATGCATCGTTTGAAGACCTAAAATGTGAACTTGCAGTATGTCAGTGTTTTTTCTTCCACATCTACTTACTTATTTTGATTAAATAGTGTTCCTGCGGGCGAATCAGTTTCACTGCAGACACATGGTCAAGTTCAAACCTTGCTAGTTACCTGGCCGTGACTTCACACTGGATCTCCTGCGACGAGTCAAATGGACGACTTTCGATGAAAGCTGCTCTCATTGGCTTTCATCGCATCACAACGAGACACACGGGTGTCAACATTGCAAAGGCAATACTAGAAGTACTTGATCGAGCAAAGGTCACGCTGAAGGTTTTTTTAATTTTTGCGATACCTATTTGCTCGCATGCTCAAGTTGTTTTAGATTGGCCACTTCACACTGTGTTGAGACTCACTTCTTATTACGCGCAGCAGCGAGTCTTATGCATGACGAGGACAAGGGTTCTGAAGGCAGTAGACGAAGACAAGGAGATTGGCAACAATCGCCAATAAGTGGAGGACTAGGACTAGAAGTTGTATGCAAAAGGGATCAATGATGCCCAACGCCAACTGCCAAGCAGGTATCTTTAGCAAGGCTCGCTTCTGGGGGATGGTACAAAGTGGACAGTCTGAGGACTGTCATCGGATTGCATGGGGGTTTATATACATCTAGGACATGGTCTGTGCGTAGGTTTGAACTCTGTTACTAAGAGGTCCGTGCGCGAATGACGCAATGCGCAGTCAAGATGACGTGCTGCGCAGCAGGGGCATTCTGTAATGTTCTACAACCTTCTAGCCAGTGGCACAACTCTCTCTTACCCGAGAACCCCTTTGGGTATCGGAAATCCCCATAAGGGTACATTGTCTTCTCGATTAAGACTGAGTCGCATTTACCCTTGTAGGGGTTAATGCAGATCCAATCTCACTCGACTTAGTCGTTTGTGAGTCCTAGTATCTGTCATGGACGTAACAGAGATTACGTCTACAGAAGTAAGCGTGCATCAGGTCATGTTCTTGTTCCTTGTCACATGACTGGTTAGATGCAGGCTTAGGCGCCTGATCACGTGACTGGTCACGTGGCGGGTCACGTGACAGGTCAGACCCGTTTGGTCATGTGACCTTCCCACGGTCACGTGCCTCCAGGTTCCGGAGTCACGGTTCGTGACAGCATCCCCTCTTTAAGATCCTGCTGCGCCTGCAGCGATCTATGCTCAGGGGTCGGGGAGCCTTGGGGAACTTGGAATGAAATTGCTTGACAAGTTCTGCCGCATGTTTCATTTGCGTTGCAGGGAGCCAAGAATTTTCCGAGTTCGGGTAGCCCTTCCATTTGATCAGGTATTGGACACCTTTTCGGTTGGGAGTAGGGCGCGACTGTAGGACCTCTTCAACCTTGTAATGTTCTTCTTCTCCGTTGACAATGTCGGGAGGCGGTCGAGCGTAGTTGGGTCCATGGGCCATGGTTTCCTTGTATGGAGACAGCAAGGAATTGTGGAAGACCGGGTGTACACGCCAGGTCTTTGGGAGGAGCAACTTACTGTTGGTCGCGGTTGTGGAGACAACCTTGAAGGGGCCGTGTCGTCGGGGTGCCAACTTGGCCTTTGGGTGTGTGGTGTGGATGTTCGTTCCTTCTAGCCAAACCAGATCTCCAGTTTGGAACAAATGGGACGGCGTACTAGGTCTAGTACGTTTCATGATGTCTGAGGCTACTTCTAGGGCGGCCGTAACTTCCGACCGTACTTGGTTCATGGTTCGCAACTGATCCTCGACGGTAGGGATAGTCATGGTAAACTTGGCTGGGGGGTTGAATTCGGGTCGATACCCGTACCAAATTTCAAACGGGGACTTCCCCGTTGCGCTGTGGGCTTGTGCATTGTGGGCGAACTCCATGAATGGGAGTAAATCGGCCCAATTGTCGACTTGGAAATTGCAAAATACGCGGAGGTACTGCTCCAATTCTTGATTAACTCGTTCCGTTTCTCCATCTGTCTGCGGATGGAATGCTGTGGACAGGGAAGACTTGACTCCAAGTTTCTCCCATATCTCGCGCATGACTTTCGACGCGAACTGAGGGCCTCTGTCGGATATAACCTTCTTCGGAGGCCAGTACGTTTCCATACATGGTCGATATATAACTGTGATGTTTCTTCGGCTGTGACTGTCTTGTTGCATGGTGCCAATATTACGGCTTTGCTGAGGCGGTCTACTACTACCAGTAGTGCGTCGTATCCCTTTGACGTAGGGAGGTCTGTGATGAAGTCCATGGTGATAATCTCCCACATGTCGGTGGGTATCTCGTTAGGTTTCAAGGGTACTTGGGTCTTGGGTCGTGACTTTGTGGACTGGCAAACTGCACAGCCATCTACGTATTCTCGTATGAAGGTCGACATGCCTGGCCACCAGTATTCTCGCGATACCAGTTATACGTTTTCCAACGTCCAGGGTGTCCTGTGGCAAGGTGGTCGTGATGGGACTTTACGATGTCCTTCGAAGGGAAATGTCTTTGGGGACGTAAACGTGCCCGCGAACAGGATGATACCATCCTCAAGGTTCCAATCTTCCAGTCCTTTCGTGACTGATCGTGGTCCATTCTTCACAATGGATGCTAGGGCTTGGCTGACTTCCGTGTCATAGGTCTGGGCTTTCTTGAGTCGTTCTCGCAACGACACATCACCTTGACTGGTGATTGCTGTGGCGCGCACCGCACGTGCAGAGAAAATTTTTGTATCCAGGAGCACCCGCTCCTCATTATCATGCGCCATCCCCTCTTTAAGGTCTGGATGGCGGGACAGAGCATCGCCTTGTTATAGGCTCCTGGTTTGTGTATGATAATGAACTTGAAAAGTGACAAATAGAGGGCCCAACAGGCCTGGCAACGTGAAAGCTTCTGCTTTGTAGTGAAATATACCAAATTTCCGTGGTCCGACCAAATTTCGAGGGTGTCTTCCCTTCCTTCTAGGTAGTGTCGGAATGTTTCTAGGGCTCGAATGATAGCCAACAATTCGAGGTCGTGGATTTCATAGTTCCACTCTGCAGGTTGTAGTGGCTTTGAATAATACGCAATGGGGTGCCACCGATTAAACGCATCGGGTTGTTCGAGAATAGCGCCTGTAGCAAAGGCGCTGGCGTCCGTGATAAGCCGGAATGGCTTCGTGTGGTCAGGAAGGGCCAGTACTGGCGCTGTGGTGAAGGCTGTGATGAGGGCCCTAAACGCTTTTTCCTGAGTGTCGCCCCAAGTGAACTGAGTGTCCTTCTTCATGAGCTGTGACAGTGGGTGTGCAAGGGCGGAAAAATCTTGGACAAAACGGCGGTAGAAATTACAAAAACCAAGGAAGGCCTGTACGTTCTTCAATGTCTTCAGAGTCGGCCAATTCGTGATGCCGTGTACTTTTGCCTGGTCCATCTTGACCTGGCCTTCGGAAATAATAACCCCAAGATATTCGATGCTTCGCTGATCAAAAAACACTTCTCGGGTTTCAAGAAAAGGTCGTGGCACTGCAAGCGTTCTAAGACCTTGCACGTGAGACGATCCATCTGGTTGCTTGTGTGCGTGAAGATTAGTATATCGTCCAGATATATTACGACTTGTCCTGTATCCAACAGGTCTTCAAATATGTGGTTCATGAAAGTTTGGAATGTCGCGGGCGCATTATATAGCCCGAATGTCATAACAAGGGGTTTATAAAGACCAAGCGCGGTCTTGAAGGCGGCTTTGTATTCATCGCCTTCCTTGATCCGGATGTTGTTGTAGCCCCAACGCACATCCAACTTGGTAAAATTCGTGCACCTTGTAGTTTATCAATAAGGTCGGGGATCAGTGGTAATGGGGCCACATTCTTGACTGTGATATCGTTTAACTTGCGGTAATCTTGGACTGGCTGTAACTTTCCATCCTTCTTATCCACGAAAAAGAAGGGGCTGGCCATAGACGAGGACGAGGGGCGGATGTATCCTTTCCGCAAATGCTCTGTGATGTATTCCTTGAGGGCAGCGGACTCGCTGGGCATAAGACGATATATTCCTGAATTCTTCATGGTCTTTCCTGGGATGAGATCGATAGCGTGGTCCCAGGGACGATGCACTGGTAGACGATGCGAGGCTTCCTCGCTAAAAACTTTGGTGAACGACCGATACTTCTCTGGTATCGCAGACATGGATGGATGCGGCGCCGTACGGGCTGCCAATTCTGTGGACGTGGTCGACTTCGACCGGACATAGACGTAGTTTTCTTTATCCCATTGGTGGATACAAGCGAACAGCTCCGGATCTGTCGTTTCAACTTCGACAGCGTGATATTCTTCCAACGGTTCTATTCGACTGATGACCGTGGTATGTGATTCCTTGGACTTGGGCTCTAATACTAGAGGCTTCTGTGACAACTTGCAGGACTTGGGGCAGCGTGTAAACGCCAGCTGCGGTTTCGCCCAGTCAACTTCTGGGTTATGGGCCTGTAGCCAATCGGTTCCGAATATAACGTCGTGGTCGCCTAGAGCAGTAACGTAAAGCTCTGACCGTTCTTCATGGTATTCATTACTTGGGGACTTGATTCTGATCGTCTGGATCATGGTGTAACGTACAGCTCCTTGCTGATTCATGGTCCCATCTACATTCTTGACTGGGATGGGCTTGGCTAGGGTGCGTAAGGTCAACTTGTTACGCTTCACAAATTCGTGGTCGACAATGATTCCTTCGGCGCCGCTGTCCAGCAAGGCGCGGGCACTGATTTCTCTACCTGTTTTCTGTCCCACTAGAGTCACTCTGAGCGTGATCAAAGGCGATCTTATATTCCGGATCGTATCACGTGGTACAGGCTCAGAGTCTAACGTCTCTAGCAAAGCATTTCGACAGACAGGTAACGTACGGGCAACATAATTGGTCCCAATAGACAGTGCGGCTATGGGACGGTTTAAAAATCCGAATCGACGGGCGCCGACTTGGGGCGCAGGATATCGTAGTGGTTTACATCCGTGTAAAACCGGGACAGCGATATATTGCTGTTATCGTAGTCTGTGGGGGCACCCTCTTCCTGGGGTTCCGATTCTTCTGTGGTGAGCAGCCGCGTTCTGGTGTCGTGGCGCAGTCCGGGCTTCCTGCCCGCTCCTGGCTGGGACTTCTTAACTCGACAATCCCTAACTTGGTGTCCTGGCTTGCCGCAATAAAAGCAAAGCTTCTCCTTGAAGCGGCGGTCTTTCTCTTGGCAGGATACCTTCCCGACTGTGGCTGCGTTCCCGGAGGGACGTCTGTCCCCTTCCTCGGGTTGGAATAGGTTTATCTGGGCTTCGTCTTCTTGCCCCATGGCTGTGGCACGCGCATTATATCCGCGTGATCGTCTGCTGGTCTGAGGGTGATAGACACGCCAAACTTGATCAAAGGCACTAGCCTTTTCGACGAGGTCCTTCAAGGTCGTCGGCTGTGGGTGTAATGCGATAATTTTTTCATGGAGGGCCATCAGAATATTCTTTTGGAAGGCAAACATCTTGGTATTTTCATCGATGCCCAATCTCAAGGCGTGGGTGGACCATTCTTGGTACCAATCATTGAACGTTCTTCCTCCCATCCGGAGGTTGTGCATGGCTTGGACTGCCTGCAGCTGCGACTGTGCAGGTACAAAGTGGGTATCATAACCCTTCTTGAAATTGGCCCAGGATCCAAAATCGACTGGGTTAGCAGTTAATGCTGTTTTCTGTTTGTCTCAGGCCCACTCTCCAGCGGGCGTTCCGACCTTGAAATACGTGAGGGCGGTAGCGATTTTCCTATTGTCGTCTGCAAACATGCCGCTATTGAGGTAGAAATATGATTCGAGAGCACTCCAGAAGGCTTCAGCCTTGTCTGGTTTTCCATCATATGGTTCGGGGGGACTTCCCAGCAACTTTGGAGCGGTGGTGGACGTGGACATGGTGGTAGCAGGGGCCTTTCCTTTAGATGACAATGCCACGGCTGCTGCTGGTAGTTTACTCCTAGACGTGTACGGTGCTTGGGTAGCGGTACTTGCTGCTGATTGGCTCTGGGATGGCGAACTTCGCCCTTGAACTAGACTGCTCGTTACTTGAGCGGGTACTGGTGTCGGGGACTCGGGTACTGTGGGTAGCGCAGGTGCTTCTGCAGCTGCAACACGGGTCGAAGTTCCTTCTATCGACGGTGTGGGTAAAACGGTGGGGGCCTGTCTCTGTGGCGGTGTTTCTGGGAAGGCTCCTGGTGCTGAGCTAGGTTCGGGGGTCCTTCGCCGAACTGCTTCTTCTGTGAGGGAGGTTAGGACTTGTCCTGTCCTTTCTAGGAGGCTAGTAACTGCTGCCTCGTTCTGACTTTCTTCCGGTGACTGGGCTCTAGAGGGCGCTCTAGATGGTGGTCTACTTGATGGGATTCTATCCGGTGGGAAGGTGACCGAGAGGTTATTCGTATAAACAAACGCATTCTTGAGGGGGTTCCAAAGCATGGATTTGCCGTTGAGTTTTCTGGCAAGGCATTTCTGTCCGTCTTTATTTAGGAGGGTCTGTCCTAAATAGACTGGGTCTTGGTCTCTGAACCTGAGGTGCTTAATCCCGGGGTAATACAAGTTCCAATCGTCGATGGTGATTTCTTGGTTACTGGTCTCGTAGCTCCACGGACCCTTGATATTCGGCTCCAGACGTCTTGTCTGTGCCACTTGGCGTAATATGTTACGTCGCTAGGATTTTCTTTGAAAATGATGGCTTCTAGATCTTCGAAAAGGTAGGGGCAGTCCTCTGCCTCTTTCTGGCTGGGTTTACGAGTATAGGCTTGGGGCTTGGGATTTGCTTCTTGGCTCATTCACGAGCTGACTAGATTTGGGTGACTACCCAACTACTTTGGTTCCAAGTGTACGAGACTTCGTACGCTGGTTCAAGATATGCTGTGTCGGTGGAGTTCGCGCGCGTATTCCTTCTAATATGGTCGTAGTATTCGATGATTCCTGAGGCTGTGAGGATGACTTGATTCCTATACAGGAGGTTCTGGAAATTCAATGCGCTCGTGGTGATTTCCCTGAGGTCTCGGAGACTAAATTCATAGACAAATTCCTGGCCTGATCCTGTTTGGTATTGCTCTTGACAGTGACGCTGGAAACCCTGTAACTCTCGAGGGGTTCTTGTGGGCAGGACACTAGATAGGTAGATCGTCTCCAGGTAATGACAATGGAGCACGTGGGCTTGGACTGGGATGTGGTGGTTTTCTTCACTATCCATTGTTCTTTCAACAACCGGGCGGAAATCTCTGTGGACCCACTCTCGGGGTTGCGCTGGGACGTGGTACGTGGGTTCTGTTCCTGGTCGGGCAACAGATACAAACAAGGGTTCTCCCGGTCCAGCTCTGTTAACTAGGGGGACGACTGGTTCTTGGATAGCCGGGGTCACGGGACTAAGGGATGTCAGGGAGCGTCTCTCACCGACTCGTGGAGCAAGGAATCTTTCTTGCATGCGTGGATGTGGAGTAGGAGGATCGTCGTTGTTTTAGGCGTTGCGTCTCCTCCTAGCGTCTCTATGGGGCATAGACTGGCCTATTCCACCGGGTTGTGTTGTCAAAAATCGTACTATCTGACCGATAGTTTGTTCCAGAGTTGCTAGGCGAATTGCCTGGTCAATAACATTTTCCAAGGCAATTTTATACGCGTCAAGTATCTACTTGACAATTTCTTCTATGGTTATCAGATGACTATGTACGTATAGTCCCTCTGATCAAGACTGTAAAGGCAAATTTAGACTTCCTGGTTTCCAAAGCGTGATACCAGATGGCGTGGGAGGTGTGCGTGGTCGGTAGTTGCAGTGGCAGACTTCTCTCTGGCACCAACACCGTTCAGGGATGTGCTCGACTTCTTCTAAGCGAGGGGTGTACGCGTCGCTGCTAGGGGGAAGTTCTGATCCTGTGGATGGGGTTGAGGGTCTACCCTCTACTGCGGCAGCTAATTCAATTAGCTCGTTGACGTCGATAGTGTCGGTCTCCGACACTTCTTCAATGGATGCTGTGACTTGGGGTACTTGATTTGAAAATCTCTCCTCTATACTAGATTGCGGGAGTGGAGTAAACACCCGGCTGTATGCGACCGGGTTCAGGGCGTTATGGAACTCTGCTGGGTTGATGGTCCTGGTGTCTGGATTGCGTAGCGTGGTCTCCCAGCGTCCAAGGGTCCAATAATACGTGAACTCTTCGGCGTCTACTACGACGAATGAGAGGCTTCCTTCCTCATTTCTTCGGAGGCGGATTTCGTTAAACCCGAGCTCGATTCGGTAGTGGTTCAAGATGAACCGACTTGTGAAATATATGTGCGTGTCGTCTAGGAGGTCACTCCTAATCTGGTCTGCGGCTATGGGAATGTAGTTGAACCAAAACTGGCCGCTGTTTTCGGTAACAAGGATCCGGTCTATTGGGTTGTTGGCCTCGGTAACGGCTCCTGACAAGTGCCAATATAATAACTGGTTTTCACAACCACCTACGAGTCGTGGGAGGATATTTTCGTATACCCGACTATGTTCGTACTCGTCTATGTGCCTTCTGAACCTTAAAAGTTCAAATAAGGGGCGGTGAATAACCGGATGGGGGGTCCAAACTTCCACTTCGTTGACTTCGTCTAAGTCAAGAAGGGTTTCAGGGGGAAATGTGCAGTTAAACTGCCACTGTTGGATTAGTTCAAAAAGATCTTGAGAGCAACTTCTTCGCTCTTCTTCAGACAACCAATTCTCAGTACAAGGCGGCACTAGAGTCGGTAAAAACCCCTTATATTTTACACAACCCCAATACAGTAACTACGTACTCGTAGTTACAATGGGACTGTCTCGTGGTGCTGGCTAATATGCACCCAGGGGTCAGCGGGGAGACGGGGCCGGTGACTGAGGGGTAGGGAGCAACGACTCCTCAAATACTGGGCGTGGCGTGGACTGAGACGGAGGCGACTGCTCCGCTGGTGGGGACTGGACCGGCTCTACTGCTGGGAAGGTGAACTCGAGGGGGCCCACAAATACTTCCGGGGCTGCTGCTGGTGCCGGCTCTTCAACTGGGGCCAGATTCTCAACGATGAAGGGGGCTTCGGGGTTATCTATTCCCCGATGGAATACTGCGAAGTGTGGAAGGGCAGGGGGGTCCGCTTCTGCGGCTTCTTCTGCCCACTCGGAGATGCCTTCGTAGTCGATAGGCGAGGGGGACCGATCTGCCCAAGACACGGGCAAAGATAATTCTGTGGGGAGGGACGACGGGGATGTCACGCCTGACAGCGAGGCGTAGGACAGGGATGGGGACACCGGCGCACTTGCGACCGGTCCTGGAAGGGGGTGAGCGAGGGTGACAGCTGCTGCAAACTCCTCAAACGTGAATAGCGTGGAACAGGGGGCAGCCGATACTTGGGCCAACTGAACTGGGGAGCTGATAGAGATGTGTCTGAGACCTTGACGATCGGCGTCGTAGTCAAAATACTCGGGAGACTCGTCCAGGGAGAAGTCGTAAACTTCAGACACTTGAGACCGCGGTCAGACTATGGGAGACTGTCCAAGTGTTAAGACTCACTGCTTATTACGCGCAGCAGCGAGTCTTATGCGTGACGAGGACAAGGGTTCTGAAGGCGGTAGACGAAGACAAGGAGATTGGCAACAATTGCCAATAAGTGGAGGACTAGGACTAGAAGTAGTATTCGAAAGGGATCAATGATGCCCAACGCCAACTGCCAAGCAGGTATCTTTAGCAAGGCTCGCTTCTGAGGAAATGGTACAAAGTGGACAGTCTGAGGACTGTCATCGGATTGCATGGGGGTTTATATACATCTAGGACATGGTCTGTGCGTAGGTTTGAACTCTGTTACTAAGAGGTCTGTGCGCGAATGACGCAATGCATAGTCAAGATGACGTGCTGCGTAGCAGGGGCATTCTGTAATGTTCTACAACCTTCTAGCCAGTGGCACAACTCTCTCTTACCCGAGAACCCCTTTGGGTATCGGAAATCCCCATAAGGGTACATTGTCTTCTCGATTAAGACTGAGTCGCATTTACCCTTGTAGGGGTTAATGCAGATCCAATCTCACTCGACTTAGTCGTTTGTCGAGTCCTAGTATCTGTCGTGGACGTAACAGAGATTACGTCTACAGAAGTAAGCGTGCATCAGGTCATGTTCTTGTTCCTTGTCACATGACTGGTTAGATGCAGGCTTAGGCGCCTGATCACGTGACTGGTCACGTGGCGGGTCACGTGACAGGTCAGACCCGGTTTGGTCATGTGACCTTCCCACGGTCATGTGCCCCCGAGGTTCCGGAGTCATGGTTCGTGACACACTGGACAATGCTGAGAATAACGCTGTCGCGATGCGAGAGCTGGGGGCTATGCTCAAAGAACAAAACAAGACGACAGGCATTGACATAGCCAAATTCAATGCTGAGAAGAACCGCGTCCAATGCTATGCTCACATAATTAACATCTGCTCGTCTCATATTGTTTCCTCACTTTCTTCAACTTCCAACTTGGTCTCTGATTCATCAACTCACGACTTCGAAGACTCCAATGGTTGGGACAAGGCCATTCCAGATTCCGAGTCTGGCTTTGATGAGCTGAGGCTAGACAGCGATGAAGACGACACACCAGGCTTTGAAAACAAAAACCGTGTGAGAGGTGATGCCCTCAAACGTGCTCGAAAACTTGTTCTTTTCCTACAGTCTTCAGACAAGCGAAAACTTGGTTTTCGAAAATTTATCAAAAGAGGAAACGAAGTTGGGTTATTCAATAGGGTCGTTGGCAGGGAGATGCAAACGGTTAAAGTTCCAGTAGTTGAGCCGGTAAGGGACGTGAAGACGAGATGGGACTCGGCATATCTGATAGTGCTGCGCTTGAGGCTGCTGCAACCAGTGAGTGTTTCACCGACCAGACAGGGATGTAACTGACTGACCTAGGCAATTAATCCATCATCAGCAAGAAGGCACTTTGCTTGCCAACTTTAGGGCCCATTTTAGTGCTTTTTAGCTGATCAGCCAGCCAACAAGCTGAAAAAGGTTGACAAGTCAACAAGCTAGAATTTATTTTAAAGAATTAATTGATAAAAATACCTATTTCTGACAAATATGTCTACCCATTTCCTTTTTTGGATTAAGTTTATCGCAAAGCACTATTTTATAACATTGCCAAAGATCTATTGCCAAAGATCTATATGATAAGACAACTACTAGATGAAATTATGGGTATGGTGATCAACGAATCGGTTGACAAAGTAAGCACGAAACGCATCAAGTGCGTCAGAGAAGTGAAAGTCCTCGGGAATGGGAGATGAGCCATAGATAGGCAGAAGATGTGCAGCGCACGCCACACAATCCAAATGAATGATCGAGAGTGTGCGGTGTTGTCCATTGCCCTCAAACTCTGGTTGCACAACCCACAACCCAGTGTCCTCATCGGGCTCATCACCAGGCACAAGCCAATTGATGAGTGCACACGGATAATATCTGTTTTCGAATGTAAATGAAAAAAAGAGAAGAGCGTGGGCAATTGTCATGCCCGGCATTCCATCAAGCCTGGCATTGGTTTCAACAAACATCATATCACGTCGAGCGTATTCTCCACGCCAGTTTGGGTTTAAGCGGATGCGTTCCCGGTATATCACCAGCCCCACAAAGATCACTGGGCACATAGAAACACACAGTCGCAGAATGGTAAACACTGATTGGCCCACCAAAGTAAGGGCAATCGTTGATGTCGACGTCTGGAACGTCCGGGTTAGGGTTAAGCTGTTCTTAGAGGAAGTGCCGAAGGAGCTGTGGAAATTGTGGTTGATTGATATAGGCTGCAAGATAGTCAACAGCCTGCGGGTACCCTCGTACTAGGAGAAGATTATGTATAAGTAATGTTCCGAAACAGCTACACCGAAAAGAAACAAACCAGCTTTGTGAGCAAGCTCGATAGAGGACAGGGTTTTGGGCCCGTGGACAGGGCCAGTGTCATCGTCTTTGTTGTCACCATCATCATTTGCCCTTGGCTGAGGGAGTTCACCACGGAGAATCATCGCCATGTATGATGACGTCATGCCCTCCATCATACCAACCCGGGAAAAGACTCGGCGTGCCGAAGAAAGCTTCTCCAATCGCGAAATCGTCACCAACATCTGTTTGAGGGCCTTGTAATGGCTTGAACGTCTCCACAGCTCCTTGACTGCCTTGATGTGTTTAGATTCAGTGATTGATGAACAAAGTCAGTTTGGTGAGGAGCTGTATCTGCAAAGAAAATCATTTTCAGTTGATATTACAACATGCTGCTTATCACCAAATTAAGGGCTTTGACTTTGCCTATAATTATAGGGCAACTTTTGACTTTCTGTATATGTAAAAGAGTTTTTAATTGGTACTATAATAATGTCAGTAATTAATATGATGGGAACTGCCAAAAGAGTAATAGTTCAGATCTATATAAGAAGAAAAGATAAGATTAAAATTGAAATGAGATAAGATTAAAATAGGAATAAAATAAGATTAAAACTGAAATAAGATTAAAATTGAAATAAGATTAAAATTGAAATAAGATAAGATTAGAATAAAAATAAGATAAGATTAAAATTAGAATAAGATAAGATTAAAATTAAAATAAAATAAGATTAAAATAGAGTCAAGATAAGATTGAGATTAAAATAAAATAAGATTAAAATAGAGTTAAGATAAGATTGAAATTGAAATAAGATAAGATCAAAACTGAAAAAGATAAGATTAAAATTGGAATAAAACAAGATTAAAATTGGAATTAAATTAAATAAAAATTGAATTAAAATAAAATTAAAATAGAAATAAAATTAGATTGAAATTAAAATATAATAAAATTAAAATAGAGATAAAATAAACAAGATTTAAATTATGATAAGATCTAATTTATAATAAAATTAAAACTATAATATAAAATCTAAATTACAGTATGGTTTGAATAAGACTATGTTAATAATAAGATAATAAGATAAGATAAAATCCATTTAAATTATAGATATAAAGCTATTGCAATATTAGCCCTATACTAATAATATTAGATCAAACATTTTTTAAATCCTTATTAAGACAGGACTCTAGTTGCTTAAGTGTATAATACTGTACTGTGACAGCAGCCTTTTATCTGGACTCACAGTCAACATTATATACTACCTAAAAATAGTCAAAGCCATACAGTACTAATAAGACAGTTGTATATACGTGTAGGCATATAATAAAGCAACCACAGTATGTGTGATACAAATAGTTCATACCCTATGTATATAGAAAGAAAAAGAAAAACACAACTCATATTAATACATTGATGTGCTACAGTATGTCTTTTAGTGGCACACCACTACATTACAGTAGTGCAATAGCTAAGGGGATTAATGGTAAAAGCTATAGTGATTAATGGTAGAAGTAGCTTGAAAAGCCCTATTGTGATTAATTGATTATAGTTATATAGCCTTATATTGATATACATAGACAGTCTTGTTTGGACTACAGTTATAGTGTATAGATATAATGTAGTATCAGTATATATCTCTGTCTATTGCTTACACTAGTGGTCCTTGTGACTATAGGTACTATCTCTCCCTCTTTGCCCCCTTTCAATGATACATCTACCTATGTATGCATTTTCTAGATATTTCCTCCCCCTTTTGTTGACTTTAATATACTGTAATGTATTGTTTAAATAGTAAATAACATTAGTATAATGTTATTCCTACCAAGTACAGTACACTTTTAATTGGCTGATTGGCAGCTATTGCCCAATCTCTAGTACACTCACTCCTATGCCTTGCAACATGACACAACATTAAATGTTGTCCTACATGGCAGGGGTGACCTGGCAGCACTAGACTTTGTTGGAAATGTGGTATTTGTTTGAGGCTAAAATGCCTATGCACCTTGAGAGTGATATGATGGCCTAAGTCAGTTTTGGTGTAATTTCTAGAGATGTGGGTGGCACTGCACTCTGATTCACTAGGGATCCATCACACCACCAATGCTTAACATTACTACCAAATTTTGGGGTAATTTGACCAGTCAGTAAGGGTGAGCAGTTGCTGGAAGTTGAAAGTGGTTGGATTGGATGGCAGACCCATATGTTGCCATACTACCAGCCTGTTGGGCAGTCTGTTGGACCACTAGTCCACTATGTCAAGCTCTTGGCTCTAAGTCACTGCTGAGTGCATATCTGTATATTCTACCACATAGGTGGCACATCAATTATATATCTAACAAATGCTCAATAACTTTGAATAATATTATATAAATGCATTACATAATCTATCATTAGAAACCCATGATTAATAGCTTTCAAATGACTCTATTTACATAGCTATAGAGTGCCTTGTTCATAAGATATGATCAAAATAATGCTTAACATTTTCGAAAATTTTGTAAAATTTTTACCAAGTCATACTGTACACCTTTCACAATGACTATGGAAAAGGTCTTATATACTATTAAGGTCTGTTAGCTCAGTTGGCTAGAGCACTACTTCACTAACTTAGTTCATTTAGGGGTCCTGGGTTCAATTCTGAGCATGGGCATTTTATATAATATGAAATATAATAAGATCTCTTGTAGATAAGATAAATAAAGTAAATAATATAAATAATCTAATCTCAAATAGATAAGATAAGATTAGTAATTAGATATAAAGATCTAATCTAATCAAATATATATAGAGATCTAATCTAATCTAATCTATTTATAAGTTATGATATAATTTATATATTTATAAAATATATCTTTTTGTGTGAAAAAAATAGACATAAAAGCTTATGTAATTTGTCAAAAAAACATATATCGAAGCTTATATAATCTCCAAAAAACATACACAAAAACATTGGAAATTTCCGAAAAAACATATCTATAACCTTAACGTAGGTTTAACCATATTTTATTATGTTTTAATAGGTATTTAATATTAGACTTTCACTATCCACTTTAAGCCAAGGAAAGTCAAAAAAGCCCTTAATTTGGTGATAAGCAGCATGTTGTAACAATAATGTTTGACTTTGATTTTCTTTGCGGATACTATTGTGGTGAGCCAAAAAGTTGGATAGAGCAGCAATAGTGCATGATGGAGTGTTGTCGTGGGAGGGAAATGCGCTCCCCACTAACACCCGCAGTGTCTACAAACACATCTTGGTGAAAATGAAAGCGGTCCAAGGCAGTTTTGAGTTCCTCAAGGGCATCAACAGTGAGAGCATTACGGCGGGCGATATAGCAGAAGTCAAGGAAGGCTGAAAGCGTCTTCACCATCGCAGATGGTACATAACCGACGATCGCTGCAAGGTAGACCTGAAATGTGTTGGGTTAATACCCACTGTTAATGTGGAAAATAGGGTTTACCTTCATAAGCGCTTTTGAGTCATCACCAGTCCACTGCGCAAAGTCATGGCCATCTGGGAAGCGTCGTAATCCTGGAAAAGCAGGCACTGCAGATATTCTTGAGATGATAGTGAGCAAAACCTGGAATCTTACAGGAAACCAGAAAAAACCATGTACCGACAATCAATATCCCCAAAGATGGCATTTGCTTCTGTTTCCCCATGCTCTTCATACAGATACTCGGTAACCCATGTGACGAGATGGTCCTTGAACGTCCCTTTCAGTAGTATTCACAAGAAAAGTCAAATCAAAACGTTGTAGTTACAACGCACTTCTGTTCCTGGAAGTCACGAAAGCAAGGGCTTTTTTGACTATCACTTTCCTTAAGTGGTAAAGAGATAAGGCACAGTCGTAAATAATGTAATAATGTTCTAACCCTATGCTTAGGTTATTATAGTGTAGGATATGTTTTTTATATGTTTTTTGTATGTTTTTTTATAAGTTTTTTTGTATGTTTTTTTATATGTTTTTTATATGTTTTTAAAGAAAGAAAATATAGATAAAAATAAAAATTCAAATCCTTATCTGATCTTTTCAATTTAGTTTACAGATTTTTATCTTATCTTATCATTATAATCTAATCTTACTTTAAATCTAATCTTACTTTAAATCTAATTTTACTTTAAATCTAATCTTACTTTAAATCTAATCTTACTTTAAATCTAATCTTATTTATATAATTAAGTCCTACACAGGGAATTGAACCCAAGTCCTGTAAATGACAAGTCCCGACAGTGCATTACCAACTGAGCTAAGTGGGCCAACATAATATAGAACCTTTCTTTATATATATACTAAATGGCATCCTATAAAGGTTGTTTTGATCATATCTCAAGAATCAGACACCCTATAGATGTATAAATAGGGTTGTTGGAAAGCTATTGATTATGGCTTTTCAATAATACACTATATATACAATTAAAATAATTATATATAAAGATATGGAGCATTCTTTCCAAGGTACTGTGTGTCCCATACAGTGGCATAGGGTTAGGTTTTTTAGGGTTAGGTTTTTTAAGGTTTAGGGTATAGAGTTTAGGGCTCTTAGGGTTAGATTTAGGTTAGGTTATTAAGGTTTAGGGATTAGAGTTTAGGGAAGTATATATATCTACCTAAATGTCTATAATAAGCCTGTTGCTGTACTAGGCATGGGGTTGGGGGTTATTTAAAAACCCTTATAAAAAATATATAAAAAATGTAAAAAAAACATGTAAAAAACTTATTAAAAACATATAAAAACATTATAAAAAACATATAAAAAACATGTAAAAACATAACAAAAAACTTATAAAAAACATGTAAAAACATAACAAAAAACATATAAAAAACATGTAAAAAACATTCATATAACTTTAATGTAAAAAACATATAAAAAAACATAACATATGCTAACCAATGTGAAACCCTATAATAGTTCTAGGGACCATTACCTTTTTTGGTGGTATCTAAGTTTTTATAGTAAAGTCAAAGGGCCCCTTGCTTTCGTGACTTCCAGGAACAGGAATGCGTTGTAACTACTTATGACTTTGACTTTTCTTGTGAATACAGCTCTCCCTTTGATGACTTGATGAAGTAAGTCAGGGGTGATGAGCTCATGAATATCGGCGCGTGGGAATTCATGTGTGAAGGGCTATAAATTAGAATCAAGAGACCGATGCAAATTCTAGAAGTTCAAACCTACCAAAATGTCCGCTCGCAAACCAAAATCAGTCCAAACAATGCTGGGATTCCAGGTGCCAATAATGTAGTTGGTAATTACTTTCGTTCGCCGATGTGTGCCAGATCCATCCAGATTCTCAGGATGAGCGTTACATCTACAAATTTCTGAGAATTTGGATAAAAGCGGTACTGGACGACTTACTTTGGGCACCACCCTTGGATGATGCCAGAAAGCCAGACTTGCTCTGGATAGTCGGCAATGTATGGCCCAAGGCCATATACAGCAAGTCGGAAGTGCCCATCTGGACATCTGACCACTTCTGGGGTCGTCATTCCATCCTTCAGAGGGTTAAATACGCGAGCGAGGCAGGTGTGATACATTTGCCGACAGAATGTTTGATAGTTGGCGGTCTTCCGCTGGTTTTTAGAAGCTGCAAGCGACGTTAGCAGGAGTAGAAAAACATCAGAGAAGCTTACTTTTGGGGATAGGGAGGAACGCGACAGGAAGTACTGAATTTCCATGAGAACATCGAACGATGTTTGTGAGATTTCCGATCGACATATAGACTGGGTGATATTCCTGGTGTCCCGTTGCCACTGAGACCGTGGTTTTGTTGCTGCCAGCAATGACAGGGACAAACATTGCACCATGATTGGCTACCTTCTCCACAATTGTGTCCTACAAATCAAATATTGTCAGTTTAGTTTAGCATTGGTGAATGCGGTACAAACCGCCTGAGACCATGCCCAATCGGCCGACATTAGATTCGACCACACCCGCTGCTTCTTGCCATCAAACTGGCGATATGGAACGAGGTTGATTTTACCCTTGAACTGTGTGGTGGCCAATTGGTTGTTGTAATACTTGTCATGAGTCTCTTGCGCAGAGCACATACTTCTCCGTCATCCATTTTGGAGGGATACCAGGCGGTCGTGGGCCTTGATATTGAATGTAGTAGGTCTTCCATGGGGAATCACCGTGCCAAATAGCATCGATGGTCTGGTAAAAGCTGGCAGCATTTGTCCATGGGGCTTCGCCTCCGTACTTCATCACAATAGCAGCCCAAATATCGAGAACTTTATCAATTTCGGAAGCTGAACTCTGAGCCTCAACGAAATGATAATAGGAAAAGTCAAATTCTGCCCTAGATTCATACGGCCACCAAGAATTTGGTGCTGGGTCGTCTTCAGGTAGGGGAGGAGGAGAAAATGGGGGAAGATAGTTGCCGTTCCGGTCACAGGGAATAGCTTTGAAGAACAATGTTAGCCAGATACTATAATAGACGATGAGAATGTACTGTACCATTTAAAAAGGGATGGAGTTTTGTAGTAAACGACTGGCTGTCGGCATCATCGTCAGGTGTAAATTGTCGATGGATAGTCTGTTGGTGTTGAACAAGTCCACGACCCGACTTGCAAACCAGAGGACAGCTCGGACATGGAAATGAAGTGCGTGGTTGACTAGATGGATCCATGGTGAGAGTACCAGATTCCTGTTGGACTCGTGACGTCAGAAAAACTTGTTCAACCACAGATCAACAAACATGGACACACTGAACTAAAGGGACCAACCCTGATGCATCGTACCTGTTACACTGCTCCATTCATTACAGACGGGAGAAGGTCAACAACGGCATTTATTGAAAAACTGCAGTACAGTAATTAGACTATTACATATCTATACTTCCTCAAGCCAGAGCATCGGTGCATTGGACAAGATACAGTGACATATAAACCTTCTTCGATGATGGCATCTGTAAGGCCCAGACCAAGCCCAATCTGGGTCGCGCGTCTTTATGGTGCGTCATACCTCAGTGAGGTCTGCCATGAATGTTCAAGTTGTATGCCGCTGGAGAGATTGTAGTGTTATTAACAACGTGGAAGCGCAGCGACGGCTACTGAGACACGTCTAGACCCTAAAAGAGACTGAAAATCAGAGAGATCGGGAATGGTGTCCATAGGTGACAGAATGTGATCGTGCAACTAGGAGCAATTACCCGTCAATCTCCAGGATAGACAAAGTGTTTGGTTGGAGAACACCGCCACATCCTCAATAATGCGGGAGTGCAGCAATGGCAGCTGAGACAGGTGCTAGTCCCCAATGGGAGCACTACAGCACTGCCGAGACAAGGACCCTGTGCTAGACACCAAAAATCAGAAAGATCGGGAATGCTGTCCATATGTGGGAGAAAGTGGAAACTGACCTTGTGGATATTGCGATCGTTTGGGTGGAGGTTGCCATCATGCGCCGGAGTGTAGCCGAGACAAGCTAGTCCCAATGGGAGCACTGCGGCAGCTGTGCTAGGCCTCAACAAGAACACAGTAATGGCCGCCGAGACAAGGATCCTGTGCCCGATGCGCCATCCTGTTGAGCCTGAGGCAGCATCGTCTGAGTCTGCAGGGAGCTTGTATGCCCCACGAACACGCACTGACTCGTCGAAGCATAATAATCATGGCGCATCAAACCATCGGCAGCTTTTTGACCCAAGAAAGGACAACTAGATGCCAAATATCAGAAAGATTGGGAATGGGTGTCCATAGATTGGAGAAAGGTGGTAGAACATACCTTGTGGCTTGAATGGAGATTGCTGCGTCATCACCAGCACGGGAGTGCCAAAACGACTGAGACAAAACGATGAGACAGAAATCCTGTGCTAGACACCTGCTGACTCGTTGAAGCATAATAATTGTGGCACAAAGAACCATTGGCAGCTTTTTGACCCGAGAAAGGAGATTGCTGCATTGTCAACAGCATGGGAGTGCCAAAGCAACTGAGACAGAGATCCTGTGCCAGACGCCCGCTGAGTCGTTGAAGCATAAAATCATGGCGCAACGAACCATCGGCAGCTTTTTGACCCAAGAAAGGAGATCGCTGCATTGTCAACAGCACGGGAGTGCCAAAGCAACTGAGACAGAGATCCTGTGCCTGACGCCCGCTGACTCTTCAAAGCATAATAATCGTGACACATCAAATCATCAGCAGCTTTTTGACCCGAGAAAGGACAACTAGATGCCAAATATCAGAAAGATTGGGAATGGGTGTCCATAGGTTGGAGAAAGGTGGTAGAATATACCTTGTGGCTTAAATGGAGATCGCTGCATCATCAACAGCACAGGAGTGCCAAAACGACTGAAACAGAAATACTGTGCCAGACACCTGCTGACTCGTTGATGCGCCACCGATGTGGCAGCACGTGCAGATATGCGCAGAGTGACGACTTATGGCCCAGAGCCCGACGCAGTGGAGCGCCGGCCCGGCAGGCCGGTGGTGTGGCAACGCGCCTGCCACAACCACAGCCACACACACTCAACACTCACACCAATCTTCCATCGATCGCGCGCCCTCGCCATCTTATCCGATCGCCCTCAAACTTGGCAAGAATACCAAGCATCTGTGGTACGACGCATCCCCAGCGAATCAGGGCGCAGCGGCGCCCTGATCCCCCTCAATCACACCAAAACTGTCTTGGACAGTTTCAAGGCTCTCAAGGTGCACGCGGGCATCCCATGCTCAAACAAACGACGCCCCTAACGGGGCTTAGTGCCCCCAAGTCGCCCCTGCCACGTAGGAGGGCGCCCAATGTCGCGCGTTGTGTCGCAAGGCCCAGGAGAGGGCACACAGTGATTGGGCAACAGCGGCAGATCGGCAGATCGGAGAACCCCTAAAATTGGTAGGCAGGTAGATTATAGTAGGTAGTTCACACATACCAAGTAGATAGTTTATTAGTCCACTCTGTCAGTAGTTACAGCCAGAATTCTAGTGGAGGACCGTGTCCCTCGTATTCTCACCCTTTCTCACCCGTTTCCCAGTCTTTTCCTTTCATTCCTTCTCCTATCCCTTCCTCCGTACCCCCTCTCTCGTCCCAGGTCGTACAGCCAACCTCAGAGGAGCTCTAGCGTGAGCTCTGACCCTTTGTTTCTGTGTTGCCAGTCCAGTGTGGCTGGAACATCCCATTTTGGAATCCGTTCTCACGCCCGGAGGTACTCCAACCTCGCGATCCCAAGCAGCCTCAAGTTGCTCACTCGCGCGCACTGCGGGGACTTGGCGCATCATCGTCGAAGCATAATAATCGTGGCACATCGAATCATCAGCAGCTTTTTGACCCTAGAAAGGATGACTAGATGCCAAAAATCAGAAAGATCAGAAAAGTTGTCCATAAGTGGGAGAAGGTTGTAGAACGCCACCTTGTGGACGATTGTTTGGGTGAAGGTCGCCGCATCATCAATTGAATAGCTGACACGACAGCTGTCAAGACAAGGATCCTGTACTCCTGTACTAGACACCAAACATTAGAAAGATCGGGGTGGGAGAACGTGATAGAACGTGACCTTGTAGATGTCATGATCGTTTGAGCAGAGGTTGCAATTAGAGATCACTGCCGCATCCTCAATAATGTGGGAGTGTAGCGATCGCAGTCAAGAAAAGTGTTGGTCCCAATGGGAATACTGAGCGGCAGTGCTAGGCCTCAACAGGAGCACAGCAATGGCCGCCGAGACAAGGATCCTGTGCCCGATGCACCACCCTGTTGAGCCTGAGGCAGCATCGTCCGAGTCCACAGGGAGCTCGTGTGCCCCGCAAACGCCCACTGACTCGTCGAAGCATAATAATCGCGGTGCATCGAACCATCGGCATCTTTTTGACCCGAGAAAGGACAACTAGATGTCAAAAATCAGAAAGATCGGGAATGGGTGTCCATAGGTCGGAGAAAGGTGGTAGAACATAATCAATACACAGAAATGAAAGGGTCACTGCTCCAAGGACACCGGACGCATGGCAACCTCGATTGTGGCAACTTTTGTCCTCAATGCCTTGGTTCTGGCGACTACAATGCCCCGAATTATTTCAACAGCGAAGCTCAAGACGCGACAAGGTGGTTGTACTAAAGGAAGCGGACAGAGGGTCAAAATACTGTTTGGTGAATTGGGTGAAGATCACCACATCGTCAACAGCACAGAAGTGCCGCAAAGACTACCGAAAGAAGGATCCCATGCTAGACGCCAAAAATCAGAGGTATCGGGAATGGTATCGGTGGTAGAACGTAACCTTGTAGACAATTGTTTGGGTAAAGGTCGCCGCATCATCAATAGCGCGGAAGTGTAGCGACGGCTGTCAAGACAAGGATCCTGTGCTAGATGCCAAGAACGATCGGAAATGTGGGAGAAAGGTAGTACAACGTGACCTCGTAGATGATTGTTTGAAGATGATTGCCGCATCATCAACAGCGTGGGAGTGCAGTGATGAGACAAGGATCCTGCGCTAGACGCCAAAATCAGAAAGATCAGGAATGGTGGTAGAACATCACCTTATACTAGGATAGACGATGGATGGTTTGGTTGGAGATTGCCATATCATCAACAGGGCAGGAGTGTGGAAACAAGCGCTAGGCCTCAACAGGAGTGCAGCAACTGCTGCCGAGACAAGGATCCCGTGTTAGACCCTAGAAATTAGAAAGATTGGGAACGGTGTGAATAGGTGTGATTTTGTGAATAGAAGCAATTACTCACGAGTCTCTTGGATAGACGATGGTTTGGTTGGAAATTGCCACATCGTCAACAACGCAGGAGTGCAGCAACGGCTGTCAATAAAAGGGCTAGTCCCATAACAGGAGTATTGAAATGGCTGTCTAGGTGAGTGCGAGGCCCAAACACCGTCAATAGGAGTGCAGAAATGGCTGCTGAGACAAGGCGCCATGCTAGACCCCCAAAATCAAGCAATCGGGAATGGCAGTTAACAAAACCAAAAGTAATTACCTGCAAGCTTCAGGTCTTCAGAATAGATGATGGTTTGATTGGAGATGGACACATTATCGACAGTGCGAGAGTGCAGAGACAGGCCAGCTTTGTGCTAGGTCCAACGAATTGCAGCGGCTGCCCAGACAAGTGGTAAGCCCCAATGTGATCATTGATGGCTGCCAAGACGACGATCCCGTGCTAGACCCCAAAAAACGGAAAACCGGAATACAGTTCGTGGGAGAAGTAAGTTAGAATGTGAGCCAGAGCCACGCCAAAACATGCAAACAGTGGCCATGGCCAAGCACCGACGTACCTGTCACACATGTGTGTGACCAAGACGCCGCACACCTTACCGCCATCATACAGTACATGAAGTCGTCTGAGGTCCTCATGTCGCCTTACTGGCAGCTACATCTCCGTTTCTCAAGACATCCAGTCATTTATCCAAACTTTTCGTTCTAATTCACCCTCATTTTCTACTCCATCTCCTCGCCGACACCCATAATCCTCGTAACCCAGCTCACTCCCTATCATCACCATGCCCTCCAAACGGCGCGGTCTTACTCGAACATATGCTGCCACAGACGTCTCCACGCAGGTATCATCTGTTGCACCACCCCCTCGCCCTCCGCCACAAAAGCAAGCCCGACCTGTGAAAAAACTGCCACCTCCGACCCCACTGGAGATGGCTGGTTTCACTGCTAATAGCAGCACCATATCACCATCAGCAGCACCATATCACCATCTGAGACAGCAATTGTGAACAAGGACATACCTCCTGGCAATGGCGACCCTAGCTCTGATGAGGATCAGCCTGCTGTGAAGAGGACGAAGGTAAACGACATTGATGCTGCGTTGCAACCACGTAAGCGGGGGAGCATCCAAGTCCCACCCCGGTCTCCTCGTCCTGTACGAGCCAATCGTGTTGTCAACCCAGGTGCCCCCGACAAACTGGGTACAAGGCGCACCTCGTCTCAGGTTGCAACAGAGAAGGTCCGGGTCGCAACTTTGCAACATAATTTCGAAGCTATCAAGTTGAGAGAAGTCGAGATTCTTGCCGAACTGGAACTTCAGCTGGAGTTGGCCGACGAGAGGCAAGGCCAGAATGTTGTCAACACACTTGTCGATAGTGACATCGAGATGTCCGATCCCATTGAAGACTTCACCAACTCAGAGTTTGATGGTCATACGGATGTCGATGAGGTCGCAGCTCTCAAGGCCCCTGTAAAGAATGTGGTAGGTTGATTTCCTGGTGTTGTGATAAATACTGATAATCTTTGTAGAGGAAGAAAAAACCCGCGAAGGGTGAGACACGAGCAGCGGTCAACGCAGTGAAAGAGGCCCTTATTAAAGGGAAGAAGAGAGCGCCGGCGAATAAGAGGTATTTATTCCATTTGCCTTCACATTTTGATGGGCCTGATGGTTACGGTACGACAGCGCGTCATTCCCTTCTGGTCTTGTACCGGGCTGGGGTCAAAAAGGGTCTAGGTCCATGGCAACTCATTTATCTGACAAACAAGTGTTGGGTGGCCTTGAGGATGATGACGCTTTTTCAGCCCAGCCAAACCTCAAACTTTCAACTGCCAAGAACCGCGAGAATTCTGTGTGATATGAGCATTTATGTCCTTTGGTGCTTTGTGCTCATTTGTAACTCCCAGCTCGTGTTAGTTGTCACGGATGACGATGATAGCAATGGTGGCCAAAAGGCGACAGGATCTTATCTCAAGCGTGCAGCCATTAACCATGGTGCTAATGCCTCGCCCTCGGGAGTGTCCAGGTCGAGAACCAAATCCTTGAAGGTAAAATCTGAGGCCTTGTTTGCGGACTTGTCGACAATCGGCACACTGAGTATCGCCTATGATGCTGATGGTTTACCTATATTTGCGAGGGGTAAATGGAGTACATCATTCCTCCCGACTCTTTATGCCTGCCTGGGGTCTGCAACGAACCCTTGGCAACTTCATGAGGACGGCTCAACCTTCTTGATAACTTTACAAGTCATCCTCGATACTGTATACCCAAAATTGGGATATAATATCAAATCTGGTGATAAATTATACTGCATGGTTTGTACGCACCATATTTGTCTGTAAACAACTAACTCTTTATCAGGCTAACGACCGTTTGAATGAGAAACGGACATATTTCGGCCGCGAGACTTTGAAAATTGTTTCATCTTTTTTTGGCACCAAAAAATATGCTGGGCATCCTCACAAAATTGCGACTTACACAGCATGGGCTACCAGGAGTAACGGCCCTTCCATTTGGGGAATACCTACGCCCATAGGCTGTGTTGATTCCGAAGACCACCCTGCTTATGTCGTAAGATAGTTTTTCATTTCCGCTACAAATCATTTCTGATGTACACCGCTTCAGCGCCCAGACAATATATTCGAATCGACATTTATAATCCAGCTTGTTTCGCCTTTCTTCAGATGGTGCGATGGTACTTGCCACGACTATGGCCGCCTTACAGGAGCTCTTGCCATGGCAGCTGCAGGTGTATGGACCACGTCTCTTTTAGTTTTCTGTGTAACTTACTGTTATCGCTTTAGGTTGAACGCGCTTTTAAAATGTATCATTCTGGTGAACGTGTCAATGTTGGCCAATTTTCCCGCGAGATGGTTGGCCATATGATCGAAGACTATGGGGCCAATGTGAAGGCTCTAAGCGAGCGACGTTGGTTGAGGATCATGGACATCATCGGTATAGCCCAAATTACCGAGGACCTCCCAAGGCCAAATGTGTCATCTATGCAACAGAAACGTCACACCCTTTATGTCGCAAGCAGTCCCCCTGCAGAAGAATGAAGCATGGTACGTTTTTATTACTCTGATGTTTGACAATCTAATAATGTGTCGACGCTTGTCCACAGGCTTCAAAGTGCATGCTCACGATCGCAATTTTGTTGCCGTCTCAATACCACCTTCGTTTTCACACCAGCTTTCATTAAATTTCCCGATTCTTCCAAGTATGTTTTCAGTACCCTGATGTTTGATAATCTAATGACGCTTGTCCACAGGCTTTTAAAATCCATGCTCATGATTGCGAATTTGTCGCCATCTCAATACCACCTTCGTTTTCACACCAGCTTTCATTGAATTTCCCGATTCTTCCTGATTCTTATCTACTGATTTCTATGCCTGCATTATGTGGTTTTGGTTTACATGTTACACAAGCGCGTTGTCGTACCAGTAGCCCCCCAGCATTGTGCCTTAATCTAGTATTATCTACAATATACAGTGCAAATCTAATCTATGCCGTTTGCGGTCATGACTTTCACATGAGTGCTTGTTATGATAAACCTGGTATTTGTAAGCAATGTGCCAATCACAAATTCATAAATAATATCTTTAATAAAAAAACCCTTTTTCTATCAGTTAAGTTTGGACTTATCATATTGTTAACTTGTCACATCTTGTCAAGCAAACAATACATCGAACTTGTCGAAAATTGGACCTACCTTGTTTTGCTTGTCGCTTTTTGACTTTTGTGGCTTTTTTGGCTTGTACAAGCACTAAAAAGCACCAAAAAGTAAAGTGCAGGAATACTGATGTCATATATTGACTCGCTCTGGTTACCGTCAATGTTACGTATGGACGATACGTTCTCACGTTTTGAGATAACCCAAAAAGAAGACTGAAAGGGTTTCTGTATCTAGAGAGATAAAGAGTCTACTTGAAATGCTTTTGGGTCGCACTGTATGTTGTGTAAAGCTAGTTCAGCGGAACTAGGTCGTTTGAGACAAGGGGTTTAGAGTCCGAGGGGTTCAACACGAGAACTGGGGAGTCAAAGGTACTGATATTGAGGGCAATCCTCAGAAGATCAAGTCTGAGGTCTACTGGGTACAAAAGGCGGTCTTATATACATGAGAGGAGGCTGCGCATTGACTGTGCATTCCTGCAGAATGACTGTGCAATGCTGCATGTATACTACTGCGGACTGTGCATTACTACGGACTGTGCTTAAGGCGCAGTCGACTACGGAAACTGTGCAACTGTGCAAACTGTGCAACTGTGCAACGCGAGAATGAAGCGTGGGAAAGGATCTTACATATAGAGACAGGGGGTGGCTGAGACAGGAGTTCAGACACCTTGTGAAAACGACTAAGTCGTGAGTCACGTGATGACTGCACGTGATATGTCACTTGAGGAATAAGCGTGACGATGCATGTGATTAGGTTCTCGGGAAATGAGCGCCTAAGTGAGCGTCTGTCTTGGCGTCTATTTGGGCGTCTAAGGAGAAAATGAATTGGGCATCTTAAAGCGGTCCGTGAGATCCGTAAGGGAGGTTTCGTAACATGCGGTGAGACAGAGATGCAGTGAGATGGAGATGGGGTGAAGGAGACCCAGGTGAGGGTGAAGGTGAAGGAGACCGGGTGAGGAGACCGGGTGAGAGCAAGGGCTTGAGGAAGACGGTGAGGTGTCAGCGTGAGGGCATCCTTCCCATTAAAGTGGGGAGGATGCGGTAGACATTAGCCCGAGGTAAAAGAGGAGGAGGGAGGACTTAGTGAATAGTGAATAGTGACAACTTGAACTCGAACATTGAACATGTGATGTTCAATTTGAGCGCGTGACATCGTCGACTTAGCCATTATTACGGTGTATCGCATCTCCTGCACTGTTCGTATATTCTCGCCCATCTCCCTGACGCTTGAACATCATAACCCGTATTTCTGGGTCAACCAGACACCGACTCGGACCAAGACTCAGACCATGAGGTCTACAAACAGTGTTTGGGCCCATCAGGTCTCAATGCGGCGCCAAATCTGGGTGACTTTGGGGCACCTCAGTACAACACCGGCCATGAGCCCTACCCTGCCTGGGGGAATGAATGCTTGATCCCACTTTTGAAGGAGAAAATAGAGGACATATTTTTTGACCTCCAGCAAAAGTTTGGCTTTCAAAGAGATTCTATGCGGAATATGGTGCGTTTCGAACATTGCACGCCACGCCATCTGGCACTTGTTGCTTATACCTACCACAGTTCGACTTCACGATGCACCTGCTTGACAGCCGTGCGTCACGCATGTCCTCCACCCAGGCACTCCTCACACTTCACGTGGATTACATTGGGGGGCTGCACGCAAATTACCGCAAGTGGTACTTTGCTGCCTGCCTCGATCTCGACGATGCCGTCGGTCATACTCAAAACCCAGGCCTTCAGCGCCTCCGCTCTAAGCGGGGCAGTGGCCACAGCCATTCTGAGAACTGACTAGTGTTCTCAAACATTGGCGTTGGGCGATGAACATGTGCCAATACGACCGTGCACGTCAGATAGCCCTTTACCTCACACACCTGCAATCTCATGCCTCGAACCCCTCACGCAAACAGCCAATGACTCAAATACATTCCTCAGCGCAGGTCCTATTCGTTCCCGAGTGCCTCTGCTTTATCTTTAAATGTGTGGACTATCACTGCTCTCCCGAGTGCCAGAATCGTGTCGATCCCATCCCGGTTCCACTCAGGTAAGCCATGTGTGGTTCAAAAAATGCGATACCTGACCAGCCTCATCAGTCATTTCTTCCCGCTTCTAGCAGGGAGCTAGAAATGACAAGTAACCGCAAATTGCAGGTGGGCCCATCCCAGCGGAAAAGTACAAATTCCCGCTCCAGGGCATGGGCCCATCTTTATAAACTCCCACATGTAGTGGGTGGGCCCATCTCATAGCTTATATGAAATATTACGTTCTCACTGTATGGGCCCATGCCCACCTATGCCCAATAGATATATTATCCACTATTTACGTATCGGCCCATCAATTTGCCCATATATTAAATTACGCTGACTAAGAATGGGCCCATTTAATGGGCTAATATATATATACGCTTTTAGCGGGTGGGCCTAGAAAGATGTTATATATTGAATGTACATTTAAATCGTATAGGCCCATGTTAGGATATTAAAGTGTTATACTTAGTATGTGCTATTAGTGCATGGGCCCATGGCATAATTATATATTGGAAATACGCTTCTAGCAGATGGGCCCAGTATAAAGGCATATACTAAATACACGGTATAAAGGGATGAGCCCAAACTTTGATTGTTTATTAAATATACCATTTTAATGACTGGGCCCGTAATAAAGTATTACATGAATATACCTTTTCAATGAATGGGCCCATACATATTTTATACACTGATTGTACCCTTTTAGTGGCTGGGCCCATAGTATAATTATATACAGAATATGCACTTGTAATGCTTGGGCCCATAAAACAGTTTATACAAGAATGGCGTTTACATTGCATGGGCCCTATAATAGTTATATATATAATATATGCTAATATTGTCTGGGCCTATTCCAGAGTTTATATGCAATCTACGTTTGCATTGCATGGGCCCATTATGTATTTATACATTAATTGTACGCCAATAATGCCTGGGCCCATAATATTATTATATACAGACTATCTGCTTGTAATGAATGAGCCCATCAAACAGTTTATACAAGAATGGTGTTTACATTGCATGGGCCCATATTTAAATTATATATGATGTACACACTTCTAGCGGATGGGCCTTATAATAGCTATATATAATATGTGCTAATATTGTCTGGGCCCATTCCAAAGTTTATATGCTATCTACGTTTGCATTGCATGGGCCCATTATGTACTTATAAATTGATTGTACGCACATAGCGACTTGGCCCATACTCTGAAGTATACTAAATCTCCGCTTAGATTGCATGGGCCCAAAAAATTATATATACATATGCCTTCTAAATGAATGGCCCATAATAAAATTATATATGATGTACACACTTCTAGCGGATGGGCCTTTAAGTTATATATATAATATATGCTAATATTGTCTGGGCCCATTCAAAGTTTATATCTATCTACGTTTGCATTGCATGGGCCCATTATATACTCATAAATTGATTGTAGCACATAGGACTTGGCCCATACTCTGAAGTATACTAAATCTCTGCTTAGATTGCATGGGCCCAAAGAAAGTTATATATGACATATGCCTTCTAAATGAATGGGCCCACAATAATATGTATACTTTATATCCGATTTCAATGTATCGCCTATAATATAGCGTATATGGAATAATCACTCTTTCCACATGAGCCCTTCTTAGACTTATACACTGAATATGCACTATTAGGATTGGGCCCATAAAAAGATCTCACTCTGGACATGTTTATTGGATGGATCTGGTCCATGTCATGGTTCCATCACAAAGGAGTGCCCATCATCTCTCATATTTTGCAGGACAAATACTCTTTCTCTGGATGGTGCAAAAACATGTGATATATATGTTGTCAGTGGCCCACTGTGCTCAACCCCTTTGGCTTCTCAGCTTTCTACCAGCATCAGCAGTGTCAGTCTCCAAGGCCCTAACCGTGCGGCCCTTGACCCCCTTTCCCTTCTTATACCTGTGTCACAATATTAGCATGAAATAGATGTTGGGTATAAAGATTAGACATACTTTGGGATTCTCTCCTCACTCTGGGAATCTTCATTGGGGGGTGCCTTCCTTTTGCCTGATCCACTTGCTTTGCCTTTGCCTTTGGCCTTCATGGCATGCTTAGCTGGCTGAAGCTGTTGACCCCAAATTTCTGACAACCTATAGGCAGAATCAATTTCCAGGGGAGAGCCCGTTAGCCAGCTTGGAGCATCCTCAGGCAATTCCTCATTGAAGTGGGCTGCAGTGATGTCCGAAAAGCCAGACCCATAGACAAGACGACAAGCTCAGCATCTGTACCCATCTTGCTCCATTCCTCATGAGCCAACTGGAATAGAGGGAGGAGGGCTCCAACCTGGTGAAATTCACCAGGGAGATACATTGAGGACAACTGCCAATTGCCCCAGTCGGGGAGATTCTGAGCAGGAAGACCATCTTCTTGCTAGATACAGTGGATGTCAGATTGGATAAATCCCACCTAGAAGGACACTTACTTCTTCCCTGGAGGACAGACGATCCACAAATTCTGTGTACACCAAATCTGAGGATAGGGTACGCAAGAAGTCAATCTTGGAACTGGGGGAAGAGGCATGTGCAGCTGGGCTGTGTGGGTGAGGGGTTTCTGACTTTTTATTGTCAGCTTTGTCTTCATCGTCGTCGTCGTCATCGTCATCGTCTTTGTTGTCATCTTTGTTGTCCTCCTCTTCTTCGTCTTCTTCGTCCTCCTCTTCATCCTCTGCTCCATGTTTGGCTTTGTCTTTATCATCATTATTCCCGTTGATGTCCTAAGTCGTGGCTGTCTGCGTTAGCAAACGACTCGGAACCTTACCCTGGGTTCGGGAGGTAGTATTAGTGACCGATCTACGAAACCCTGCTGTTCCACACGCTAGTGGACGGAGTTCCGACTGCACGGAGTCGGGGGAACTGCCTGAACAAACTCCGGTCGCACGGGACCGAAGGAATACTATACTGATGAACTCCGAACACACGGGCTCGAGGTTATACGTTAACGGAACCTGCTCCGACCACACGGGATCAGAGTTAATACGATACGATACCTGCTCCGACCGCACGGGGATCGGAGTGACGCGGAACGACTTGCACGGAAGTCGCTGGTGGTGTTGGTCGTCGGACCGGGTATGGTGCGCTCGGACGGAGGTGAGAATGTAAGAGATGAGAGGGGAAGTCGCTGTTGTGATCGCTACTGGTCTGCTGTGACAGGAAATAATAGGATACTCGTGTGGAGTGCGACTGACTAGCTCTGGGGCGATCGACTAGCTTGGTTGCCCGTTCTACCTAAGGTATCCGACTCTTTATACCAGTCGGGGTGGTCTGTGCGTCCTCCGTTCTAAAACTCTCCCTGCAGCGCGCCATTACTCTCGCCTACGCTGTTGCTCTGCCTACGCCCGCTCCGACGCTCGTCAACCTCCTCCGATCCGTATTAGACTTGATTTGGTGTGTCTTCCTGCTCGCTCTGGGCGCTGTCCGCCTTGGCCCGACTCTTCCTAGCAGCGTTGCCAGGAGTGCGACCTCCGGTGGACTCGGAACTGCTGCTCTGTGAGTTCGGACTTCCGGTCCTTGCAGCCGCTCAACCTGTTGTCGACATCACGCGAACTCGACCCCGGAACATAGTCGCTCTGGGTCACTGAGCTCTGACCTCAGATCCTCGGATCGTCAGCCTCGGACTTGTAGGCCTTCGACCAGGCCTTCGAGCTCGTCCGGGTGCCGCCGAGAATAGGAATCGCTACGGGGAAACTCACTCCTGTTGTTTCCGGATCGGCCCTTGCTCCTGGATGACTTACAATCGACGTCGGAGTTCCGCCCGGTACTCGTGACCGCTGACTTCACTTCCTGCGCCGTCGATCGGTCCGTCCGCTCCGCTGGGAGCCTGGCCCGTCCTGGACTTCTAAGTAGCTGTTCCTGTCGATCCTAAGGCGGCCCTGGCCTCGGTCCTCGTCCTGCACGCTCCGAGCGTCCCGGCACCTCCTCCGCTTCGAGGCACGCGGACTGCTTCTAGGGTGGGGCTTTGTTTGGTGCATTCCTGGTGTTTCTGCTCGGATCTGGTTTGGGAGTGGAATTCCTCCGACTCTCTCTGTCGTTGGCGTCTGCTCCACTCTGTCTCCTCCGCTCCGGTTCTCCGGTTCTCCGCTCCGGTCGGAATACGTGTACAGCCGGTGCTGCAGCGTATCACCGTCGTCTTCCTCTTCTGACACATGTTGTGGGGAAGGACAGGGTGCCTTCTTTGGCCGACCGGGATGAGCCTTAGCACAACGAATATTCAGAGCAGCACTGGGATAAAAAATAAGAGGCCGAGAGTTGGCCTTCTGTCTGCGGGTCCAGTGTTTCCATAAGGCTTCAATGTCAGAATATTGAAGTTTGAAAGGGTCAAGAAGACGCATGTCTTCAGGAAAAGAATCTGAACTGATGAGGTCATATTGTTCATCTAGGGAAAGATCCTTCCAGGGCACCTTGGCATGACTGTCACATGTAAAGTGGCCTATAAAATGTTTAATAGATGTAAGTAGGTGTCAGGGAGTGACAGACTCACGATAGGTTGCGGTCACAAATGCATGCATGGTATCCTTGCATTCTTGTGAAGTCATATCACCCATCTTTGGAAGCAAAGGCCATCCCAGAGTGGGATGAGATTCAAAGCTGACAATCTTGTGGGGCTTCAAGATGGATTTTTCATTGGCGGATGTGTCACTTTCATCCCCATCATGATCTGCCAAAGTGCATGAATAAATTACATATCTCACAAGAATGACTGATGCTTACTAAAGTGGGCTTGTGCGTATTTTGACCATGAGTCCCAGGTGCGTAGTTTCCACATTGGCATGACCTCTGTGAACGGATCACCTTGTCATGGCTTGGTTTGAAATCTAGGAGAGTTCATTAATAATGACCTAATAATTGGATGTAGATCATACTTGAAAAGGGCAACAGTACCCTCTGGTTTCTCATATGCAGCCATGAGAAAGATTTGGGCACCTGTGCGGTGCTGCACGTTGTCAAGGAATGACCAAATTTCATCTGCCAATGACCTTTCTGCATTTCTAAGTTATAAATAAGGTCAGAAAATCATCTACATGGTATGAATGATACTCACGCTCTCTGTACCTCCCTGGGGACCTCATTGCTGGTCCATTCCTGTGCCGTTTTCTCTGCCTCCGCAAGGTCATCCTCTGTAAGATTTTCAATAATTGCCATTAAGGCAGTGGGATAAAATTTAAGGCATTTTGGTTGGCCAGAAGTTGCTTTTGTTTGCTTTGAAATCAAGGCATGAATTTGGGCTTTGTGAGTGACCTTGATGACATCTCTAATGCTAAAGGGCTTCTTGCTCCCTTTCTTGGGAACTGCTCCCTCAGGACTCTTCTTTTTGGAAACATTGTTTCCAAACCAGTTCCAAATTTTCTGAAAATGTATTACAGAATGTTCTACAGGCAGGTGTAGAGGAGACATACATCATCAAGGTTCTCAGGACCCTCCTCATTCTCACCAAATGTTCCCTCAATCTTATCTATAATCTCCTGAATGATCACCTTTTTCTCCGCCCTGCCCTTTGACTTAATCCAATCATCGGTGCAAGACTTGAGGACCTTGGTGTAAGGCTTTGACCAGCTTCTTGGCATGATGATAAAAGATTGAGTGTGGATGATGTGATGACGATGATGCGCCGCAGGCGCAGCAGCATGCACGAATATGTGCAGAGGGACGACTTAGAGCCCAGAGCCCAACACAGCGGAGCGCTGGCCCGACAGGCCGGTGGCACAGCGACGCGCGTGGCTCAGCCACCTCAGCCACACAACCCATCCAACTCCCAACACACTGCGACCGCTCACCCCCGCCGACTGCTCGGATTGGCCCCAAACTCGATAGAAATATCGAGCATTGGTGGTACGACAGGTCCTCAGCGAATCGGAGTGCCACGATCCCTCGATCCACGGCAATCACTCAAGACATCTATTAGCGGATTCAAGGCTCCCACAGCGCGCGCGGGCAATTCGGCCTCAAACAAACAACTTCCCCAGTTTAGTCTAGTGCAGGCCAGTCTGCCTTGCAAATTAGAGCGACGCCTGACATTGCGTGCCGTGTCACCAGGCCCAAGAGCAAAACATAGAGATCGGGTGACCACAGCCGATCGGCAGATCGGAGTACCCTGAAACTTAGTAGGATTGGAGTTTAGGGTAGTATCTACGCACAGACCAAGTAGATAGTATTTAGGATTACTCTGTCAATAGTTATAGCCAATTTTCCAGTCGGAGGGCAGTTCCCCTCAGTAATTCCCCCAGTTCTCACTCAGTTCTCGGCCGATTCCCCTCATTTCAGTTGCATTCCCTTTGCTTACTTCTTCTCTCAGTCGCCAGTTACGTCGCCCCCTGCCCACAGAGCTCCCAAGTGAGCTCTGAGCCCGTTTCAGCCGTTTTCAGCCCCGTGTGACTGAATCAGCCCAATTAGGAAGTTGCGCGTCGCACCAGAGGTACAGCGACCTCATGGACTCTTCGGCTTCAAGTCACTCGCATCGCATACTGCAGGGGCTTGGCGCATCAATGATAAAAGATGTTTTTGCACGGAGCGGTCGATTTGGCTGGCCCACTCGCTCAGCACGGGCTTTATATATGTGAAATGAATGCGATCAACAAAAAAAATTGCGATCAACAATGTCATGTGACGTTGCACGTGATCTCTGATTTGTAAAAAAACCGAGAAAAACATATTTCATTTTATTAAAAAAAATCAAAGGGGACAAGAGGACCTGCTCCATCACAACTTGGTAGGGTTTCAAAGGAAGAACTTTTTGCTTTCCTCTATGTGTCATGTACAATTAGTATGCTTGTTTGTATTTAAAGATGATGCAAAGCTATGCACCAATAAATTGAGGAGACACTTTGACCAGATTCTCCGCACCTTCAAACTCCTCACGAGTCATGCCCACATCACCCAAAACCTGCTGACAAGATCTGCAGCTGTAACTTGGTCTGCCGCTACCCACAAAGATAAACTGTCTGGGTATTGGAACCACTAAAGGCAACATTTGAGTTATTTCTGAGTATTTACCAAAGGTAATATGGTGACACTCACCCGCAACAGGTACTTTAAAAAAATTCATCAATACATCTTCATATACAAGAGAAGACATTACCCACCTCCAACTGACCCTTTGCCACTCTCGCAGCTTTGATATATACTGTAGATAGATAATTATCCGCAGTACTTCTGACCCATCCAACAAATGCTTACCGATAAGCCACTTGCCAGGAGTGATATCTTCTTGTTGTTTATTGATATTATCAGGGTTCATAGTTAATTCTGTGTTGAGGAACCAATTGCGCCTTTGATCTGGATTGATTCAGATAAGATAACATTGTTGCAACAGAATCAAATAAGAACTTACCGACGAATTCCTTAGAAGCCACCTTTCTATCGTTGATTTTCATCCGGGATCTTCCTCCTCTGAACTCCCGCCAAAAGGCATCAAGGAGAACAGAACCTTCGAGATCTTTATGAAATTCCATGACATTTTCCGCACACTCATACCACTGGAAATGTCACTGTTTGCAATATATATAACTCATATGGGATAGTTCACAGACATGAACAGTATACTATACATCTGTGTCAAATTTTGAACATTTGTGAATAACATGAATGCCACGTACTTTGTACTCGTCCTTTGAAACACGCGACATCAAATATGTTAACTAAATTAATATTTTTAGTAATATATATAATTATTAAGCATATGCTCACCAAGCTTATCAAAATCTAGACGCGTTCTCACAACCTGTTGCGGAGAGGACAGGGGATCCGTAAGTTCGGACTCCGAGGAATCCCCAGCCGAGTCTCTGGATTCTGCAGGCCTTGGAGACAGTTCAGAATCCATGGGCACATCCGGAGGGGCTTCGGAGCCCGTGGCTTCGTCCGGAGAGGCTTTGGAGCCTGCAGCATTGTCCGGAGGGGCTTTGGAGCCCACAGCATTGTCCGGAGGGGGTTCAGAGCCAACAGGAGAACCCGAAGCAACTCCCTGACCAGTGATTGGGTCCGAAGAGTGTAAAGCATTTGCACCATCCTCGGAATTCATCATATGATCAGATGGCACAATGGGGGTATCCATGACAGCTGTGACAAGACAGAAGATGTGAAATGCTGTTGCTTATAGATGATTTCGGACGTGACAGCACCAGGTGACTTAGGGCCACAGAAATCAACAAAGTTCGCAATTTTGGTGATTTAAGGTTAGGGTTAGCACAATGTCCGGACATGAGTTCCCCGTTTGGGTGCCCAAATTGGCGAAAATGAAATTATTAGTGTTCATATAGATACATGTCATACAGAACTTTGTCTACATATCTAATGTGTCGTGATTTATAAGATAACTCACCAGTCATAATGAAAAAGGAATAACTGTAAACAAAATCATGTAAAATACGAGAAAATGGATGAAATGTGTTGCAATTCATGAGATAACTCACCAGTGATGATCAAAATGAATAACTGTGAACAGAATCATGTAAGATATAAGAAAAGGTGAAATGAAATAACCCACTGAGAAGGAGGTTGTGCGTGTGGCACTGAAGTACGGTGGCACAAACACACATGGCCAAATAGGCCCCCCCTCAAACAGCCCACAGAGGAGGTTGCGTGTGTGGCACCGAAGTCCAGTGGCACAGACATGCACGGCCAAGTTGGCCCCCCCAAATAGCCCACAGATCAACCCACAGAGAAGGAGGTTGTGCGTGTGGCACTGAAGTCCAGCGGCACAAACATGCATGGCTAAATAGGCCCCCCCCCTCAAATAGCCCACAGGAAGAGGTTGCGCACTTGGCACTGAAGTCTGGCACCAAAGATACACTGTGCCAAGTCGGCCCCCCACCCAAATAACCCACAGAAGGGGTTGCACACTTGGCACCGAAGTCCGGCACCAAAGATATGCAGTGCCAAGTTGGCCCCCCCATACTCCACCCGGAAAACCCACGAAAAATAAAATAAAAAACATAAATAAACTGTTAAAAATGATACTGTATGCTGGCAGCAATGACTGCAGACCATTGCTGCAGCACACAGTAAGCTATACTTGATATATTGTTGCTGCAGACAACAATATATCAAATATACACATCATTCATCAACAATTGTTGAAGGAAAAGAAAAGGGAAAAAAAACGACGAACGACGCGTTGAATGGGTGGCACACGCTTTCCTAATCAGAAAGTTTTCAGCCACATGGCTGCCAACCAGCTGGGAACACGCATTGGCAGGCTCAACCTCGCTCTTAAGTTCTTCCAGATGTCAGAAATAAATCTAGATTAGATATAAATAACAATTAAAAGAAGAATTACAAAATAGAAATAGAAACAAGTGGGATAAACTCCAGGAAAAATGTTAACGTAACACAGATCTGCCGGAGATCTGTCCAAACCGATCGAGACTATGATTGAGTATCCACCATTGAATATTTTATAAACTATCTACTCTACATGACGTGCGTGTGCCACATTGATACAGCAGAACGCGGTGAACAACTTGAGACTTGATGCACACTGCAGCACTGCAGCCCGGTAATCCAGTGGCGCAGCAATATGCTTATCTCTTGGCTTATCTAAAGCAAGATCTAAAGACTCATGGTCAACATCCGAGGTCAAGCAGCAAAGTACAAGGCCAAGGAGTGAATGTGTGATAATCTAATAATGTACCCCGATCAATGGACTTGGAGCACCCTCAAACCTTCAGAGATGAATGTTATAATATGTAGTATGTATCAGATAAGTAGATAGGGTATTAAGGTAGTATGTAACTCATAAGGGTTGAGTCCGCCGGTGCTCACTGGTTTCGCTTGAGATTCTTTTAATTTCCATATTATCTGACTATCTGTAACCTGTAGCATAAAGAACTGTAAAGAACCATCGTTATAATTTCGCTAATTATACTATGACCGCAGATGTTATTTTTTCTGATTAACCGACTATCTGTGACCTATGGCAAAAAGCTGTGTAGTTCATGGTGGCGTTAAACTTTCCGGTCTAACGTTACCCAGGAAATCGAGATACAAGGAAGACCATTGCAATATCCACGGACTCGGAAATGCATGCTTAAACTCAAATTGTGAACCTAGTATATAAACGTGACAGATATGACGAACCCACAATTCCAGCCTAACTTGTGCCAACTTATTCAACATGCCCAGAACACAACAATCGCGATGAAATCTACTGGAGGGGTGAGCGTTAAGATGCCCCCCCCCCCCCAAGGCAAGATCCAGTCGCGATCTCCGGGATGTTGAGATGAGTCCCCCCAGTCGTGGTGCCCATGAGAGGCAGCCCACAGTGTAGCGACAAAACTCGCAGATGTATGTACTTTTATTTTCTGACATTTCCGTTACTGATTTCTATATAGTGGTGTTATTCCTGCATGGATGGTGGGAATTTGCTTGCATGTGACTTGTGCGAGAGGGTCATTTGCACGATCGTTGTTTGGAAATTCCGATATGTTTGAGGAGCTGGAGAAATCCAGTTCATTTATCATTCTGTGTCCGACCTGCCACAACAATTTTTACCGCACAATAAACCGTTGCAGCCTATTTGTATGTTGCTTCACTGAGTTCCCCTGATTTACCTCAAAAGTTGCTTGTAATAATTAAACCCTAGGGGCTTTACAAGGTCGCTTCACAAACAACTTGGATACGAACATCAAAGCATTCCCAAATCAGCCAACAAAGATCCTTGGCCCATTCTTCTCAGTACGCAGCCGCACAGGTATGTTGTTTAAATATTATTTTAGATCAATTACTGACAATATCAATAGCACAACTCAAAGTCTTTGGTCATCCTTCACTTCACCTTGGAAATATCAATACTGAGGGAAGTCCGCAAATGTGGTACATCAATTTTGCAGCCGTTCTTCAGCTCGGATCTCTTCTATTAGAAGAGGTCAAGTTCAACATCTTTGACGAAGAGGATGCCGACCACATGCCGACAAAATGGAACATTTGGCTGGTACTGTATCAAGGTAGCGTGAATAAACATTACATCATTAAATGCTAATGAAATCCACACAGGAAACATCGTGGAGTCCTGTTTGGCTCTTTATCACCACCACGACAAGGATCGTGGTGATCTCTTTTATACACGAAAGCTGCAGATTTTGTTGACACTGTATGTTTCTATTTCTGTCCTACTGTAATAATACTTAAATTCTTCCAGTTCTTTGACACGGTGCGAGGAGTCGATTATGGATGTCTGAGGACAAGAAGCACCACGTGCTTCATGATGGTCTGGGTGGCCTCGTCACATTTCCGGAATCGCAACGTGACCTTATTAAAGTCTTCAACTCGTAAGTTTTATAAATGTCAATTGTGAATATCAAACTAATTCACAAAATTCCAAGTAACAAATTCAAACACCTCTTTACCTTTACTGTGGATGGACTAATTCCATCCATTTTATCAGCCTTCTCATTGACATGTCACAGCATGTCATCTTGGAGAGCTATGACATCTCAAATTTCATAGGCAATCTTATCAGCTCTTCCCCCATCATCGCCCGTCACACCTTATCATTCATCTTTGTATCATGGAAAAGGGTACAAGCAGTGTCCAGTATCTCTGGGCACACAAAGCCATTCAGCCATGGGGCAAGCCTTGCCTCCACAATGTGACAAATGTGGCTCCTTCCGGTCGTGGGACAAACCTGTTCATGTTCCTGCTAGCGGGGCAAATAGAGTTGGATATTCATTTCGGTGCACCGGGACGATGGTAAATGGGTGGAATGTATGAACGTTCTTACATTCTACCAGCCTGAAGGTGTCATAGAGGTGAAGAATGGCTGGATGACTCTGCCCTGGCTGTCCACATTCTAGGTAACGATGCGTCAAATGAACATTTGTATGTCATATTGTGTAGTACGTTCCTGGAATGTGTCCGTACAGAATATGAATGACAAATTCCTATGCTTTGACCAGTTTCCATTCTAAACACCCTTAAGAACATTGAAAACTTGCTTAATATTATCACATCTACTTGCTGGTGAAGCATGATGTGCTATACATGCAGTAGCCATGGAATGTGTACTAATCGCTTACTTCAGGCTTGACTTCAAATTGGAGGACAAAATGGAGCGTGGCCTGATTTGGAAGAATATTACATGATCAGACGTACCACAACCCTTTTTAATGACATGTCAAAAGTCCCATATAATGGTGTAAAGTTAAATAGCTAATTATCTATAGCTATGCTTTGCCTAATGCAAAAACCATGGTCCATAAGCTTAAATACTGTGTATGGGATGACCATGGAGGCCGTTCCAACTTCTGCCGATTATGAACGTTATCCCTTATAAAGTGTGCAATGCACAGTCTTTCTCCCTTCCAACTTGGATCAACACCATGGCGTAAGATCTTGCCACAGAGTGCCACCACAGTGCATGGGTCATAAGACAGTCTGGCATCAATATCTGGCAGATCTAGCCATCCATTTGAGTGTCTCCCTGCACTAATCAGAAAGTCATAGCAAGCAGGACCACCCTGACCATCATGATGAGATGGTGTGTGGCGATTTGCTATAACTTCTATTCCAGAAAAGAAGGATGGCCAGATTTGACATTGTCGTTGATGTCCTAAGTCGCGGCTGTCTGCGTTAGCAAACGACTCGGAACCTTACCCTGGGTTCGGGAGGTAGTATTAGTGACCGATCTACGAAACCCTGCTGTTCCACACGCTAGTGGACGGAGTTCCGACTGCACGGAGTCGGAGGGAACTGCCTGAACGAACTCCAGTCGCACGGGACCGAAGGAATACTATACTGATGAATTCCAACACACGGGCTCGAGGTTATACGTTAACGGAACCTGCTCCGACCACACGGGATCAGAGTTAATACGATACGATACCTGCTCCGACTGCACGGGATCGGAGTGATGCGGAACGACTTGCACGGAAGTCGCTGGTGGTGTGGGTCGTCGGACCGGGTATGGTGCGCTCGGACGGAGGGAGATGTAAGAGATGAGAGGGGAAGTCGCTGTTGTGATCGCTACTGGTTACTGTGACAGGGAATAATAGGATAC
>WTXL01000111.1:0-105298 GCA_022376525.1 Russula vinacea | reverse complement strand
TATTGAAGATTCCTATTGTTGTGGCACGGTAGGCGAATTGTTCGGATGTCTCAAGTCCATCAATCATGTTCTTTCCGAGTCCGATGTAAAAAACCACAAACTACAGCTTCGTTTGTATGCGTATCCCCAAGCGTCATTATGCATTGAGGTGGTATGTTATGTCCAATGTCCTCCAAGCCGCTCTATATCAGACTGATTTCATGGACACAGGTCGATTCTGATGAGGAGATAACTCCGAAGTCGGCAACGATGGCGAGAAGGCTGTCATCGTCAAAACGTTCAAAACGGGATCGTTCACCTCCAAGTCCTCCCTCCCATTCACACCGCCTCTCTTCGAAGTCGCGGGTATCACACTTACGCTCGTCTTCAATCCGCTCGTCTTCAACCCGCCCACAGTATGTTAGCGCATATAGGCGAAATGTCCCCACTGTCACTTATGATACGTTTCAATTCGAGCAAATCACATGTGAGGTGAATGCGTCGGGCACAGCATCCTTAATAGTAGGAGACATCAAGACAGTTTTGATTGGCCGAAATTGGCAATCCCAGATGACGAGCGGAAAACCAGCTGGTGCCTACCTCTCAAAAGGCATGACAAAATACGCGTTTCGTGTGAGTTTTGTATTCTCTGCTATCTTATTACCATAAACTTATTTTCGTCTCCACTGATAGGGCCGCGTTGACTCGTCTGATCTCGCCATTTTTCAGTGCCAGCCTGCACGTGGATATGACGAGGCCCTGAACAGTCGCGATCTTCGGGATGAACTCATTCTTCTGGGCCAAGCACAATATTTCCTCGACTCGTTCTATAGGCGTGCTGAGTCTTTCGATGTCAAGGATATCCCTAGTACGTTTAGTAAGGTTTAATTTGTTTTGGAAGATGATGCTAGCGGTTTTCAGAAATCCGATGGAATTTTGCTGGGTCTTTCATCGGTCGGGCAGTTGGGGTGGCCACCGCCCCGGCTGCTGGTGATACTGATGACAGGAGCTTACTTTTCTGTGACTTTCTTGCTATGCCTCTTCTGGAGTTGGGCGATGGCAGCGACGAGCGGAAATTCTCAGGAAATGAAGATGTTGCTCACAACGTAGATGCATTAGGTCGGGTCATAGATGCATACGTTCATCACACTCTTGATGACAGTCTCGGGGACTTCCTGCTTGTTGATGTACAAGGCAAGTCTCCGACTCTTCGCACAAATTTTTACTTGGTACAATCTCTTATTGTGTGCGAGTGTAGGTGTCGTATTCAACAATGGCAGCTTGTGCTTATTTGATCCCCAAGCTCATACGTAAGTTTTCTATGATTAAACACCCTTCTGGCAGCTAACTGCTTTAACAGGCGTACTGGCAGCTCTGGTCATTGGGACAAAGGGAAATCCAAAATTGACACATACCATGCAAAGCATAGGTGTAACTCAGTCTGCCGTTCGCTTCGGCTGGAACCAAGTGATAGATATAGTTCAGCAGATAGTCATCCTTTTCGCCCATGGCTTAGTTAGGTGAATGTATAACGGCGTTTTGAAATTGTCACATGTACAGAGTCCATAAGCTCAGTTAAAGGGTTTGACAAGACCCAATCTTTGTGAGTCACGATCGTGCTCTGTGCTCACACGCCGGTGGGTGGAGAAGAAGTCAGCACATGGGCAATGTTAGCTTGGCCACTCTGCAACTATCCTTGTATACAAGGGGCGAGCTCGCGACACCCAGACCGGATACATACAAAATGTCCACGCCCGTGGCACTCACATCCCTGTGCGCCGCGCCGCTCCTCCCAGATGCCACCGGCCACTCACCGACCCTACACGTCCTTCAAGGCCATTACCATCTCCGGCAACGGCGAAGGTTGAGGTGCACAACGGAAAATTCATGGCCAGTACGGACAAAAGACGTCACAATATGGATGGAAGGGAAATGTGGCACAATTTAAGATTTCGCAATTGAAGATGAGAAATGTATCTGGGGACTCGTGCCCATAGCGCGAGGCCAATGATGTCACGGTCTTCGATTGTCCTTCCCAACAAAGAGTCACGAATTACAGAGGCTCCGTTCTCAGCGCAAGTTCCGGTGGATTCCGCAAATATTGTAGCACCCTGCGTGCTTGTGATGCGACACCTGGAGGCCTTTGCACAGACGACGCAACCCGCAGAGCCTGGAAAGGGCACACGACAGCGATGTGGGACAGCGAGCAACAGCAAACGCAGCGCAGATGGCAGCCGGCAGGAGCAGTATAGTATCTGCACAGACAGCACAAAGTGGCGGTGGTGGGATAGCACGTAGAGACGGTGATGGCGGCGCGAATAGCATCCCTCAGGGATGCAAGGTGTGACCAACTGCAGCGAGCATCTTTACGATTTGATGAGCTCTCGTTTCGTCATTGACAACGATAGCATATGTCTGCAGGGGGGTCCTCCCTGGTGCACTCGATGTTGGGGCTGTTGTTTCGCTTGAGGGGCGCTGAGTCGTTCCTATGTAGGTTAGCTCCAAGTCTGATGAAACAGTGAGTAGACATTCCACTCGGTTATTTGGGGTCTCCATCCCGGGCCTATGTGTCCTTTTCTGCAAATACTCCGCGTCCGCAACCACTAGCTGATGTTATGAAGAATAAGACATCACCACTTTGCAACGAAGTCTAAGTCAAAGTTCGCATATAGCAGTAACTTCCCACTGCGTTTCACATGAATGTGTCAACTCAGTCACGCAAAGAAGACTTTGGAAGAGCACTGGAAGGGCTCATCGCCGAGTCCAAAGGTCAGGATGAGCATGACGTAGTGTGGAGAAAATGTACGAACTTTCAGGCATCAGGCATACTTCGTTGTTCATGGCTGGTAGGTCCAGGGCGCTCGCATTTGAGTCAAGGATATGGTTGGGGCACGAGGAGCAGAGGAAAACCCATTTCTGGCTTGCGCTTGGACTCTCAGATAAAAGAAAGGGGTGGCGGCAGGCAGAAAGAACAAGGGGTGCTGACATAGTATAGAAGGCCCCGTCGACGCTTGAAAGGGCGTGGTGTTACGAAGCCTCCCTCACGGATCTCACGGACCGCTTTAAGACGCCCAATTCGTTTTCTCCTTAGACGCCCAAATAGACGCCAAGACAGACGCTCACTTAGGCGCTCGTTTCCCGAGAACCTAATCACGTGCATCATCGCGTGTATTCCTCACGTGACACATCACGTGCAGTCATCACGTGACTCACGACTTAGTCGTTTTCACGAAGTGTCTGAACTCCTGTCTCAGCCACCCCCTGTCTCTATTCGGAAGACTTATTCCCACACGCATAATTCTCGCGCTGCACAGTAAAGGAGTCACTCCCTCGACCTGTTGCACAGTCTCCTCGTGACTCTGACTCCCTTTGACTCTAATGACTCACTGTTAGTATAGTTGACTCCTGACCGCAGTAGATACGCGCAGCATCTCGCAGTAATACGCAGTATTCCTGACTCGATGCACAGTCGCCCTTCATGTATATAAGACCGCCTTTTGTACCCAGTAGACCTCAGACTTGATCTTCTGAGTTCCCCACTCAACAGACCTCTGAGTTAGTCACTCAATATATTGTTCCTTGAGCTCGAACTCGTGTTGAACCCTCGGACTCTAAACCCCTTGTCTCAAACGACCTAGTTCCGCTGAACTAGCTTTGCACAACGTACAGTGCGACCCGAAAGCTTTCGAGTAGACTCTTTATCTCTTTAGATACAGAAACCCTTTCAGTCTTCTTTTTGGGTTACCTCGAATTGCGAGAACGTATCGTCCATACGTAACATAAGATCAAGTCTCCTTTATAAAAGAAGACACGTGTTACATACCAGTCTGCATAAGGAACCTTGCTGACTATAAACGAAGTTTCTACATAAGGTAGTTTGTAGAATCTATAATCGTATCTACATAAGGAAACTTGTAGATCATACGAAGACTCTTCATAAGGTAGCTTGAAGACTCTATATCTGGTGTATCTTTGTCGCATCGATACATTTCAAGAAAGACTTTAGTGTTTCGCGTGAAACATTATAAAGCAAAGTAGTACCACTTTAGTGTACCTAGGAACACCACCTAGACCAAGCGATTCAAGTAGGAAGGCTTCCCTATAGAAAGCACCCCGTTCCAACACGGCTCATTTCTCTGCACCAGTCACTGACGATCCAGACGAAGAACGCCGCGTTTACAGAAGAACAGTCAACGATCTTCCACAAGACGTATTAGGAACATCAGTAGTTTGGATCAGTCCACCACCCCATCCAGGTTATTACCTATTTCAAGTTGAAGACGATCCAGAACCAGTACCAGTCGAATTTATAGAAATTATTGGTACGAACTTATATACCGACCAGGCTCAGACACTTGGTGGTCATCATCGCAAAGACGAATCGCAAGAAACGAAGAAGGAACAGGATTTTGGTCAGAACAAGATCAAAACCATCCAGATTATCATCAACAGACGCCAATTGACGCACCCAGAGAACAAGCAAGTTCTCCAGAACACGAAGAAGGACCAGAATATAGATTCGTAGATCCACACGCTTCAGATCACGAAGAAGGACCTTCATATCAGTCTGCTATATCGCAAGCACCTGATCCCGAATTACAATTCGAAACAGAAGTTGTTACCACACAACTAGAACTAGGATTAGATATTCGCGAAAGAGAACCGGCGAATCCAGCAGATCCCAGTTATCCGGCATATCACATCAATAAGAGGAGCATTAGCTTCAGGACGACAAATCCCAAGTCCCCCACCTCTTTTAGAACCAACAGTACCGGAACCCCCGCAACCTTTGTGGATACCGCCACAACCACAAGTCTTACCGCCATTACAGATACCACAGCCGATACCTGTACCTGTACAACCAGCATTCATGGCACAAGCACCAGCAGTAGTTAAAGGAGCGTTCACAGGAACGGCCCCTTCAACATTCAATGGAGATAGAGCACGATCCGAACAGTTTATGAGAGAATTCACGCTGTTCAGAGCCTTAAATGACAACCATGAGCTTATTCTTAATCCGTATAAGCGAGTCATTGTGGCGCTCTCATTCTTCAAAGGTCCAAAGATAGAAGATTGGGCCGCCGATCAACTTACTGACTTAAATGATAAAGTCACCAGAGCCAACAATCCAGTAGGACGAGACGAAGAAATCCTATGGACGGAATTCAAGAATGCCTTCACTAGAGCATTCACTGATACAACCCAGAAACAACAAGCCTATCGCGAACTTCATGCACTGAGAATGCAAGGAAGTGACCTCGACAGTTATATCTCGAAATTCAAACATCTTGCAAAGAAAGCAGGCTATGATGAAGCCGCTGATGCAACCATTGATATGTTTGCTAAGCGACTCAACAGAGCATTGCTGGACAAGATACTTGATAGAGATACAACCCCCACACATTCGACGAATGGGTGATGCTGCACGCAAAGAACAACAGAAGTAACTCATAAAGCATCTATGATGAGTACTACTCCATCCAAATGGCCCACCACTTGGAATACTCGTTCCCAGCAGCATAAAAACCACCCAGACGTCATCCCAACGATGAAACTGTACCTATGGACGTAGACACTGTCCGCAGAGCAGTTACTGAAGAGGATAAGAAGAAACATCGTGAAGCAGGCAAATGTTTCGAGTGTTCTAGAATAGGACACATGGCTCGCAATTGTCCAAATAGGAAAGGACAACAGACTTTAGCTCGCGACAAATCTGGAAAGTTTCAGAAGTCGAAGCAAAAGAAGAAGAAATTCCAACCACATTCTTTCATAAGAGCGATTAAAGAAGTTGATTCCGATGATGAAGATCTAGACGAAGATCCTCAATCAGATGAAGAAGAAACTGAGAAACCGCTCTCCATTTCAGAACTCGCCGCTCAAACCTCTAAATTTACAACTGAGCAACGCGACGAATGGGTTCAAGAAATGAAGAAGAATGGTGTGGATTTTCAGTAGACCCAAGTCATATGGCCGTGATGCGGGTAATGTTTTCTAAGATGTATTTTTACAAAAACAGAAATCAGTAAAGGCCACAGTTAAGTTGAAGACCAGAGATCGACAAGGACAAGTCCATGCTCTGATAGATAGCGGAGCTACGGATAATTTCATTGATCCAACGCTCGCTAACAGATTCAAATTTCCCCTAACGAACTGGAGAAACCAAGAATCATTCGTAATGTAGATGGAACAAGAAACTCCCTTGGTAGTGTTACTCATGCCGCGAAACTCGAAGTTTCATATGGTACACATAAAGAAGAACAAGATTTCTTTATCATCAACCTTGGAGGCGATGAAATGCTATTAGGATACCCATTCCTTCGCTTCACCAATCCTCCAATTGATTGGCGAAAAGGAACATTCTATGGCAACGTACACATCGCAACCAAAGATGCATACCTATGGAACCAAGAAAGGCAGGACGAACACCAAAGAAGTTATAATCCAGAACAATACGAAGATGAAGGACACGATCCTGAATTCATACCGAACAATGAATTAGGAGTCGTACATTATCCCAAGAAGTATCTTAGGAAGACAACAACGCTACAGAACTCGCTGTTCAAGCCGCCGATAAACGAGAAAGAACTTGGCAAGAGCAAGTACCTCGTTATTATCACAAGTATGGAAAAGTATTTAGCGAAATACATTCCAACCGATTCCCCAAATCCAGACCATGGGACCATGCAATAGATCTTGTCAAAGATCGCCCAGAAGCGCTACCCGGACATATAATTCCGCTAGCACCAGTAGAACAAGAGCATTAGACAAATTCCTTAAAGAACATTTGGCGAAAGGATACATTCGACGATCTAAATCAAATTATGCAGCACCCTTTTTCTTTGTAAAGAAGAAAGATGGAAAGCTACGACCTGTACAAGATTATCGGATGCTAAACAAGTATACAATCCGAAATCAGTATCCTCTTCCCCTTATAAAGGAATTAATTGCTAATCTACGCGACAAGACATGGTTCACGAAATTCGATATTCGATGGGGATACAACAATGTTAGAATCAAGAAAGGAGATGAATGGAAAGCCGCATTTTAACGAACAGAGGACTCTTCGAACCAAGAGTTATGTTCTTCGGCTTAACCAACTCCCCAGCGACGTTCCAGATGATGATGGACGATTACTTTAAAGAAGAAATCGCCAAAGGAGAAGTAATCATCTATATGGACGACATATTGATTCCAACAAAAGGAACTTTAAGCCAACACCAGCGCGATGTTGCTAAAGTCCTACAGAAGTTAAAGAAACACGATCTCTATCTTAAGCCAGAGAAGTGTTTGTTCCACAAGAAAGAAGTGGAATTCTTAGGAATCATCGTAGGAAAAGGAAAAATCAAGATGGATCCAATTAAAGTTAAAGGATTAACCGATTGGCCTACACCTACAAAACTTAAAGAGCTTCGCTCATTCTTAGGCTTTGGAAATTACTATAAAGATTTCATCGCCAATATTCGCTCAAAGCACGACCATTACATGATCTTACAAAGAAGAATTGCAAATGGCAATGGAGCAAGAAAGAAGACGACGCCTTTAAGCTATTAAAGAAAGAGTTCACGTCCTATCCAACTCTTAGAAATCATGATCCAAATAAACGATATATTTTGGAAACCGACGCTTCTAAAGTAGCAGTAGGAGCCACGTTATATCAAGATTTCAAAGATGGACGCCACCCTGTTGCTTACTTCAGCAAGTCATTATTACCTGCTGAGCGCAATTACAAAGTAGAAGATCTAGAGATGTTAGCGATAATCTACGCGCTCAAAGCGCTTAGACATCTACTTTTAGGCGCCAAACATAAGATATTGATAAGATCAGATCATAAAAACTTATCATATTTCAAAGCAACCAGGAACATAACGCCCAGACAAGCTAGATGGATGGAATTTCTAGAAGAATTCGATTTTGAATTGGAACATATTCCCGCCTCACAGAATACGGTCGCCGATCTTCTTAGCAGAAGAATAGACCATAACAGGGGGGTGGAAATCAATAACTCCGTTCAAATCCTTCCAGACCATCTGTTTGTGCGAACAGCGCGCGAAAATCATTTATTTGTCGGCGCAGCACGAAAACAGTACCTAGAAGAGGACGATGAAACACGAAGAAAGATCCTAAGAGAAGTCCATGATACCCCTGTTGGAGGCCATCCAGGCATATCCAATACATGGCACCTAATTAAGCGAAACTACGAAGGACCAGGACTGCGCAAGTTCGTAGAACAATACGTCAAGGGATGCGCAAAATGTCAAGAAGCAAAACCCAAGACAAACATGAAACGCGCCCCATTACAACCCTTTGATACCCCTGTATCAGAAGGACCCTTCCAGTATGTTTCAATGGACCTAATCACAGACCTTCCGAAATCCGGAAAGTATGACGCTATCCTTACCATTGTGGACCAAGGATGTTCTAAGGCCGCAAAGTTCATCCCAATTAATAAGACCATAGATGGCGAAGGCGTAGCTGCGCAATATTTCAAATATCTATTCCCATTATTTGGAATTCCTAAGCGCATAATCTCAGATCGAGATCCAAGATTTACATCGCACTTTAGTAAAGCAGTATGCAAGGCCACAGGAATACAGCAGAATCTAAGCACTGCATTCCACCCTCGCACTGACGGACAAACAGAGCGCATGAATCAATGGGTAGAGACCTACCTACGAAGCTTTGTAAATGCCCGACAGAACAATTGGAGCACTCTACTTCCAATAGCAGAATTTGCACATAATTCGTGGAAACATGAGAAGACGAAGTATTCGCCACATGAACTCATCACAGGAATAATTCCATCAGCAAAACTGATGCCCCTTGATGATTCCACGCCTGCTGCGGAAGCTAGACTCAAAGAACTTTCCAATGCTCGCACGGACGCGCAGCAGATGCTTCAGAAACGCATCAACAATGGGAAAGACCCTCCAAAGTATGATGTCAATCAGAAAGTATGGTTAGACGCGAGGAACCTTCAAACGAAAGTACCCTCAAAGAAGCTCGCTCCAAGACGCTACGGACCTTTCACTATTACTGAAAAAGTATCCGCAGTTGCGTACAGATTGAAGCTTCCTAACCACATGAAGATACATGACGTCTTTCACGTCGACTTGTTAACACCATATCGACAAAATCAGATATACGGAGAAGCATTTCCGCAGCCTCCCCCTGATCTGATAGAAGGTGAAGAAGAATACGAAGTCGAAGAGATAGTTTCTGATCGAAGACATGGCCGCAGCCGCAGTCTTCAATACCTAATAAGTGGAAAGGATACCCACAGTCAGAGAACTCATGGGTCAATGCCAAAGATGTACACGCCCCGCAGCTAGTCAAGGAGTATCACGACTCACAACTTCGAAGTCGAATAGTGAAGTCCCAAACGTATAAAAGGACCACTGGAATCGACGAAGAAATGCATCAGCTCTCCAAAGCAGATACATGCCTTCCAAACTCCAACAACAGATCGCTTCCTACACTCCCAGTACCTACACTCCCCAGCCTAGCGTCCACCCTTCCGTATACACTTTCAGACATCCCCAGATTTCTTACGCTACAGTCTATCCCTTTCTACCCGTTACTACCCTTATTAGCCGCTTAGACCCGACTACCACAAGGCCACAGCACTCTTGCTTCTGTTCTAGAAGCTATTGCAAGTGGCATTATCCTTACGGCCGTTAGATTCCTATTCCACTCCATAGCATTCCTCTTCCTCCTCCTTCTCACCCTATTTCGTCATGCTTTCTTACCTACGCACCACACAAAGGGTACTCACCCCTGAGTCCCTTACTCCGCTGTCTCAACCCGGGCTTCTAGCCCAGAGCAGCTCTCCTATCCCCCTTCGGACTGCCATGAGTCTTCGGACTCACTCCTTTTGGAACCGCTCACTATATCCGGCCCAAGGCCGCTTCGAGCCCTTCCAGTTTCAGTTACGGACTCCCTCTCTTCCACCCTATTCTCGGACAATGGACTGTATGAATCCCCCTTACGGACAGCCCTCATCCTTCCATTGCCTCCACTCCTCCTTCTCCTCAGCGCTCAAGGCGCACCATCCCTCTTCCGGACACCAACGAGAAGAAGCTTTACGCCCTCAACGCCACCGAAGCGGCGATGACAGGCAACGAGTGCCAGACCAATGGCACAAAGGTACGAGATGCAGTCGATAAAGTCATCGACTTTACACTGAATTTCATATCCCGCTGGTTCAACAGCAGGAAGACGCCGATGACGACATCCGCGAGTACCTCCGCGGTTACAAGAAGAAGAGGCACACACCTTCGGGCCTACCCGAAACCCATGACGACAGTAAGTATAACCTTATTGACGATCAATCTACCCGATCATTGACGCCACACACGTCAATAGACATGTCGACCGACTCCGACCCGCCGTCCTATCGGACTAGGCGCACTAGCGACCCAGATCACCCAGGTGATGGTTGGGAGCGCTACGGTTGGCCAGAAATGGTCAACATCGACATGCAGATCCCCGATGGGCTGGGCAACATCGCCTTCCCAAATACGTCAAGTACGACCTGACGCCCTCGTACCGACCGTTTCCGGCACCCTCGGTGCCAACCACCCGGTTCACACCCGACTCCTGCGCCCCAAGCGCTGCGTCCCCCTCGCTAAGGTCAAGGACCTTACGCCGACCCAACTCCGCCTGTTCAACCAGACGGAGCCCTTCCTCAATTGGGTTGAGGAAGCCCTCGATTCCGAGGCCGACCGAGGCCTCACAGCCGGTATTTACCAATACCGCTACTACCTGCGAGAAATCGCACAGGTAGAGGCTCGCATGGAGCGCGAGGCCAAGACGCTCCAACTCCTCGTCACCCACAAGATGGAGGCTCTCGCCGACCTCCTCGCGCCGACGCCTACGACCGCATCCTTAACGGGATTGCCTGGTCTAGCCACCTCAACCTCCCGACACCGACGAAGAAGCCTACAAGGCTTATCGCGAGGTGACCCGCATTCCGCCCGCGGAACCCAAAGTGAGATACACTCTTCGTCATACCTCACTTCCCCATGCTAACGCTTGTAACCTTCGGGCTTACCGCGTACAGCAAGAGCGCGATCATCGCTTCAGGGCAACCAAGAAGCGCTGCCACCGCTGCCGCAAGTTTGGGCACATCCGCGCCCATTGCCCCACTAAGTATAACAGATTCTAAATCTGTTTTCTTTTCTCTCATAGGGACGGTCTCCGCCCTACTTTAAACTATTTGTACTTGTATCCGATTGTCTCATAGTTCTTCAAGCGATAGTGTTAGATCGTTTAGAACTTTCTCTTTTGTCTCTTTTTGTACTTATAGTCTTATCTCTAGTTCTTTAGTACTAACTCGTACGTACTTAGAACTTTCTCTTGTCTCGTGCCTCGACTTGTTTCGTTCATAGTTCTACTTAGAAATTACTTACAAATTTCGATTAGAACTTTCTTGTCCTATGTAAACCTTACTTACAGTTTCGGTTTGTTACTTACGGCTTCATAGCTTTAGTTTGCGTCATAGTACCAAATTAAAGTTGGATTGGAAATTTCTCTTAGAAAGTCTGATCTAAGTTCTTTTAAGAACGAAAATCAACTTAAGAAAATTTCTAAGTTTCGATTTCAAATTTCTATTTCATATTTCGACTTAGAGAATAATTTGCGTTACATACCGATCTTGATCGACACTGACATCATATTACGTCAGATACTTTTGCAGATGCCGATCATTCAGTAAAGTCAACCGATGGCTTCTCTTTCAACTTTCCCACGTCTACGTCATAGCATCGCCACACCCTCTCCTGAAGACGATTATGACATAATCAAGGAGATAACCGGAAAACAGCCACCGATGTCACCATCCTGACAACGATGATGACGACATCCTGTCATGCACAACGCAGATGTCATCCTCACCCGTGAGAAGACAATGACGTAAGCATCGACGTCATCATCCGACACCTGTCACATGACGAGTGACTTTTCCCTATCCCTGACGTCACCCTCACCATATCGCTATCTTGTGATAAGATATGACGTCAAAACCTAATTGGGGGTTAGACCCTAATAGGGGGGTAATGTTACGAAGCCTCCCTCACGGACCTCACGGACCGTTTTAAGACGCCCAATTCGTTTTCTCCTTAGACGCCCAAATAGACGCCAAGACAGACGCTCACTTAGGCGCTCGCTTCCCGAGAACCTAATCACGTGCATCGTCACGCTTATTCCTCACGTGACACATCACGTGCAGTCATCACGTGACTCACGACTTAGTTGTTTTCACGAAGTGTCTGAACTCCTGTCTCAGCCACCCCCTGTCTCTATTCGGAAGACTTATTCCCACACGCATAATTCTCGCGCTGCACAGTAAAGGAGTCACTCCCTCGACCTGTTGCACAGTCTCGCTCGTGACTCTTTGACTCCCTTTGACTCTAATGACTCACTAGTAGTATAGTTGACTCCTGACCGCAGTAGATACGCGCAGCATCTCGCAGTAATACGCAGTATTCCTGACTCGATGCACAGTCGCCTTTCATGTATATAAGACCGCCTTTTGTACCCAGTAGACCGCAGACTTGATCTTCTGAGTTCCCCACTCAACAGACCTTCTGAGTTAGTCACTCAATATATTGTTCCTTGAGCTCGAACTCGTGTTGAACCCTCGGACTCTAAACCCCTTGTCTCAAACGACCTAGTTCCGCTGAACTAGCTTTGCACAACGTACAGTGCGACCCGAAAGCTTTTCAAGTAGACTCTTTATCTCTTTAGATACAGAAACCCTTTCAGTCTCCTTTTTGGGTTACCTCGAATTGCGAGAACGTATCGTCCATACGTAACAATACATCTGACAGTTGAGCCTTAAGCTCAACTTTGTTCTCTATCGCAGCTTCTGTTCACTCAATAAGCGAGGCCCCTCTCTTCTCTTTATTTTACCTTAGAAGTCCTTGGTTGGACTTCAACCCTCAGCTTAGTGATTGTGCTTAACAATCAACTCGCTTCTTGAGTCATTGCATGCCTCTGGCCCACTTGGACCTCAGACTTTCCTCTTTGAGGATACGAACTCAGACACCCCACTGCAGGCTTAACATGTAGATACAGTTTTTGTCACATCCCACTTCTGGCACCAGAGGTCACAGGGTCACACATGATGACATGGGTAAGAGGGGAAGTCAACTGAGCCTAGACTATGTACAATATGAGCATGTTCCATTAGCTTCTATTCCTTTCCTTTGCCTTCCAGATGAGATTCACAGTAATCCAGTTTCTTCTCCAGTAGCTTCTGTGTCTTTCCAGTACATTCCATGACATGTCATACATCACCAAAAAGGGTTCAGGTGATTTGCACTCAGCCAATGATATGTAGCATAAAATGCCATACATAGCTAATTGTATGTCTATATTACTCAGATTGCACTCTATAGCCAATTGGACAGCAATATTGCTTAGGTAGCATTCTGTAGCTGGTTGGACAACAATATAGCTCACACTGGGCACTCTGTAGCTTATATATCATTGGGTGGAGTCTATATTATTTGGTATGTTCTATGTGTCACTATGTTACATTGTTTTTCTAGTATGTCTATGTAGGCTTTATGTCACTATGTTTCTTTAGTATGTGGTTCTTTCAAGATTTTTCCGAATCTTGAACCAGACCCTTATATTGGCAAAAATAAATAAACTAGGTACAAATCTATTTATATGTACTACTACAATAAGTATGTCAAAAATGTTCGCGCATGCGTTGAAGAGCGTGTCGAACGCGAAGGCGCGTGCGTTGAACGCAAAGGCGCGTGCATGGAACGCGAAGGCACGTGCATGGAACGCAGAGGCGCGTGCATGGAACGCAGAGGCGCGTGCATGGAACGTGAAGGCGTGTGCATTGAACGCAGAGGCGCGTGCCTTGAACACGAAGGCGCGTGCGTTGAGCGCGAAGGTGCGTGTGTTGAGCGCGAAGGCGCGTGCTTTGAACGCGAAGGTGCGTGCGTTGAACGCGAAGGGCGTGTGTTGAACCCTCAATCTGAACGCACGTGTGTTGAACCCTCGAACGCGTGCATGTTGACCCTAGAATGTGCGTGTGTTGAACCCTCGAACGCGCGCATGTTGACCCTAGAACGCACGTGTGTTGAAGCCTCGGACGCGCGTACGTTGAACCCTTGAATGTGCCTCGGACATGTGTACTCGAACGTGTGCGTGGGTTGGACCCACAAACACGTACATGTGCGTTGAAACGCTCGAATGAGCGTCCTGAGGGTGTGCGGGTGTCGAAAGTGAGTGGGTGTCGAGGGCTTGTGGGTATCGAGGGCGAGGTTGAAGGCATGGGCGTTGAGGCCTTGAGGGTGCATGGTCACGAACGCACACACTCCTGTGTCCTTAAATTGGGAGTCAGGTGTTACATTATAAACGGTCAGAAATGTGGGACACACCTTGACCACACATCTTCGTCGTCTCTGGCCTTGTCCTCATCATCGCTCATGCTTATGAAATTCCGTTGGCGCACGGGAGCAGCCAGCACAGGGGGGTGGGACAACGCAGAGGGTGCCCGGAAACGAGAGTGAGCAAAGGGAAACAACAAAAAAAAAAAGGACGCACTTATGCCACGGGAAAAAAAAAGCCCCAGAGATGGAGGAACGCGGAGGGAGCGCAGGATGGGCGTGGTGTTCAAAAAGAGTGTCAGTAAGGCAAAAAGGGTGAATAAAAAAGAAAACGGGATGCGAATGGAGGGCGTAGCAGACGCAGACACAGGGGGGGACGGTCCTGCATGCGTAGGGTGCGCGAAGCTAGAATATGGAGAACCCTCGCATTTGAGGCAAGGGAGGGGTGGCAGTGATCGCAGGGCCACGACGAAGGCCACACCGTAACGATAGGGACACGTAGTCCAGATCGTGTACATCAGAAATGCCCCGAGGGCGGCGCTGGGGTAAGTCGGGTGGTGTATCGCATTGATCTAGTCTGTTGGGTCCATGAAGCCTCTGAGGACGGCTCTCAGCACGAGTGTCGGCAGCGAGAAAAAAAGACAAGTCGAGGGGACAGCTGGGCGGTGTGAACAATTTGGCAGTGGTTGCTCGACTTAGTCGTAATTTTCGATATGTCTGCCTGTCCATGTGGCTTCGTAAACAAAGCCAAATGGTCCGTGCACATTTCCGATTTATATAAAGTCTCCCTCACCTACCCCACCCGGCTTTATTTATGTCGACTCTTAGGACTCTACCTGTACCTATACCTATAACTAATTCATGTTGTCTATATAGTTAATTTAATGATGTCTTGTACTATAAAATATTTTAGTAGTCTTGTATTAGTATAGTGCAGTAGTATTGGTATTAGGGTTAGGTCTAATAAAATAAAAGTTAACTGAAAATAACTGTCTTGTGTTTGCATTTAGAATTGTGTTTTGAATCTTTTCTAAAATATAATGTGATTGTATATTACATTAAATGACATTATTACTACTGTATATTACATTGCATGACATTATTTTTACTGTATATTACATTGCATGACACTATTATTACTGTATATTACATTGCATGACATTATTATTACTATAGATTACATTACATGATATTATTACTGCTATCCATTATATTATGTGACATCATTACTACTAATGCTAATGTTGCTCTACATAGCTTATATACTATCTAGTGGCAGCTATATTGCACTATATATAAGGGGGGCTGCCTTTTTGCAAATCTGTCTATGTAGACTAATTTAGTCTATGTTGCTACCTCTTTTTTTGGTGATGTAGTGTAGAACATTCTGGACATCTTGTACAGTATATAAGGCTCACACTTTTATCTGTAAGACAATAAGTATAAGTTGAGTCTCTTGTCCATATACGGAGTCAATACACTCTTTCTTGTTTCAACTTCCCTATCTTTGGCTAGAGAGCAGCCACAGTATCACCAAAGTCTAACTGTTATCAGATCTCCACTAGTGACAGTTTTTGGGCACTCTGTAGAATAATGCCTTATTATGTTGGATATACTTGACATGATAACTGTCACCGGCATAGATCCAATAACAATTAGACAAGCTTGACACCGAGCTCGTTACAGCTGCTCTCTAGCCAGGGGCAAAGTTGAGATGTGAGAGATAGAAGAGTGTATTGACTCTATATGATGGACAGGAGACTCAACTTGCTGTCTTAGGGATGGTAGTTCGAGTCTTATATACTGTACAGGACATCCAGAATATTCTAGACTATGATGTGATGCAGAATGTACTGGAACAACACAGAAGCCATGATGCAACATACTGGAAGGCTATAGAAATCATCCTGAACGTGATGGAAATGTGTGGAGACCTACAGAAGCTACTAGTATCGTACATGGTCCAGGCTCAGTTAACCTCTACTCTTACCCATGTCATCACATGCGACCCCATGACCTCTGGTGCCAAAGATGGATGATGACAATAACACATATAACATCTACCTACATATGTGAATTCTGGATGCTTCCACCCCCTTCCCTGATGTTCTATATGATGCACTATATAAGAATAGATGACATTAGTATAATGTTATCCTAGAATTGCTGTAGTAGGAACTCTCATGTATTTAAAGATGACCTTGGTGTCTCTGAGATGCCAAGTCAAGTAAGTCCCTTCTGTCACAAACTACTGTCATGTCCTATCCTTCCTGAGTCTAAGTGTCACACACTATGCCAGTGACATTTAAGCTATAGTTATGTATGTTCTACATGTAATATACCATCTTGAAAGCTAAGGTTAAATTTTTTAAACCACCATAGATAGAAGGGCTTAGGTCCTTTAAAATGACCACAGATAGAAACCCTTTCTATCCATGGTCATTCCATTATGGTGAGTTCAAGATACACTTACTAAATTTATTACAAAGTCCCTCCCTTGGACCTCATGGACCGCTTTAGACACCCCAATTCATTTTCTCCTTAGACGCCCAATAGACACCAAGACAGATGCCCACTTAGGCCCTCATTTCCAAGAATCTAATCATATGTATTATTGTGTGTATTCCTCATGTGACACATCACATGCAGTCATTACATGGCTCACAACTTAGTTGTTTCATGAAGTGTCTGAGTCCCAGTCTCAGCCACCCCCTGTCTCTATTTGATAGACTGATTCCCATGCATAATTCTCACGCTGCACAGTACAGGAGTCACTCCCTCAACCTGTTGCACAGTTTCGCTTGTGACACTCTCAGGCTGACTCCCTTTGACTCTAATGACTCACTGTTAGTATAGTTGACTCCTGACCACAGTAGATATACACAGCACCTTGCAGTAATACACAGTATTCCTGACTCAATGCATAGTTGCCCTTCATATATATAAGACCACCTTTTGTACCCTGTAGACCTCAGACTTGATCTTCTGAGTTTGTCACTCAATATATCTTCCTTGAGCTTCAAACTCATGTTGAACCCTTGGACTTTAAATCCTTTTTCTCAAACAACCTAGTTCCACTGAACTAGCTTTGCACAATGTACAGTGCAACCTGAAAGCATTTCAAGTAGACTCTTTATCACTGGTAGATACAGAAACCCTTTAAGTCTTCTTTTAGGGTTATCTCAATTCAATTGTCCATACTTAACAAAATTTGAGACTCACAGATTGCCTTATAACTTATGATATAATTAGGCTAGTGCCACATATAATATACCATTTGAAAGCTATTAACAAAATCATTCCAATAACTGCAGATAAAAAGCCATTGTATCTATATTTAATGTGCTATGTTGAAGACAAATTGTACCCACATAAACTTGTATCCATCAAAAAATAGGTTATAACTCAAAACATAGTCCTGCATGTTCTATATAAAATGCATTATTTGAAAGCTATCTCAATATTGCTTCAATGACCATGGATGGAAGCCTTTCTATCCTCAGTTTTTAATGTTATTATAAATACAAAATGCACTGACATATATTAATACTCTTTAAAGAATGCCTTGTAACTCAAGATATAGTAAGGATTACACTACATGATCTATACCATTGGAAAGCTGTAATCAATACCTTTAAACTTCCGCGGATAGAAAGGCTTTCTATCCGCGGTTGAGTTGTTATAATAAATACAAAATACACCACATATATTGACACTCTTCAAAGAATGCCATATAACTTGGGATCTAAGCATGCTAGTTCCATACACATTATACTGTTTGAAAGCTATTATCATTACCTTTTAAATGAGCGTGGATAGAAAGCATTTCTATCCGCGGTTATTTTGGTATTAGAGATACAAGATGGCCCTATGGAAATCAATACATTTTAAAGAATGACTTATAACTCTGGATATATTTGTGCTAATAGCTCGTGCAGCATCCCATTTTGAAGCTTTTCTTAGTGCCTTCAAAATGAGCGCGGATAGAAATGGTTTCTATCCGCGGTTGTTAAGTTATTATGAATATAAGATGCACCTACTAGATCTGATACCCTTCAAAGAATGCCTCATAACTCAAGATGTAATCATGCTAGTGCCACATGTAATATGCCATTTGAAAGGTATTATCAATACCTTTCAAACGAGCGTGGATAGAAAGTGTTTCTATCTGCGCTCAATCCGTGACATTAAGATGTTTCCGCAGATAGAAAGTGGTTCTATCCGCGGTCAAAATTGATTTATTTTGTCCCATAACCCACCTGTAACCCATAAACCGAATTAAATTAGACCCCCTATAATATACACCAATCAACAATTTATTGTTCACTCTAATTTTATCACATCTTATCAACTCACACTATCACAACACATCTCAAAGTCACATCACTTCCTCACAGTATCTCTTTTCACTTTTCTCTCAATCATATATATTTATATGTCTATCTGGGCTTTTCTATAACTCACAGTCACTCAATCTATTCATTTCTGCCTCTCACTTCTATCTTGACTCCATTATGACTCATACACCTCTGTATATATACATACTACACTTCAACACCAAGTTCTAACCTTGATCTCCTGTACAATATAGGTGTTAAGACTCACTGCTTATTACACGCAGCAGTGAGGCTTATGCGAGACAAGGACAAGGGTACTGAAGGCGGTAGACGATGAGGATGACGTGGAGGACAATGGCCACAGCGTGCGCCACAACGAGCAGTAGTAGTATGCGGAGGAGATCAATGATGTCCAACACCAACTTGCCAAGCAGGTTCTTTAGCAGGGCAGGCTACTGTGGGAGTGATACAAAGTGGACAGTCTGAGGACTGTCATCGGATTGCATGGGGGTTTATATACAACTAGGACATGGTCTGTGCGTAGGTTTGAACTCTGTTACTAAGTGGTCCATGCGTGAATGACGCAATGCGCAGTCAAGATGACGTGCTGCGCAGCAGGGGCATTCTGTAATGTTCTACGACCTTCTAGCCAATGGCACAACTCTCTCTTACCCAAGAACCCCTTTGGGTATCGGAGATCCCCATAAGGGTACATTGTCTTCTCGATTAGGACTGAGTCACATTTACCCTTGTAGGGGTTAATGCAGATCCAACCTTGCTCGACTTAGTCGTTTGTCGAGTCCCTAGTACCTATCGTGGACATAACATAGATTACATCTGCAGAAGTAAGCATGCATCAGGTCATGTTCTCGTTCCTTGTCACATGACTGGTTAGACACAGGCTTAGGCGCCTGATCACGTGGTGGGTCATGTGATGGGTCAGACCTGGTTTGGTCATGTGACCTTCCCACAGTCACGTGCCTCTAAGGTTCCGGAGTCACGGTTCGTGACAATAGGCTATTTTAATTTCTTCACAACAAACCTTGCCTCTGTGCTTTCAAGGTCACCTTAGATTAGCCATCTACTCTCATTACCATTCAGACACACATATAAGTCTCTATTTTGATTACATCACTCACCACACTTTATCTACTCTGATCACCTAAATAACATGTCATTTAATGCTGCAACCTGTCGGTGACAGACACAGTTTCCTTACAACCTATCTCTTTTCTTCTTTATATTTATTCACTACTTCCATCTGAACATCTATCACTCACAATAACTCACTTACAAACTATCACTCACAATAATCCACTTACAAACTATCACTCTCTCTAACTCCATGTCTGTCTTGTATCATTGACCCTTGTTGTCTCCTTCTGACTTATCTTTCTAACTCAATATCACTCCTCTTATATATATACAAACTACAGATACCCAAACTCCAAGCCCTAACTTTAATCTCTCTTCCAATACACCATTTTTCAATCTTCTCAACTTAATCTTCACATTGTGCCTTTAAGTTTCCCTGGCAGCCATTCAGATACACCAACCCTTTGAGTGTCTACTTTCATCTTATCACTTCTTTCCACATTATTTATTCTAACTTCAATACTGTACATCTTGTCACCCAATGCTCTAACCTGTCTCTCATACATACTCTTGTCACTTTACAACTAAAACTCCTTATAACTAATACACAATCACACCAACATTACCTGTCACAGTACCTTGTAGTCTTCTATACTAACTACTTGAACCCTTTTATTTTTTCCTTAAACATCAAATTTTAAGTTTTCACTGTATCTTTAGTACTTGTCCTGTCACAATATATCACAAAGTGACATGAGACAGTCACATCATATTTCTCTTTTCTTCTCTTTCTCACACCCATATCCATCTACAGCTGTGGCTGAACAGTTAATCCTCTCATCTCAAACAATCTAGTTCCATTAAACTACTAGTAGCTTTACACAATGTATAACACAACCTAAAATCATTTCAGAGTTGACTCCAACTCTTTCTTAGAGATCAGGACCTTTTTAGTCTTCTATTCAAGGTACTTCCAAAGGCAGGAATGCTCATTAAGGCATAACAGGCTTCCATCCTAGTCTTGCTCCAATTCAACTTCAATCTTTGTCACTTAGTTTATCACTCTATGGTCTTATATCTGTGACTTTGTCTAATAATTTTTGATCCTGTTACTATCAATCTTAGAACTGTACAACTTCAACTTTTAGCAATAAATCACACTCACACCAACTTTATTTAGTAAGAAAGAGATGTTACACCTTAGTAAAATGAAAATTATAACAATTACAACAATACACTATGACTTACTCATATTGAACCTTTTGTTAGAACTTATTGTAATTTCAAGGAAAAGAAAAAACTTACCAAACTTTTTGAAAAAAAAACATATAACAAAAAATATATAAAAAGGTTTTAAAAAAATAACATATGAAACTTTCCAAAAAAAACATACAAACTTTTCCAAAAAAAACATACAAAACTTTCCAAGAAAAACATATATAACTTTCCAAGAAAAACATATGAAACTTTCTGGAAAAAACATATGAAACTTTCCGAAAAAAACATATTAAAACTTTCCAAAACAACATATGAAACTTTCTGGAAAAAAAACATATAAGACTTTCTGAAAAAAACATGGAAAACTTTCCGAGAAAAACATATAAAACTTCCTGAAAAAACTTATTAAACTTTCCAAAAAAACATACAAGATTCTGAGAAAAACATATCCACTTTTCGGAATAAAAACATAACATACCCGCGTATACATTATGACTGTATACGCGGCCCAGTTCACTTTCCATTTCGGGCACACATCTTCCAAGAAAAACATATCATCTTTCGGAAAACAAACATATGAACTTTCGGAAACAAAACATATCAAGTCGAAATCTAAAACATACCCGCTTATACAGTCTCGTTGTATACGCGGGCTTACAAATCCGACTCAACCATGTCAAAAAACATATGAGCTTTTGGAATAAAAAAACATAACCACTTTCAAAATTCGAAACATATGCCCGCTTATACAATGCAGTTGTATACGCGGGCTTACAAATTGAACACCAAATACCTGCGTATACACTGTGGTTGTATATGTGGCATACAATCAAATCGCCAAATTCCCGCGTATACAATATGGTTGTATAAGCGGCCTACTAACAAATCATCAAATTCCCACGTATACAATGTGGTTGTATAAGCGGCATACAAACAAATCACCAAATTCCCGCGTATACAATGTGGTTGTATATGCGGCTCATAAGTAGTTACCAAAATTCGTGCATATCAATAATATAAACGTCGCCGAGGAAAAACGTCCCAAAAAGGACGAGAAAGTTGGTCAGCCGTTGGTCAGCCATTTGTCAGCAAAAGTTGGCGAGTAAGACGACGGAGGGCTATATGTTTTTTTCCGGAAAATGGATATGTTTTTTTCCAGAAAGTGAATATGTTTGTTTTCTAATATGTTTTTTTTGTGTATGTTTTTATTAAGGTATGTTTTTTCCAGTATGTTTTGTTTTCAATCTGTTTTTTCCAGTATGTTCTTTTTTCAGTATGTTTTTTTTCAGTATGTTTTTTGTTTTCGGTATGTTTTTTTTCGGTATGTTTTTTTTCAGTATGTTTTTTTTTCAGTATGTTTTTTTTTCAGTATTTTGTTTTTTTCAATATGTTTTTTTTCAGTATTTTTTTCTTCAGTATGTTTTTTTTCAAGTATGTTTTTTTTTTCAGGTGTGCTTTTGTCAGTTAGAAACTTTACAAGCCAAATCTCAAGTGTAAAAGGGTCTGGGTGTCAAAGGTCTAAGTCAGTACAAGTGAACCAGTGACTTAGTAAGTAATCTAAGTTTCATAAGCAGATTGGTAAATGCTTGATAAGTACTGTTTGGTAAGTGCTTTAATTAGTGGCCATATTGAGGTAATTGTATGGTAATTAGAAAAATAAGTCAAGTTATTAACAACCATTCAAAAATGTAGGGGATGATTTTCAACCAATTAATTAAAAGTACCCAAATGATAGAATATAGAACCAACTATTAATGTAATAGACTACTTATCAATAATGTCTATGCAATGTCTATACTACTATAGTAGTCTTTACCCACTTAATGATGTGAATTTTCTTTAGATCTATATTATCTACCTTTTTTAGCATTTTTTTATGAAGTAGTTCAAACATTCTTATTAGTTGTATATAAATATTTTAGTTGCTTCCCTTCTCTCTATCTTTGTGGCTTAAACATTTTGCATTATTAAGTGGTACAGTAAAGGCATTTTTAAAACTCAACAGGTAAAATTACACTTTAAGCCCTTCTGACTTTATTTCTGCTTGGTTTGTCAAACCTCATTGAGTAATACTTATCAGTAGTAAGTTACAAAATTCCTACATTATTTAGTGGTGTGTGAGACTGTATCCCTTTTCTCTTTTTCATTGATGTTGCATTCTGTTATTTGCTGCCACCTCTTTGATGTCAAAATTTTTAATTGGATAATTCATTAACTTCCAGATTGCCTTCTTGAGATTATGTTTGACTGTGTTTCCCTTTGTATCCTACAGTTTTGGCTTCCCTCTCTTTTGTTTACTGTGACTCTGTGAGCTTTATGATCCCACCAATTTGAATTTGGAATCATAAAACTTCCAATGGGTGAAAGGGTGGCAATTGGCAAATTAAAATTTACATATCTTTGGAAATATACACACCTTCCTAACTAAAGGATTCACCTAACATGATTAAAAGACTAAAATAGTGGTTTTGCATTTAAAAAAAATTAAAATGTAATACTTGAAACAGTTATATATATTGGCATCATCACTTACAGTAAATAAATAATCTACTGTATTCAATTTGGTTTTAGTTATAATGAGTGATGGTTATTCTTTTTTATTTATTTATAAGTAACAAAATAATAGTAAAAAATAAAGCCCAGTGGATAAGCCGGGGGTTTGGGGGCAGAGCCCCCAACAAGCTCAAGTCCGTTGCCGTAGGTCAGGTGTGAGCTTGCGAACGCCCGTGCCGGAGGCACGGACTTTAGCTTGTACAATATGGTTGTATAAGCGGCCTATCAACAAATCATCAAATTCCCGCGTATACAATATGGTTGTATAAGCGGCCTACCAACAAATCATCAAATTTCTGCATATACAATGTGGTTGTATATGCGGCTTATAAGTAGTTGCCAAATTCCCGTGTATACAATATGGTTGTATAAGCGGCAGACAAACAAAATACCAAATTTCCACATATACAATGTGGCTGTATATGCGGCCTATTAGTGGTTGCGAAATTCCCGCGTATACATTACAACTGTATAAGCGGCTTATAGGTGCTCAAAATTTCAATAAAATTATAACAAGTTATAAAAATTCATAAGAAATTACATTAGGGTGATTAAAATTCATAATAAAATAATATAACTGGTTTTAAATTCATAATAAAATAATATGAGTGTTTAAAATTTATAAAAAATTAATATGATGTCTTAAAATTAGTATAAAAAATTATAACTTAGGGTTAAATTCTAAAAGAAAATATTGTAAATTGTTAAATTCTGTATAATTTATTTTTTTAAGTGACTTATGGCCGCTTATACAACATAATTGTATGCGCGGGTTTTTGTGTTTTTTTAACTATATTTATTTTTCCGCATATACATTATGGTTGTATAGGTGGCTTTTTATGAAAAAAATTGACCCAAAACCCACCCGGAACCCTATAACCAATTAGATTAGACCCCTTATAATGCTCAATTAAGTTGTTTGTTGAGTCTTAGTACCTATCATGGATGTAACAGAGATATCACCTACAGAAGTAGGTGTGTATTAGCACATGCTCATGCTCCTTGTCACATGACTGGCTAGACACAGGCTCAGGCTCCTGGTCACATGATTGGTTATGTGGTGGGTCATGTGATTGGTCAGACCCAGTTTGGTTATATGACCTTTCCACAGTCACATGCCATTGAGGTTCTGGAGTCACAGTTTATGACACTGCCCTTGAAAGAACTTGCTATAACATCTGATATGGCCAATACAATACCACATATAATATATTGTTGGAACACCCTGATGAAGGGCCATACACGTAGTACCACATATATGGGACTTTTGTATATGTGGTTTGCGGTGTGTATACAGTACTTGTGCAAATGCAGTTTTAGCATACCCTTTAAAGAATATGCTATAACTTCACATATAATACATCTAATGCCACATATAATATGTCGTTGGAAAGCCCTGATCAAGATCATTCTGGATGTTGCATATACAGCACTACTGCATGTGCGGTTTTTGGCACATATACAGTACTTGTGTAAATGCGGTGTTTGGGTACCCTGTAAAGAATGCCTTATGATGTTGGATATACTTGACATAATAACACGTATAATATGTCATTAGAAAACTGTGATTAATACCTATCCATGTACCGTGTATACGGGACTTCTGTATCTGTGGTTTGTGGCGCGTATACAGTACTTGTGTAAATGTGGTTTTAGCATACCCTTTAAAGAATATGCTATAACTTTACATATAGTCCATATAATGCCATATACAAGATGTCATTGGAAAGCCCTGATCAAGATAAATTTGCATGCTGCATATACGGCACTTGTGCATCCGCGTTTCTGGCCACATTTATAGTACTTCTGCATCCACGGTTTTACACTAATGTAAGGATACCCTTGAAAGAATATGCTATAGCACAGCATGTAGTCAATCAAACAGCACATATAGTAGCTCATTGGAAAGCCCTGATCAACATCTATTATTGTGCTGCATATACAGGACTTCTGTATCTGCGGTTTGTGGCACATTTGCAGTACTTGTGTAAACACAGTTTTTCAGTACCCTGTAAAGAATGCCTTATAACTTTGCACATACTTGACATAATAATACATATAATATGTCAATAGAAAGCCTTGATTAATACCTATCCAATCCATGCGCCGCTTATACAGGACTTATGTATCTGCACTTTTGGCCACATTTGCACAACTTGTGCATCCGCGGTTTAGCATATATATCATCTTCACTGCTTATACAATACTTCTGTATCCGTGCTTTTGTGTCATTTGACTGACCCAGAACCTACCCAGAACCCCCTACCCAATTAGAAAAACACCCTATAATCTAATCTCATCACATCTACACATATTTACAATCTAATCCTAATACATGTAAAGTAGCAGGTGTACAATCGCACAGGAACACTCACAGACGCACGCATAAGGCGAGGCAAGGGTTTAGGAGGGGGTGGGGGCACAACGCACACAGAGCACAGCATGCAGTGCAGGGGTGTCGACGAGGACCGACACGGGTGGGGGTGAAGAAGCGGCACGGGAGAACGGATGTGGCACAAGAATGGACGCAGCACGAGAGAGCGGACACAGCACAAGAGAGCGGACGTGGCACAAAGGGACAACAAAGCCGGAGTGAGCAAAGGCAAAATGATAAAAAAAAACTTACATAAGCCGTGGACAAACGGGTGCAGTAACCGAGGCATTGATACAGCCAGAAGAGGCCAGGAGGGGGGTTGACGATGATGTCCTAAGTCGCGGCTGTCTGCGTTAGCAAACGACTCGGAACCTTACCCTGGGTTCAGGAGGTAGTATTAGTGACCGATCTACGAAACCCTGCTGTTCCACACGCTAGTGGACGGAGTTCCGACTGCACGGAGCCAGAGGGAACTGCCTGAACTAACTCCGGTCGCACGGGACCAAAGGAATGCTATACTGATGAACTCCGAACACACGGGCTCGAGGTTATACGTTAACAGAACCTGCTCCGACCACACGGGATCAGAGTTAATACGATACGATACCTGCTCCAGCCGCACGGGATCGGAGTGACGCGGAACGACTTGCACGGAAGTCGCTGGTGGTGTGGGTCGTCGGACCGGGTATGGTGCGCTTGGACGAAGGTGAGAATGTAAGAGATGAGAGGGGAAGTCGCTGTTGTGGTCGTTACTGGTCTGCTGTGACAGGGAATAATAGGATACTCGTGTGGAGTGCAACTGACTAGCTCTGGGGCAATCGACTAGCTTCGCTGTCCGTTCTACCTAAGGTATCCGACTCTTTATACCAGTCGGGGTGGTCTGTGCGTCCTCCGCTCTAAAACTCTCCCTGCAGCACGCTATTACTCTTGCCTACGCTGTTGCTCTGCCTACACACACTCCGACGCTCGTCGACCTCCTCCGATCTGTATTAGACTTGATTTGGTGTGTCTTCCTGCTCGCTCCGGGTGCTGTCCGCCTTGGCCCGACTCTCCCTAGCAGCGTTGCCAGGAGCGCGACCTCCGGTGGACTCGGAACTGCTGCTCTGTGAGTTCGGACTTCCGGTCCTTGCAGCCGCTCAACCTGTTGTCGACATCACGCAAACTCGACTCCGGAACATAGTCGCTCTGGGTCACTGAGCTCCGACCTCAGATCCTCGGATCGTCGGCCTCGGACTTGTAGGCCTTCGACCAGGCCTTCGAGCTCGTCCGGGTGCCGCCGAGAATAGGAATTGCTACGGGGAAACTCGCTCCTGTTGTTTCCGGATCGGTCCTTGCTCCTGGATGACTTACAATCGACGTCGGAGTTCCGCCCGGTACTCGTGACCGCTGACTTCACTTCCTGCGCCGTCAATCGGTCCGTCCACTCCGCTGGGAGCCTGGCCCGTCCTGGACTTCTAAGTAGCTGTTCCTGTCGATCCTAAGGCGGCCCTGGCCTCGGTCCTCGTCCTACATGCTCCGGGTGTCCCGGCGCCTCCTCCGCTCTCGAGGAACGCGGACTGCTTCTAGGGTGGGGCTTCGTTTGGTGCATTCCTGGTGTTTCTGCTCAGATCTGGTTTGGGAGTGGAATTCCTCCGACTCTCTCTGTCGTTGGCGTCCGCTCCACCCTGTCTCCTCCGCTCCGGTTCTCCGGTTCTCCAGTTCTCCGCTCCGGTCGGAATACGTGTACAGCCGGTGCTGCAGCGTATCAACGAAGCGTGAAGCAGGTGGTGTCAACAAAGCGTGGGGACGCAGCACAACGGGATGGGATGGCGTGTGAGCTGCAAGTAATGCTCGGAAACGAGAGTCAGCAAATGCAAAACAACCAAAAAAAAAAAGAAAACTTACATGAGCTGTGTTAGGGTGCGGGCAGATGCTGGGGGGGCCTGCAGCAACACGGCAGAGGGAGTGGGAGGCAGGCCAGTGAGTGACAACCTACAAAAGAGCGTCAGCAAGGGAAAAAAAAAACAATGCAAAGAGAAAAAGAAACAATGCAAAGAGAAAAAGAAACATACTGTACCTGGCAGGTGACGTAGGAGCGGGGGCACAGACAAACAATGAAAAATCGACTTAGCATTTGAATGTGAGGAAAAGTTGAACTTGGGTCAGGTGACTTCAGCATGTGCCGCAGTTTCAACATTCCCTCGCATTGACTTTGACTTTTCTTCCAAGGGCCACTGCACTCATTGCCTCCCCTCTGTGTAAGTTTTTTTAATCTTCTTTGTTATTTTCTCCTTACTAACATCTTTTCTAAGTACTCTAGCTCTAGTGCTCTGTGCCTGGCATCTTTTGCCTTTGGCCCCATTGTCCGCGCCCCAGCCGCATAAGTTCACTTTTTTTTTGTGTTTACCTTTGCTTACACTTGTTCTCGCTTTCTAGGGCTGCCTCTCACCCACCACGCACCACGTCAACCCCACTCCCTCAACCTCTTCCGGCTCCATTGACACCGTGCCTCTGCGCCGTGTCAACACCCCTGGCATCCTGTGTGGTGCGTCAATGCCCTTGATCCCGGCTCGTCGATGCCCCGGCCTGGGCTATATTATATTCATTAAGTGTGTTTTTTCTTCTTCTTTCTATTGCCTCTCTTTGCTGACTCTTGTTTTCCAAGCATCGCTCACACCTCCTGGCACCCGCGTTGTCCCATCATCCCCCCATGCCCTTCGTCAATACCTCCACCCACTGCTTGCTGCGTCAACTTCCCCCCTCCCCTCTTCCGGGTTTGTCGACGCTGGCCACTGCACACGTCTGTCCACGCCACCTTGTAAGTTCTTTTTTTTGTTTTTTTTTTTTTTTGTTTTGTTTTGCCTCACTCACACTCATTCCATGCCCGCATGTCATGTCCCCACCCCACATGGTGTCACCCCCCCCCCTCCCCTGGTGTCATCCGGTTGCATCAACGCCCAGGCCTCTTCATCAACACCCTTGGCGCTCACTGCGTCGATGCCCCGGCCTCGGACCCATTATCTTTACTATAGATTAGATATAGATTAGTACACTGTATTAGTAATAGTGATTGGATTAGATTAGATATAATATGTTATAGATTAGATTAGTAAAATGTATTAGTAATAGTGATTAGATTAGATTAAATATATTGTATTATAAATATATTATGGTTCAGAAATTGAAATAAAAAATATGAAATTAAAATAATTAGCTGACTGATAAGATTTTAATTGCAATCTATTATTTTTAGTTTTAACTTGTCAACTTTTGAGCTTGTTAGTACAAAATTTCATCAACTTGGTAAAAAAATAGACCTGGCTTGTCTACTTGTTACTTTACTAACTTTTGGGGCTTGTACAAGCCATAAAAAGAAATTCGTGTATTTCCTGATGCATACTCCAGTTTCCATTCATACTTATGTGCACGAGAATATGGTAGTCGATGTGCCTGAAGATGAAGACCGATCCATCATTTTCCCTGTACAGGACTTCCATCTCAAGCAGTTCCAACCTTCTTTCCATTCAACTTTTATCCCATGGACAGATGATGTGAACGGGATCACATTTGGCAACATCGCTCTCGATCCAATTGGTTGTAGATCAGTTTGAAGATACAGTTCTGACATTCAAGCACGCTTCCTATGTTCCTCTGCACCAGCAGAACGCTGATGCGCTCAGTCCCCACTATATGTGAGCGAGAGGACTAAGAGCTGAGGGTTCACTAGAGGCGGAGCACTTCTGGGCTGGAAGCACAGGAAAGAGAGTTGCCTAATCGGGTGCTCCGGTCACATGGGACTGGCGACAGTGGAAAAGGGCTTGTAGCTCACTCAGGAGCTAAGCTGGCAGCGAGCGACACGACCAGTGATGGAGAGGCGACAGAGGCAACGAGAATGAGACCGGAATGAAAGGAAACGAAGCGGAAACTAAGGAGTTATGGTGAGAATATAGGAGACATGGCTCCCAGCTGGATTCTGCCTGTAAACTAAGTACATCTCTAACTAATTCCGACCGTAGGCCGAAGGCCGAAGGGAGGCTTACCACCCATTCTCTCGTCGTTCCCGATAAGGAAGTCACGACGCGCGTGAGCATTTCTTACGTCACAGGGGCTCTGACCGGTCTCAACATCTCTGTATGTCTGTATCGACGCGTTCTCCCCCCGGAAATCAATCCCTGTTTGGTCATTCGCTTCATGGTTAGAAAAAGAAAGACGCCTCCAAAGCCTCGGAGAGAGCTGAGCGTGCAAGGGTCTTATGTATGGTCGGCATGTTAGTCGGTTAACCGGTTAACAGCCGTCCCTACGGGTTGTCTTTCGTCATAGGGGCTTTCACAACGCGCCTCCGAACTCTCTCTTGTCTTGATGCGCTGTCGTAGAAAGAGTGTCTTCTTTATCCTTTTCCTCTATGGTAAAGAAAAGAAAAACGCCTGAAGAAGTTCGAGCAGACAGAGCAGAACGTTCCAAGTGTCTCAGAATCACTTGTGCGCAGGCCACTGGCCCACAAGGAGACGCCCGTCGCCGTAAGCAGCAGCAACAGGCTCGCGACCGACAGGCACGCTCTCGGGAGCGCGCTCGCCTCGACCGCCCCGTCGTTCACACCACTTTCCATATGCCAGAAACTCCTGCGCGATCTCCGCCCCCCTTCCCTCCCTTCCTGCCCCCACATCAAACAGACGCCATCCATGCCTTCTTTGATCGGCTGCAACTCGCACAGACAGACATCGACGAATGCACAATCTGTCACGAATGTTTCCATGGCATTCGCATGCAAGGCTCCGTTTGCGACAGATGCTCTCGAGAGGTTCGCATTGTCTTCCCCCCCTCCGTCTTATTCTGCTTACCACTTTCCTCACCCGCAGCACGGTATTCATCGTTTTTCCGCCCAGAACAACGCTGACCCCGGCCTCATTCCTGGCGACTTGCATCCCATTTTGGACGGTCTCACACAGATGGAGGAAATGTTGTGCAGCCTTGCATCTCCCTGCTTTCTCATGTGGATCAGCAAAGGAGGCCAGTACAAAAGTCGCGGAAACGTCATTACTTTCCCCCAAGACCTCTCACTGCTCTGCACTACTCTCTCCCGTCTACCTCAAGACCTCAATGTTATTCTCATCCGAAAGCCAGATGCGAAAGATCCCGTGGCCTATAAAGACTTTCGTGTCCACAAACAGAAAGTTCTCGACTTCTTATATTACCTTCGCGAACACAATCCTTACTACGCTGATATAGTCATTCGTCCAGCAGCAGACGTCAACCTCCCGGACGACGACTCGATTCTGCCTCTGCTGCCAAACGTGCCTCCCCGTCACCCCTCCGAAGATGGCGTCACGGCCGTTTCTATTGACGAACAAAGCGTCCTTCCTGAAGAACTTTCTGAAGAACAAAACTCGTTCGTGCCAAGTGTCGGTCCAGCAACGTCCAAACAAGACGCGATATCCACGAACATGCGCTCTACCGGCCTTGCTCTGCCCGACTCTCAGCCTCTCTCTTGGCCTCTTATGGGCCCAGCACTGTCCGAATACACGACAAAAGGTTTATTCTCCATGGCTTTCCCAAGCTTGTTCCCTCTCGGCTCTCCTGACATCACAGACCGCCGCCCTCGCAAGATTGATCTTCACGAGTGGGTTAAGCATCTTATGCGTTATCGCGACTCACGATTCGCAATTCACCCACGTTTCCGGTTCTTCACTCTTAATCTGATTTTCCGCCACCGCGCTATGCAACGTGGCAAGTTTCTCTTTTCGCGCAACATCAGTCACCACAATATGACTGTTGGCCAACTCAAGAACGCCCTCGCTCAACATGATGGCCCGCGGCTGGCAGCAGACATTGCACGCTGTCTAAAGACAGTCAAAGCGACCCGCCCTTATTGGCAGATGGAAGGCGGAAAACTTCGCGACATGATTGCCCAAATCGGCACCCCTACTTTCTTCTACACGCTGTCTATGGCCGACATGTCTTGGCCAGATCTCCACAAATTAATGCCGGACGATCCACTCCGCCCAGGCCTCACCACATCGGAGGCAGCCCAAATACGTCAGCGCAACATCGCAAACAATCCACACATCATTGCTGCTTATCTCACGACAAAACACACAGCACTGAAGGACACCGTCCTTCAACATCTCGACCTCGACGACACTGCGCATGTGTCCGACTTTTGGTATCGAGTCGAATGGCAGGCACGTGGCTCTGGTCTGCTTTTCATACATTCTTCCGTTTCTTTCGCTCACTCGTGTCAGGTCACATTCATGGCTTCTTGTGGCTCGAAAACGCCCTCCCTGTCGACGACATTGACTGGTCATGCCCGACTGATCGTTGCAGACTTGTCAAATACTTTAGCCGTTTCGTTTCTGCTTACAACCCAAACCCTCTCTCAACCCGGGGCAGCAACGACTGCCTGCTCCGTGACCTGTTGCTGCCCGCCGAACGCGTTGACTGGGACACCGCTTCCGATCACACCGCTCTGTGCAACCGCTGTCAAAAACATGGTACAGTCGTCAATGGCAATCGGCAGTGCCTGCCTGCACAGTGTCACAAGAACGGAGCGTGCCGTTTCCACTTTCCTTTTGGCCCTTCGCTGACCGGTCAAGCCGTTCTCCAACGCACAGGGCCCAGGCTGAGAAAGTGGTTCCTGCCCGTTCGCAATGACCCATGGCTGAACCAGCATTCGAAGCCCATTCTACTCGCGTGGCGAGCTAACCAAGATCTCCAACCCGTGTTAGATCGCGTCGCTGCTATCAAATACGTCAGCAAATACGCTAGCAAGCCTGAAACGGCATCCGATTCTTACACTCAAGCCCTAGGGACGTTCTGCTGTCGGCTTCCTAGACATGCGCCTGCTGAAAGAGCGGCCCAAAGCTTATTTGCAAAAATGGCAGCTGACAGAGACATCTGACATCGCTCTGTCTTCGGCACCAGAGGTCACTAGCTCGTACGTGACGACATGGGTAAGAGTAGGGGCTAACCGAGCCCGGGCCTTGTACGATACTGTAGTTTCCAGCGTATTCCACACCCTTCCATTTGATTCCATCGAGTTCTGGACGATGTATTCCGCCAGCTTCTCTTAGCTTCCATACGCTTCCGTACGATTCCGGTTCCTTCTGTAACGCGTCATAGTGTAGAACCTTCCGGATACTTTGTACAGTATATAAGGCTCTCTCTGTCGTCCCTAAGACGGCAAGTTGAGTCTCCTGTCCAGTAGCGGAGTCAATACACTCAAGTTCTCTCCTCCTTTCCACTCAACTTCGTCTTGGCTAGAGAGCGGCCGTAACGAGCTCGGTATCAACGATTGTCTAATCGTTATCGGATCTACGCCGGTGACATTAGACTCAACTTCTTATCATCACGGCATCCACATCCGCAGTAACTCTCACTCCGCGACGCTACGTCAGCAAAGCCGGAATCGACGACGGACTACCCGAGAACCCATACTTAGCCGTACTAACCTCGGACGCGTTCCCACAAGTAGGAGGAAGGATCCTCGCTTACCACCCCGACAAAGATTCTCGTTCAAACCCCAGGCATAGTCGTCTTGTACAACGACTTCGGATACCTCTTCGAACTCGACCTAGATAATCAGGATCGAGCATACGTAGGGAAGAGACGCATCGACATCGAAGCCCACAACAAACTCACGCCAGCCGAAAGGAACAGACGAAGGGACGATCCCTGCAATCTGAACTCCTAGTTGTACCACCCGCTACCCCAGAAGAACTTGTGGCAGCAGAATACTTCTACCAACCCGCATCCCCTAACACCGACTCAGAATCACACAAAGAAGAGTCACAGTCAGACAACGAAGACCTCGTCGCACTAGCAATCCGACACTCCCCCATAGAACCTACCATGGCGACACAAACCCACTCCAGACTAGCCACCCACATCGCCAGAGGAAACGTAACACTCCCTAACGTTCCTCCATATTCATACCAGCCCCGCAACGCCCACCGACCCCCCTCTACGCGCACCTACTCCAGGAACTCCAGGTGGAGGAGGTGGAGGCGGAGGAGGTGGAGGCGGAGGAGGGGAGGAGGTGGAGGCGGAGGAGGAGGAGGACAAGCAAATCCCCAAGCCCCGCCTAACCTCAGACTCTGCGGAAACCCCCCTGAAATATTCACAGGAGAGAGAGAAAAGCAGACCGCTTCCTCTCACAACTCAAACGCTACTACTTGGCCAACATCGGAGTCCCAGAATTCAACTCCTGGATCCGAAAAGTCGTCATCGCTTGCACCTACATCCAAGGCCCGCTTGTCGACAAATGGGTTGACAGGCAGTAGACTGGCTCTCGCGACTGGATCCTCTGATAGATGACATCGAGGATGTCTGGGTTCAATTCCTAGACGCTTTCGCGGAACAGTTCCAAGACTCCCAGAAAGGCGAACGCGCCCGCACAGGCCTCGAAAGCATCAAAATGACCTGGCCCCTCATTGACCAATACATTCAAGACTTCGAACAACTAGCTGCCGAAGCAGGATACACGCTGGGAGACGCCCCCACCAATCGATACTTCGTACGAGGACTAGTCCCAAGCGTAGGGAGAGACGTCTTCAAACCATCCCCTAGCGATGACTACCAAGTGCTGAAGAAGAGAGCAATCGATAGTGTCATCTCCCAGAAAGCCATAAACCAGATCTTCGGAAAAAGAGACAATAACCAAATGGGCAGATTCGTCCCAGAACAACGACAACAGCGGAATAATCAAAACCGCTTCCAGGGCTATAATTCCTCGAATGCCCCCCGACGCCTCAACGACACCCCGGTCCCTATGGATCTGAGCCGCACTAGAGGCTTCAGACAAGGAGGACAACGCGCACAGACGCGCGTAACCCAACTCCAGGATCCTCAAGGGAACCCCATCAAACTACCCGATGGATACCAACTCATCAGCGTAGCCCAGGTCCAGAATGGAGAAGGACAGCAACAACGCCGTCCCTTCCAGGGCAACTGCTTTAACTGCGGACAACCAGGACATCTGGCCCGCAACTGCAGACAACAAAAGAAGGCCAAAATATCATACGTGGCCGAAGGACCACTCATTGATTGGGAACCAGCCGATAGCTACGCTCCACCCCAACCCATCGCCAAACTATCCACACTTAAATCACAGATCGACAATCTCACGGCGCAGGAAAGGATGACCTGGCCAAACAATTCGGAGCAGTAGAAGGAGAACAGGATTTTCCCAGTGCCTGATCAGATCGGCCTTGATCAGGGCACTTAGTTCGGAACGTGTATACTTGTCAAATCGTCAATCTATGTCAATCAAAGTCTATGTTAACACTTCGAACAAAAGGGCCGAAACCTCCGCGCTACTCGATTCAGGAGCGACGGAAAACTTTATCACTACTCACTACGCCAACTGGCTTCGTTACCGATCAAACAACTCCCCCGAGCAAGAAAAGTCTGCAATGTCGACGGTACCTCTAATAACAAGGCGACATCACACACTTCACGGACCTAGAAGTGCAGACGGGACCAAACGAGTCAAGATGCGATTCTTCCTCACCGACTTGGGAGAACAAAAGGTCATCCTAGGATATCCTTGGTTCGCCGCTATGCAACCAAAAGTGGACTGGGCTCGCGCCTGGATAGATACGAACAACTCCCAGTCGTATTAAGGACACCCGACGCTCACAAAGCCATCTTGTCCCTGCAAAAGATAAGTTATCAAGAGTCAAAGCTAGCTTTAGAAACCTAGCAAAGAAACTCCGAAAGATCCAAGCGAGGACCGTATGTTCGTAACAAGGGTATACGTCGAACCACAAATCACGTCCGCCAGTCATCGACAAACCCAAGCATCCAAATTGGCAGAAAAGGAACAAAGCGCGAAGAAAGCTACTCCATTACCGCCACACTATCAAAGACATGCTCATGTATTCAGCGAACAAGAAGCCCAAAGATTCCCAGGACCACGACTATGGGACCACGCAATCGAGCTTAAGAAGGATGCCCCTGCCACACTACCAGGAAAATATACGCCCTCACCCAAGATGAACAGAAGCACTTCAAGAATTCATTAAAGAACACGTTCAAAAGGGCTATATACGACCATCCAAAAGCCCTTAGCCGCCCCTTTCTTCTTCATCAAAAAGAAAGACGGACGGCTACGACCAGTACAGGACTATAGACGCCTAAACGAATGGACCATACGCAACCGCTACCCCTCCCCCTCATCAGCGAGCTCATATCCCGTGTCCAAGGGGCGTCGTTGTTCTCCAAATTCGATATACGTTGGGGATACAACAATGTACGCATCAAAGAAGGAGATGAATGGAAAGCAGCGTTCATTACAAACCAAGGTCTATTCGAACCTAGAGTCATGTTCTTTGGCCTTACAAACTCCCCCGCTACGTTTCAAACCATGATGAACGCCATATTCGCGGAAGAACTACGCGAAAACTGGCTGACAATCTACATGGATGACATCCTGGTCCACACACGAACGACATTACAGCTCACAGAGAAAAGGTCCACAAAGTCCTCAGAAACTTAGACAACACGACCTCTACCTCAAACCAGAAAAATGTCAATTCGAACAAAGAAAGTAGAATTCCTAGGCGTCATCCTCGAGAAAGAAACAGTACAAATGGATCCAACCAAAACAAAAGGATCGCGGACTGGAAAACACCACAAACCTCAGAGACGTCCGCGCGTTCCTGGCTTCACAGGATTCTATAGATACTTCGTCCCAAACTACTCAAAATCGCCCGACCGCTAATCGAACTTACGAAGAAAGCGGTACCATTCCACTGGGGCGAAACACAAATCAAAGCATTCGAAACACTCAAATCACTAATGTGCAGCCGCCCTGTACTCAAACAACCGATTACACCAAACCATTCTTCTATCAACCGACGCCTCAGCTTACGGCGTGGGAGCCGTACTCTCACAGGAGGGAGAAACAAACCCTCGCACCAAAAAACCAACGCAACAACCCATAGCCTACTACTCCGCCACGTTCACTCCCACAGAAAGAAACTACGACATCTACGAACGCGAATTACTAGCCGTCATCAAAGCTCTGACACACTGGCGACCCCATCTGCAGCCACAAAGGACCCAGTAACCATACTGACAGACCACGCAAACCTCACCTATTGGAAAACACCACGGACCATCAATAGGAGAGTCGCCAGATGGTTCACAGAACTTCAAGACTACAACCTCGTCATAAAGCACGTACCCGGAAAGATACACGCAGCCGCGGACATGCTATCCAGACCACCAGGAGTAGACAAAGGAGAAGACGACAATACAGACGTCACGCTCCTCCCCGAACCCATATTCGTCAGACTAGCAGACGAACCAGACCCCAAGTGGACATCCATAGAAGAGCGAGTCCGACGAGAGCAACAAAGACAATCGCAACTTATGAAAGAATGGCGTGATCGCTATCAACTAGAATTCGTCAAATCGGCCATGGAACCATCCATACGCCTCTGGAACATGAAGGCAAGATGGTGTTCCCCCAAACGACGAGCTCAAACGAGACCTCCTACAACTAATACACGACAAACCCACGCGGCACACGTAGGACGAGACTGGACCATCTACACCGCCAAAGAGTCGCCTGGTGGCCCGCTATGTCCAAATGGGTCGAAAACTACGTCAAAGGATGCGCCAAATGTCAACAAAATAAAACGATTACACATCGAACCATTCCCCACCATACAAAATCGACGTCCCCCCTGCAGCCCAACCATTCGAGTCGTAGCCATGGATCTCATCACACAACTCCCCAATAGCCACGGACACGACGCCATCCTCACCATAGTCGACCACGGCTGCACTAGAGCAGCCCTATTTCTACCCTGTACGACGAACGTAACCGGAGAAGGAATCGCCAAACTCTATCTAGACAACGTGTATCGATGGTTTGGAATCCCCCGAAAATCATATCAGATAGGGACCCCCGATTACATCACACTTCTCAACCTCGTTGTGTCAACGCCTCGGGATCAACCGAAACATATCTACAGCCTATCACCCTCAGACAGACGGCCTCTCGGAGCGAAAGAACCAATGGGTAGAACAATACCTACGATTCGTGACTAGCGCTTCTCAAGACGACTGGAGCGACTGGCTAGCAATAGCCACGGCGGTACATAATAACTACCCCAACGCCACAACACGCATTGCCCCAATAGAAGCACTTCTAGGGTACTCCCCCAGAATTACAACGGAACTCCCTATCCACCAACCACCGTCAACTCGTCGACGACGAACCAGAAAGGCAACGGAGAAAAGGAAGCAAGCAAAAGAAGCCTTAAACGAGGCAGCACGAGCCACACCACCTGACTCCTATCAAATCGGAGACAAGGTCTGGCTAGAAGCGAAACACCTCGCGCTCCCTTATCAAACGCCCAAACTCGCCCCCAAACGTCATGGACCTTTCACAATCGTCAAAGAGTGTCACCTGTCGCATATCAGCTACAACTCCCGCGCCTGGACCATTCATGACGTGTTCCACGCGTCCCTCCTGACCCCTTATCGCGAAACCATGGAGCACGGGAACAACTACACGAGGCCACCTCCTGACCTTATCGAAGACGCCGAAGAATACGAAGTCGAGGCCATCATTAATCACCGTCACTTCGGACGTAAACGACAGCTCCAATACCTTATCAAATGGAAAGGATACCCCGATGCGGACAACACATGGGAGTCAGCAGACCATGTGCACGCTCCCGTGTTGATTCAAACCTACCATCGAAAGAATCCATTAGTACCCACCGAACAAGATAAAAGGGGCGGAAGAAACGAAAAGTCTCCATCCGATCCCTCAAGTCATATCTTCAACAGCACCTCCACACCACTACGACATGTCTTCCCCATCCACTCCCGTCAACGTCTTCAGCGACGCCGTCGAAGTCATCGCTACCCGAGCAGAATTCGGCACCTCCACCATTACGCTCGTGGACCCAGTCCCCACTCCCGCTCACCTCACTTACGCTCAAGCCGAACCTGTCGTCACCACTCCCCCTCGCACACCAACCCCCGAAACCACTCACATTGCTGAACGCCCACGTCTCACCATCGCCCCGACTCCGAAACCGAAGAGGGCGAAATCATCGACCGTGTCCATAGACGCAACTATCCCCTCTCACCCCAGAGCTCCCTCAACGTCATGCAGGGACATCCAGAGCTCGACGCGAGCACCCTCCGTACCATCGCCATCGGCCTCGCCAACACGGCTATCGGCCGTACCTTCCAGCATCTCGAGGCCAAGACGGAGATCGAGCAACTCCGCAAGGAGCTCACTGACCTCCGTGCAGAGATGTCCCGTCAACCAGACGCCGAATGCCCCGAGGGCTTCGAAGAAAATCACGGCCGACTCCCCGACTTCGTCATCCCCGACGCCGACAACATCATGCGCCAAGCGCGCTACATCAAACTGGGCAATGGCCCTGTTCCATTCGCACTCGGCACCCTGGGTCAGGAAGGCGACCCCGTCTTCCAGTACGACCTATACGCCGCCCCCTCCTACATCCGTGATTCCCCCACCGAGCCACTCCCCATGTGGCTCATCGACGCCATCGGAGGCAAGTCCTCCTCTTATCACCAGGCCATGGATTTGGCCCGCAGCACGGACGATTGGGGTCTCGCGGCCGAGGTCGCTCGATACCACGAGGCGGACACCCGCATCCTCAACATTGCGGCCGAGATCCACGCGCTCGATTGCGAGCTGCAACTCGTCAAAGCGGAGACTCGCCAGAGTCGTAGCCGCCTTGAGGGAGCTCGCGCCCAACATCGCCTCCGAGCCTTACAAGCTCTTGACACTCGCCGCCCCACCCGCGCCACCGCGCACGCCAGGGGTCTCCGCTTCGCCCGTGGTAGGGCGTCATTCCTAGACGGAGAGTGATGACATCGCTCTGTCTTCGGCACCAGAGGTCACTAGCTCGTACGTGACGACATGGGTAAGAGTAGGGGCTAACCGAGCCCGGGCCTTGTACGATACTGTAGTTTCCAGCGTATTCCACACCCTTCCATTTGATTCCATCGAGTTCTGGACGATGTATTCCGCCAGCTTCTCTTAGCTTCCATACGCTTCCGTACGATTCCGGTTCCTTCTGTAACGCGTCATAGTGTAGAACCTTCCGGATACTTTGTACAGTATATAAGGCTCTCTCTGTCGTCCCTAAGACGGCAAGTTGAGTCTCCTGTCCAGTAGCGGAGTCAATACACTCAAGTTCTCTCCTCTTTTCCTACTCAACTTCGTCTTGGCTAGAGAGCGGCCGTAACGAGCTCGGTATCAACGATTGTCTAATCGTTATCGGATCTACGCCGGTGACAACATCTCTGCGCAAGAAGCAGCCCATCTTTTGCTCGGTCACAAATTGGTCGATTGTAGTCGGTCTTTTGTTAACTTAAATGCCGCCATTGACGCCCCTGACGTCTTACGTGACCCCGTCGACTTGGACGACGACGACGCGGCTTTCGCACAGCCGTTCTTTCTTCAATATCAGAGACGCGGGCCTGAATCAGAGACTCTCAACGCCGTCGAGTACTGCATGCAGTTCAACACAAACCGCGGTGTGTGGTCCGACTTTATTGCCCCCGGGATGCTAAACACTGTTCAGGCGCCCGCCGTCGTCGCAAACATGTCGTCGTCCGAACATGGCCCCGGTTCACACCCACTCCTCTCCAAGAAAACGACGGGTTCGAAAAATGGGCTCTAGCTCAACTCCGACTTTACAAGGCTCACCGCAACGACACCGAGCTTTCCACTCCGAGTGTGAAAGAGGTCTTTCAAGTGCACCTCGCTTGTGGCGGCTTTCCGGGCACGCGAGCCCTGAATGTCGCCGCTAACAAGGACACTGCCGAAGACTCTGACACTGACGAGCCACAGCACCGCCTTGCGTCACCAACTTCGATGGATATTGAGCACGTTGTACATCAGGACGATTACCAACAAGTCATGCATCGCTCCGGTGGGACGTTTCTCACTACAGACATTCTCGGCTCGCGGGAACTTGACCTTGCTTTCCCCTGGGACAATTCTTGGCTCGGAATTCCATTTGATTGTCTTCTTACGTGGCTATCTCACACAAAAGAAACAACGCCTCCCCCTCCTCCGATCGTAACCCCTATCGTCGCTTCGTCCTTGTCTGACCGACAAAACGCTGCGTTGCAAATCATCCGCAATTACATCTTTGCTCATGACAAGAATCGCCAATTGCTTATGATTGTGCTCGGCACTGCCGGCACTGGTAAATCATACCTTATCAATGCAATTCGCTTTATGTTCTCTGCAAATGGTCAATCAGACGCTGTTCGGGTCACAGCCCCCACAGGCATAGCTGCAGCCAACATTCATGGATCCACTATACACTCCTTGCTCGCCCTATTGAACGAAAACTTGTCAGGCGGCCGACTTCACAACCTGCAGGCGACTTTACGACCTGTTCGTCTTCTTATAATCAATGAATATTCTTTTTTAAGCACGTCTATGTTCGACATCCTCGACTGCCAACTCCGAAAAATCTTCCCTGCGAAGGCAGATCGTCCCTTTGGCGGTATGAACATCGTTCTTTGTGGCGATCCCGCACAGCTCGCCCCTGTGCGTGGCCGACCGGTGTATGCCACTGATGGAAAAAAGGAGCAAGCGGCGTCACGCTTCCGCTTGTTCGACACTGTAGTTGAACTCGACCATCCGTTTTGACAAACGGGTAATGACAAAACCCAAACGCGCTTCCGGGATGTCCTCGCACACGTCGCCAATTGCGACGCCCGCGAAGCAGACTGGGCATGGTTGCAAACACGCCAAGCGGCCTGCCTCTCTCTTACGGATAACGCGTGTTTTGATGATGCAAAACACATCGTTTCCACAAATGACGCTCGAGAAAACATCAATCGCGCACACCTCGCCAAACTTGCGCCGATCATCCGCGTTGACACCTCCGACGACGACATCCGTGAATTCCACCTTGATTCTTTCGATGACGATTCCCTTGTTCAGACTGGCCCACAACTTTATGCGTCCGGTGCGGAAGTCATGCTGACTGCTAACTTGTGGACCGAGGCCGGCCTCGTCAACGGATCTTGTAGGACGATTGTCCACATCCTCAAACCAAACGACGACCGTCATGCTCGTGTCATCATGGTTAACTTTCCCAAATACCGTGGACCGCCTCTAACTCCTCTCCAGCCAACTGTGGTTCCTATCACACAAGTTTGGACTGGAAATATTAAAGGCATGCCTCTCACACTGGCTTGGGCGATAACAATACACAAATCCCAGGGAATGACGCTCGATCGTGCCACCGTAGACCTCGGCCAAACTGAATTTGCGTCCGGTCTCACTTTCGTTGCTCTCTCTCGCTGTAAAAATTTTCATGGCCTTCGCATTCTCCTGTTTGACTTTGAACGCTTCTCAAGCATCGAGCGGGGACGCCATGTAAGCGCAAGACGACACGAATTCGACCGGTTGCGACGTCTAGCATCCTCCACTTCGAACTCCTCATCCAACTCGGCAAACTTTACAGCAGACTCTACAGCGTCATCGTCACACCTATCTCCGCCCACCTGCCACTGACTACTCTACCCTTGACGATCGGATGTTTTCCAAACCGTGAATGCCAAGACTGTGCGTCCAAGACCTTTCCCTTTTCACTCACCCACTTACAAAGCAGCCGGCATCCTGTTCTAGACCATCAAACTTCTTCCGCACTCGCCCCTGTCTGTCGCACCACCTTCCCGATCCAGGCCCCCCCCCCCCCCCCCCGAACGCGCATGCACATAAACTGATCGGTGGCCCCACATACTCCCCGCTTTCTCTTCTCCTCCCCATGACCACTACGTCCGTCTTCACAGTCACTGGCTTCTTCGCTCTCACTTCTGGGAATCGCGACAATGACCAACACCGGGCGTGTTACGAAAGCGCTCTGGTGTGCATAAAACCGCCACCAATCCAGGCAAAAATCTTCACTTACAACCCCAGCGGAGGCGCCTTCCTCCCAGACAAAACCATCGCGTTTATCCTTGGGAAAGTTTTCTACCCACCTCCTGCAGACTGTCGTCCTGCAATTATTGATGCTATCGACCTCGCTCCCTTTCCTGGTGATCCGTCCAATCGCAACTACATGAAGAACATTCCAAACTTCCAGCACCCAGCGATCACTGCGCAGGGAACTGTCTCTGCTCCAGAGACGCTTGACAACGGTCAAGTTGAATTCCTGCTGACTGTTCAAGACTATGTCGGCGGAAGCTTGAAAACGTCCACAATCACGTCTGTGTCTATCCATCGTGTCCTATCATTACTCACAATGCCCTCCAGTTGCCGCATCGACAAACCAAGTACACGATGGAAGAATGTGCCAACCCCGTCTCGCAACAGCCAAGTCATTGTAATTGGAATCTGTTTGGAAAACACCCCTGAAGATCGCCTCTGTGTTGACGTTCGCTCACTCAATCTCCCGGCTGCTGCACCCGCCCTCCCATTGTGTTCTTCAACTACTACTGACGACCCAGCAGAAAGTGACGGCATGATTACCGCACATGCTCCTCCGCGGCGCCCCCCTCAAAAGCGACCCTCGACCACCATTGCTCGCAGCGACACGGTCAACGCCTCGCAGTCCACCCCTTCCTTGCTCTTCTCCTCTCAGACTAACTTTTACATGGTCCATCTTCTAACAGTAACAATCAAGAACTGTCCTCTGCAACATCGACTCTGTCCCAAGCAGATGAAGACGCAAACACAGACTCCAATCCCGGCTTGTCCACTCGGGGAAAAGGCAAGCGCAAAGCCCCAGGCTAGGCGTTTCAACCGACGTTTGCGCATTCTCCAAAAGAACGTGTCGAAATCGGCTTCTCTGTTACGTTTCGTGTACTTGTACGCTCATCAGTAAGAAAAACAAAACCGTCGTACAGTTTCGCCTTTGTCACAGAAAAAAAAAAAAAAAAAAAAAGGTTCCGGACGCTTACCTCGTTTGCTTGCTTCCATCCTCACTGGAACACTCCGCTCCACGGATTGTTTGCGAAACTATGAGAGATTACTTGACGGAAAAGAGACAACCTCCGCCGGCGACTTCAACGGCGACGTCCCAAAAACACAATACCACGTCTGGAATGTGTTAGAACCGCCGGACAACTGAAAGCACTCTCGCCCTCAGGGGCTTCCGGACCCGCCACACGATTTCAAGTTGACCCGTCCGGCCATCCAGTCACCAGCCCCACGATTTCAATTTGACCCACCTCCATTCTCCGATCAACTACACAACCGTCAACATCTCTTTCCAACTACCCGCGCGACACTGCTTAAACCCTGTGGCAAAAAGCAAAACTTTCTACAAACGCAACAGTCCTACGCGCGTCCATGTCGCTTTTTCTCCTCGTAGGCTTGTTCGTGTTCAAATCTGGCCATCGCGCTGCAGACGATGAACACGTTCAATACCAAACCACCGTTGCTTGCCTCCAACAGTTGCCAATCCCTGCAAATATCAGCGTGCGAAGTGCTTTGACTGAACCAATCTTGCAAGATGGTACCGCCGTGTTCGTCATCGGCAGGACATTTATCCCTTCTCACTCTGCCACCGGACCGATTCTCATCGACGCTGTAAAAATTGCCCCCGTGCCCGGAGACCCCACAGACGAACATTATCATCAGCACACACCAACATTCCCCATTCCGTTTGTCATCGCGCAAGGTACAATCGCAAGCGCAGACGCCACTGGACCCTTGGCTGCGCTCTCTTTTCCCTTGGCCGTATCTGACTACGTCCAGTCGTCAGTGAAATCTTCCACTGTCGCGTTTGCCTCTTCCTTCACCTTCATCTTCTCCTTCACTCACAATTTATTGCGCTACACATAGTTGTCGTAGCAAAACAGGCCTGCCTCACTGTTCCCACGAGACGACAATCACCGCCGTTGCATCATGTTCAAATTCACAAACGCCAACTTGCTTTCAGTTGATGTGGAGGCCGCTTTCTATCTGTCTTCACCCCCACCGATCTTACCTCCTTCGTCTCCCCTCCACACACAGATTCCGTCTGCACTCACAAGAGCTTGCCCCACACGCGACACTCAAATTGTCGTAGCACTGGACGCCGCACAAAAAATTCTGTTCGTATCGTCCTCCTCTCTGACCTCAAATCCTTACATTGCACTGACGCTCCCATCTCACAGACCAGCACCGATGCCCTCATCTAACTGCAGCAAGCTAAATCACAATCTGTGACCATGATTACATGCTTTCTTTCTCTCATTCGCTTAATGTAATAAGATGAACTGTCTAAAATATAATTAATGACACCTCACCAAATCCGACAGTCGGACCTCGCCACGCAAGTGGCGCCCTAGTATACTAGCTACTTGGTCTGTGCACGCTGGCGACCCTATACTACGCTTCTAACCTGTTTAGAGGACCTCCGCCATGGGCGATCGGTCCACGCTGTCCGTTCCGCGTGCGCCCGCTCCTGGACCTTGCGATGTGACGTGCGACATCCGGCGCTGTCCTATATGGCAGGGGCAACTTACCAAAGCTAGCCACTTGGGGGTATCGTTTGTACGACTCCAAAATGTCCGCACACACTGTGAGAGTCTTAGAGACCACTAGAGTGGTTTTGGTGATATTGAGGGCGATCCGCGCGACACACACTCCGATTTGCTGTGAGCGCGTCGTACGACTCCTGCTCGATATTCCTGCCGAGTTTCAGGGTGATCGGAGCGGGTGGAGACAGTGCATGGTCGTCAGAATAGGGGGATAAGGCGGAGGGGAGGTTGGAGCATGCACGTTGCCGCTCCGGCTGTCCGATGGTCCGTCGCTCTGCTGCGTCGGGCTTCCTGCTCTAAGTCCTCGCTGTGTACATATCTGTGCATGCTGCCGCGCCTGCGGCGCATCAATGCAATTCACCTGTTCTTGGACCGCGTCTGTGGATTTGAGAACGAAGTGCGTGACTGCAATGTCTGTTTGGAACAGTATTATGACACGAAAATAGTAGAATCCATTTGCGCAAAATGTGCCAGAGAGGTCTGTTTTCCTGTTCCTCTGATGTTTGTCCACTTATCAGTCTCGTTAGTTTGCAGAAAAATGGTTACCACTTCGGCGAAGCTAACTTGCAGACCCCAGTGAGATCTCTGATGAGCTGCACAACGACCAGCCACCCACAAACAGCACAAGTACAGGCTGCACTCTGTTCCTCAATGTGTCCAGATCTGTTGAACAGAAAGTGGGTCCAAGTGGAGCAGCAGAGGGACCCTCATGCATTTTGTTTGCTTTGTATTTGTTTACAAGATCACTGACTTGGCTCGTTCACAGATCAATGTCTGCTACTCACATCCTATGTCTGTGCCAGATACACTTAACAACAAGGAAATAGTCCAGCTTGAGCTGATTTCTCCGATCCTGGACATCACCATCAGTCCCGTCAACGCGTTCAAAGGGAAGTGAAAGGCCAAAATTAAGGAGATGATATGTTGATTCAATAGAACAGGCCAGAGATTACAGTAAAGTGGCTAGTTGATTTGTTGTGAAAATGATATTAAACTCCGTAGCAATTCGTGTAAAGTTGGAAATAAGTTTCAATTTTGTTCATGTCTTTCTCAAAACTGTCATCGGTTGGACCTTGCCCATTTGCTGGGGCACCCTAGTTGTACCCTTGTGCATCCTTACACATTCTTGATGCACACACTAGACACACTTGACCTCATGCACACCACACACCCTTAACATGTGCACACACACCAATGTGCACTTCGTTTCAGCTTGACCAGTAGTGGTAGAATCAAATCATATATTGTAGCTACAAGTTTTAATATTATAGCAACACAATTGAACAAAGATGCATTAATTGCCGCTGTGAAATTGTGAATGAGAGATTCTTCCAATTCCATATGAGCACCCATGCCCATGGAAGTCCCACACTAGGTATGCATCTCATGGCAGATAAAATCCTGTGGGAGTGGGTTATATTCTAAGTGGGCATGGGTGTAGGTCAGAATCCACAGCTACAGGCATCTACAGCTATGGGTGTCTATGGCTATGGGAGTACCCATGCCCAAATCCCACATGGGGTACCCACACCATGCTATTCCCTAGTAATGGTGCATGCTCTCATCTCAGAAGCCCACCTTCAAGCAGTAGAACAGAGCTGGTACTTGGAGCCTGCACCAACCCCAGCTTTTCAGTGAATACTGCAGTAGACAAAGGCCCCTGAAAGATAAAGGCTGCCTTAACATTATATATACTATGATCAAAACTTAGTAGTGGTACAGGTATGCAACAGACTAGCCCGATGTTTGCTTGTGGATGAGTAACTGACAAAGTGAGATGAGAAGGAATAAACTAAGGGACGGAACGAAAAGAATAGACAACAAACAATGAGACCAATGAGGAAAGGAGCGATCAATCAACTCGGAACGCGAGAAGACAACACAAGACGACACAAGGCAAGAACAAGACAAGACAAAGCACCTCCCCACCACAAGAACAAGCAAATGCCCAAAAAGAGGCATCGGGTGGTGGGGAGGGAAAAAATGTGAGTGACAAGACAAGAAAGACACCAAGACGGTAGACAGTACATGGGTAGTACGTCGATGCAGTTCAAGACATGTTATGATATACAATGCAATCCCCAGAGAAAGAGAGAAAGAGGTGCGTGATGGAGGACGGTGTGTGAGAGGGAGACAAGTAATTGATTAAAAAAAGTAAAAGAAAAAGAAAAGGAATAATGGCATGCAGCAGATGAAATGGAACAATCCGGCACGGCGCAAGGCAGGAGTGTAGGGCACACCCTACTATCACCAACCCGTATAGTGAAAGTCGTCCGCCCACGTTCGATTCCTCGCCAACGCGCGTTGCCTACGCTCGGCGATACTCTCCTGAGCCCCATCGCCAGAACCTTGGCCCTGTCGATGTTGTTGCTGCTGTTGCCGTTGCTGTTGTCGTTGCTCCTGCTCCTGCTCCTGCTGTTGTTGTTGTTGCGACGGGACAGCCTGCGCATTCCCATTCCCATTTACCATCGTTGTAACGAGACGCGAGCCGCCGCCGCCGCCGCCGAGTCCGTTTCTCCGACCAGCATTACCTAGTAGATTAGTTTTGCTCACTTGTCTCTCCCAAAGCAAGTTCCGTCTGAGGCTCTCGCTAAGTTCCGTAGCGAGCATCTGCCTTCTTGTCGTGCGCGGCGTCGTCGGTGGTGCAGGCGCAGGTAAGTTCCATGGGTGGTTGAGCGGTATGGGCGCCGTCGCGACCGTTGGCAGTATTGGTCGCGTGGCCGTCATCGCCGATGTTTGCGTTGTCGTCGGAACCTGATTGTCGGACGCTCGTCTGCGAGAAGGCTTGGCAGCGAGCGCGGCCAAGCGTTGCTGGGCTAGGCTATGCGAGACTTGGATGGTATCGTCCGGATCATCCGGGCTGTCACTTTCATCTTCTAGCTCCTCCCCTTGTGGACGACCCTTAGGTCGATAGCCACCTTGGTTAGACGACGTGGCAGCGTGCACAATAGGCGCTTGCGCAGTTACTTGGGCGGCCAAAGGGAGTGCAGCAGATGATTTGCATGATGTCAGCGTGGAAGGGATCCCAGTAGTACGAGTCACGTCGTGGATAGATGCAACACGGTGTCCTGGAGGAATCACATTCGGATCCGGATTCAGTAGTTGGGATAAGAGACCAGACTGGGTACGACCCAGGTTCGAATATGACCGCTTAGGTTGCTTGACGAACAGCTCGCGCTGGCGCTGAGCCTCAAGGGCAGCTTCGCGTAGCTGATCTCCTCCTTCGTCGGAGGATGTTTGCCCGTGCCTGAACCTGTAGCGTCCACGGCCCCCTCACTAACATCCTCCGATGCCCAAGAGTCATCATCATCCTCTTCTGTGTCCGTCGTCGCGTATTCAGATGAAGAATTTGACAGGATACCACGTCTTGGAGCCGCAGAGGCCGTCGCGTGCGCATTTGGAGCACGAGGAACAGTAGCACCATTCGTTTGGCCCTTCGTCGGTGGATGTGGTTCGAGGGGAGAGCGTGGTAGGCGGGAGGGCGCGGCTTTAGGAGCTTTATCGACGTTATGCTGGGGCGGTGGGCGAACCCTGGTAAGGTCCTTTCGCATCACCTGCACAACGTGGCGACCCGAGTTTAGCCGTGTCAAAGCTGGACGAAACGGGGGATTCTTGGAACGGCGACCGCGACCAGTGGGTTGTGAGGATCCCGAGGCAGCACTGGCGCGGGTCTGATTGGAAGTAACACTGCTTGGCTGCAGCTCCCCTGTTTCAGAAGGGGATTTACCCGTGCTAATGGAACCATTCGAACCACGATCTGGGCCATCACGCTCGGGAGAAGGTGACTGGTCTTGTTGTAAGAAGAATCGCCGATCTGAAGGTTTGAGTGTGTCATCGACAAGTCGCGGAACCTGAGACGGATGGGGATGAGGTAGTTGGGATGGATGAGGATGAAGATTAAGCGGGGAGTTGAGTTGTGGGGGAGAAGCGGTGGCAATGGGGACGGATGGGAGTAAATGGGGTGGCGGACAGGCAGATGGTGTTGTTACCGGGTCGGGAGGAGTTGTGGCGTCCGGGGAATGATGCCGGGCCACAGCCGCGGATAGCCGAGGGGGCGGCGCGAGATGTTGGCCGGTAGTTGGCAGGGAAGTGGGGGGACCGGCTGGCACCGGTGTGGCTGGAGGTGTAGGGTGTGGTGTCGGGTTGACCACTACAACGCGTGGAAAGAGACCTCCAGACGGGGTAGAAGGGGGAGGAAGTCGCATGCTCGGAATGGGTGCAACAACCATCGCACCTGGATCCGCAGCGACGATGATGGGATCAAGTTTGGGAAGAGAGGGGCGCGCTGGGAGCTTAATAGTAGCGAGGTCAAACTTGTCAGGGATCATATCGCGTATGATCTTGCCCACGGATGAATTCTGTTTCGGTCGGGCGGTGACAAGGCGACGAACAGGCGGAGGTGTGATGGAAGAAAACGAAGGGGGAATTTTCGCAGTGCCGTTCGGACGAGGGCCAAGTTCAGGTTTACGGGATTCTGGGGATGCGGGGCACGAGCCTAGAGGTGGGGTATACGAAAACAAGTGTGTCGAGTCAGAAACGGAGAGGCCGGAGAAGGGGAAGAGGAAAAAACTCGCCAGGATGATCGACACCGAGTTCTGATACAGGTGTCAGAGGGCAGGATACCGGGATTAAATGTGGGGAAGGTGGGGAAGGTTTGTTATTTCTGCGAGCCTCAAGTTGACGATACCAGAGTCTCCAAGAGATATATTCGAGGCGTGGGCCATCTTGGAGGGATTCCTTACATTTGGTAAAAACTTGATTTGGGTGCAAAGTCAGGAACGAAAGCGGAGACGTGAAATAGGAAAGAGGAGGGAGAGAAGCGAGAAAGAGAGAGGATAGACGTACCGGTCCAGAGGCCTGTGACGGCATCGGCACCTTCGAGATCATTGAGTGCGTCCACTGCCAAAGATAGGATGGGGCGATGGGAAATTGGGGACCATGACATGGAGAGAGAGGGAGGAAGAGAGGGAAAGAGCAGACGAGAGCATTCACCAACCTCAGAGGTCACTGGGTCGCACGGACCGGCCACCGGGCTGGTCATCGGTGTAGTTTATTACGTAATCGTTTATATACAAATTTTATTCGGCTAATTCATACTGCCCCTCCTCCCCCTCCGTCTCGTAAATGAACGTGCTTCTTGTAAACGTGTGTCTTGGGGACAGGCAGCGCAATTGGACTCCGGAGCAAGCCGCGCCACGTACCATTATAAATCACTTTTTTTGTGATATTGCCGGCCTCATTTGCCGGACGGCGCATGTCCCGCGGGCTATCTAAACAAGGCAGGCGCTACGACTTGTCCGCAATATTTGTCGTCCGACTCCTCCAATGGTTAGCGCAGGGCACCCAACCTCACAGCCACGCGGAGAAAAACGAGTGGTCTTTGTTCTTAATGTATTATGCGGGATTCACGATGCCTCTAAGATACACGGCTTACACCAGGGCAATAAGATAGCCTGTCCCAACCACGGACAAGTGCTTTTGTGTGCTCTCTCTTGTAGTGCCTGCACTCAACCCCAGCACTGCACTGTTCTCTATATAGGGTATCGTATCTCAGCTCATCTCTGTCAATGTGACCACTCCAGTCGACAACGGAAAATGGACGAACAAGCGAGGCGCCCCGCTAAGAGCTCTCCTAAGCGTCACTTGACACAAGTTGACAAGTACCCTTGTCCAGGTGATACTTCAGCCCGTTCGGGTTTAGATACGACTGTAGCGTGCACATGTCAGTCAGTCCATTACTTCGAGTAGCATGTGACAAGCCAACCTTCAAACAGCCAGGTTTCTAACCGAGCCGGGATCAGCAGCGTGCACACAGCAAGAGCGCTAAAGCGTCCGCACCGGGCAATGATACAATTTTTCACGTTTCCGAGGCGTTGTTGTCGTCATTTCATGTGACTGGAATCGGCCACGAGGGCCGCGTCTTTCAACGCGCTTTGGCCCGTAAGCGGATTCACGCGGTGTTGTTAGTAAAGAGGGTGAGAGCGCGATTGGCTCTTTTTGGGTGCCCAGGAAGAAAGGCTCGGGTGTAGGCGCGCGAGCTAAAATGTCTTGAGGACTTGGTGGACCGGCCAGACTCACGGGAGAAGTGGCAGAATCCGACTCGCTATCCAGTATTGGTGGACAGGGACTCGGTGTACGTGGACATGATCCTTCAGGGAGTGTACGTGGTTGGGGGAAACTGAGGACCTTATGCGCGACATCATACAGCGAGTCTGCCGAGGGGTGGTAGAGTGGCTCATCAGGGAGGACGGGCACAGACTCGACGTGTGTGGCCTCAAAATGGGCAAGCAACTCGTGTAGGTCTGGGATGTTGAGCCCGCAACAGGTAAAGTTGGAGCACTGGTAAACAAGGGTCAACGACGGAACGGTAAGCGAGGAAGAGGAGATTCACGATTTCGCGCTCGAATGTGGGGTATAAGATCGAGTCGAACCCACCGAGGGGATCTGGCGAGTCGAGGGGAGAGGGAGCGGCCCATGAATGGGGATCTGCGAGGGTGGAGAAGGCCAGGCTGAGGGAAGAGTGAGATCGAGCCAGGAATTAAGATAAGAGACGCGTACTCGAACGAGTCCATCATGATGAGTGAGGGCGGAGAAGGAAGGAAAGGGAAGAAAGACGTTGTGACGGCGACCAGGACGGTGATATACTGACACGAGCCGCACGTCGCTCGGGGAACTAGGCCAGAAGCGCTCGGTCGCACGCGTTTTCCGTTTCTGCGCTTCAAAAGAAGCACCGCCAAGTTTTAATGGATCAGCGTTTGACAGGAACCGAACTAACTCAATGCGATCTCCGGCCGAATACAGTACATCACTGCCTTTAAAAGCTGCACCACCAGCTCGTCACATTTCTCACCTTGTACTTCACACTTCCTCTCCCACTCCCCATGTAGGCTACGGTTTAAACAACCCGTTTTGTAAGAGCGCTAAGGGGACATCCCGTGCCGACTACTCCCTCGACACAAATAGCACCGTTTATGAGTTTTTCCACGTAAGAATTCAAACCGTGTGTGTGATGCATAGAGACAGGGCTTGCCTGAAACACCGCCCCCGAATCGAGATAAGGCACCAACCAATATAAGTGTACGTAACCGTTCCCTTGATTCGGTCTCGCGTTCACTGTGGGAGCTTCCACGGTCTCCACGCATGACAACCACGTCGAGACTGTCTCACATCACTCCAGAGGCGTTTTTGGACCATCGTCTCTGCGCAGCTGTGTTGCAGTGGTCGGTGGTATGGAGACATCAGTTGTTCCCAACAAGGTGATCATATCGGAGAACGTAAACCCGGAGTCTGGACTTTGCGTCCGAGCTTCCTGTGATCACCCCTAATATGTGCGGGAAAAGGACGAATTGGGCAGGGATGTAGACATGCTCGACAAACGCGATTGCGAACAAAGAATTTGGCATCGAGAGGAGCCCGAAGAACTTTTGGGCAAAAATATGTCACGACGCTGAACGCTGACTTTTTTCGCCCAAGTTATCTGACTCGGAACCAGCAGACTCACCAAGAGACTCACATCTCCTTTTCCCGATCGCCATCAAAGTATCCCGACGAGCTTCTCCAATTCGCTGGATCCTAATCTTATCATCTTCAGCTTTATGCTATCTAATGGGGTATCCTCAGATAGATCGTTCTGAAGGTCTCGTCCGGGGACCGCCGGTTGAGATGCTCAATCGTTTAGGATTTCCTCCGGAAAAGATCTGGAAGATCTTTGCCTTTCAGCGCTGAGATGTAGGTAGCGTCCAAGTGCCAGCACTGTAGGAACGGCGATGTTAGGACAAGTTTTGTTATTTCCGCACGCACTTCACGTCCTTTAGACGTATGTCATCGATCTGCCCTCAAGTCTGCCCTCAGGTACTCTAACAGTATATGAGACGTTCATTGTATTGTGCACAAGTTTACATCTACGCTCGTAGGTGAACGAACTAAGGTGCGAACCTCGTGAACTTGCTCGTGAACACCATGGAATGGAAACCGTTAGAAAAATAGTTCCAGGGTTGCAGGTTCTTCATCAGGTCCATCAATTGGTGATGTGTGGTGTATTTGAAATTGTCTTGTGTACGAGGAAACGCCGCACAATACATTACTGTTTATAGACCGCAAGGGCTGCCATTATTTTCGGAATCGCTTCTCTTCATCCACACCTTTGAGCCTGATGGTAGAAGCCTGGGTAAAGGTCCTATGCACGTTCGAATTACATATCGTTGCTGTGAGATGAGATGAAATGCCACACGGCTGCGCATCAGTGGACGTGAAAGGGAATCCATAAAAGAGCGAGTGACACATTGACACCGCCCTGATCGACGCCAGCCAAAAAAAGGGTGATTATTGCACTCGCGCAAATTCGGAGCACACCAGCGGGCGAGTGGCAGAGGGAGGGCCGCGCATACACTGCACAACCACGTGGCACGTGCGCAGGTGGACACGTGTTCCCGAGAAGTTCAAAAAACAGACCAGATGCAATACGATCGATACAGTACCCAGAAGCAGAAGAAGGGCATACTAGTACTGCCATAATACTGAGCTGTATCATACAAGTGGCTACGGAGCACCATATTGCCGCGGACAAACCAACCGACAACGCTTTTGTGCGGAAATAGTATAGGAGCGTCGGCAAGAGCGTCGGTCCGTAGCAGTCGTGATCGTGAACCGCGGACGAAAATGGCGGATAATATACTGTATCACGGTAACGTACTATATCATAAATCGTTCGGCTGCAACATCCAAGTGGCCTGGTACTACTGTACTCCGAGGCGCTACAAGGATACTGAAGGTCGGCAATACATATTGAGTTTTTGTTATTACTATCATATCATGTGGAGGCTGAAACAAAAGGCGCGTGTCATGAATTAATGGGCTTAAACTCGACGAAGTGGGAAACCTTTAACACGGGGAGAAGAGAGGGCGATTAACAATCTAAAACAGGAATGATACCCCTCCTGTGATTCGTGTCGAAGCTCTACCTCCTACAGTTTGTGTCCTGCTTCCAAGCGCAGAGGACCCGGGGTTGCCTCAGAGATAGAGGGAATCGGGGAGTAGGTCAAAATGCCCAGGCTGTCTATGATGATGATGGGTCCCTTGCCCATCGAGTCAGTGCGCCACACAAGTGGCAAGCCAGGGCGACGTACCGGTTCGGATGGGATTGAACGTTATTTTAACGTTTTAATCCACGAGGATTGAGAACCGCAAAGATTTCATGACCATGGAATCATGGCTTAGAATGAATGAATCAACAAATGGAGTATTTGTGACCCGTCACCTTTTTTGACAGGATGGTTCTTCGTGTGATGTGATGTGGTGTGATGGAACAATGGGATCCCCCGAAGCGATCATTTCGATGGAGTGGGCGACTGGAGGCAAGCCGTTGAAAGTTCAGCGCTCTGCGCCCAGCACGCCAGCATTTTCTTTCTTTCTTTACCAGTAATGCGTGTACATTTTGTTCATTTCCACACTTCTGCATCCGGAGGAAGCAACAGCCTTCAGGTCCCCAGACAAGCCGGCCATCTGATCCAATCAAAACAGTCCAGACGAGGCAGACGGAGCCACACGTACCCACACCCACGCACATATACTAAATACCGATCCGTACACGTGCCCGCCTTCGCCGAGTATCCGGGAAAAACAGTACATAGTAGGTCACTAAGGGCACCCTTACTGTAAATCCGCACAACCACCGAAATTGGTTGAACTAGCACCATATACTTAATTCCCACTCGACATGCCAAAGCGACCAGGGCACCTGAATAGCCCTCGCGGAGCCTCCCAGGTGGCGAAACCGAGCGAGACATTCACAGGCCCTGGAACTCACACCGCTCGTGGGGTGTAGTGTGCGGGCACAAAAACTTCCCGTCGTATTGACATCACCAAGGAAAGCGAAGGCACTAGAGGCACCGCGAGAATGTCCAAGATCGAGGTCGCCTTGACCATTGGAAGAGTACAGTAACGTGTTAATTGGCAAAAACGCTTTGTGATACCGCCTAAGATGAGTGTGCCTTTGCAAAGCCAGACAGATTTAAAACCTCGTCGAAGTCGAAGTTACAAGGAACAGCCAAGTGACTTACCTCGGGGTGTTGCGCTAATTCGTTATCGGCCCTCACCTTCGCTGGGCTCTCCCACCTCTTCTTTTCCTCAAGCGCCGCTTCGGCTTCGGCCTGCAGCCGTGCCGCCGAAGAGGCACTCGCGATAGCCTGGTCGAGCATGAGCGTCTGTTCAGGCGAAAGACCATATAGCGATGACCCTCCCGCATTTGTCAAAGGCCCCACTCCACCACCTGCATCAGCAACGGCACAAACAGGAGCCATGCCAATTAAATTAAGTGCCGTGCCAGACGAATGCGCCTGTGCTCGCGCCAGTGCGCTAGCGAGCGTGACCTGGCCACCTGTGGGATCAGTGTCCACAGCAGAAGCAGCCGTAGCCATGTGCCTGAGTGGCATATTAGACGCTACCGCGGCTCCCCCACTATCACTTCCCAACGCGCGAGCTACGCAAGCCTGCAATACCGTATGCAGCCGTGCCACCGCTTCGTGCGCAGCCACCAGCACCGATCTGGGAAGTTCGCCCTCCTCAAGAATGATACCCGTACCCGTGACCCCGGGCGCCGCATCTGAGACATCATACCACATAGCTGTGCGGCGCGTTTCATCATCAACGGCACCGGCACCGCTCTTCGGCATATCAATCTCCGCCACATCCGCCGTCGCGCAAGCACTATGGCGCGCTGCGGCCGTATTCCGATGTCGCGTGAGGGCATCGCGGCGGGAAAAAGACTTTGCGCAGCCCGTGCACTGCCAAGCTCTGTCGTCGTGCAGACGTTCGTGGCGCTTCAAGTCGTGATTGCGCGCAAATGCTGCGGGACAACGTGTACAACGGAAGGGACGTTCGGCGGCGTGCACGCGAGTAGTGTGTGCTCGGAGACTGTATAGGCGCGCGAAGGTCTTGGCGCAGCCAGGGAAACTACATGGGTGTACGGACGTCCCCGGGTGCCCCCAAGCTGTGTTGTTGCTGTTGTTGGTGCTGGCGCTGCTGGGACCACCAATGGGGATGCCGGTAAGTACGCCAAGGGCCTGGATGAGGCCACCGACCTCTTGGAGCATGTTGCGGGCGGGACCTGAAGCTGTCATCGCAAAAAGGAAAACTTGGTGTAGTGGAAACTGGATGGAGGCTATCAAGAGTGGTGGGGGTGGGCCTGTGGGCGGGGCGGCAGGGCCGGTGAGAGCAGAGATGATGGCGCGGCTGGCGCCATCCAGTTGTGTGTGTAATGTATAGTGCATGGGCAGCAGTGGTGGAACTGCGGCACGTACGGAAAGGCGGGAATGGCGCTTGAGGGGTGGTGGGGCCTCGTCGTCGTTCATGGCATCCTGTTCATCATCATCTCGCTGGCGCTTCCCCTTTCCAAGCTGGAGTTGAATAGAAGATTCCTCCGAATGTTTCAGAGAAGAAAATAAAACATCTGAGCGGGCGAGGGATACTAGAAGGTGACTGAGCGGCTTAGCGATTTCCTTTGGGATGGCATTGGACGAGACGGCGTTGTTGAATGCGTCGAGGACGGAAACATCCGGGCCAGGAATGAGCGTGGTGGAGAGGGTCGACCGCGCCAGCGGATCGTTGGCAATGTCTTTGAGGATGATTCGCATAGTCTTGAGAGCCTCGTGCGCCCTCCTATCGAGTGGTATATGGTAGATCGTGTCCGCCACTGTAGATGCGCTGGTAGAAATCTGGGTACCCGTGGGGGCAGCGGTCGTATCCTTGATGCTGGCGGCCGCGGCCTCCGCCCGAGCCTTGCTGATCTCTGCCCACAGCTGGTCGTTCAAGCGACGTGCAATCTCTTCCGCCTCCGCCTCCGCGTCTGCATCCTCTCCTCTTCCTCGACTTCATCCTCATCACCGCTCGCAAGGTTCCCGTCGCCTCGGCCGCATTCCTTGTTCCCATCGAACTCGACTTCGACCTCGGAGTGGTATTCTGTGACTGTATCAATGGAGGAGTCTTGTTTTTGTGTACCCATGATTGCAGGAATAAGTTTCCTCCGGATTTCCGGCCCGAGTCTTTTATACCGTACTACTAGTACACCCCTAAGGGTACAAAACTTCCCATATTCTCGCCACCCTCGCCCGCCTCTACCCTCGAAGTGATCGACCGGAGGAAGGGGGGGTCTCAACTAGGGCTATTGTAGGTAGAGGTGTTGACCAGCGGCGCTGGCGATCCTCGGCGCCGACCAATGCCCATACCCACACGCACGAGCGTCTCGAGCGATGCTCTTCCATTAATCAATAAGTCCTCGTCCCACTCGACGGCGTTCCTCTCAAACAGACACACAATTGTAGAGCCGCCTAACAACACCATGAGGAAGAGGTTGTCTCCACGCGCAGAAAAGAAAGAGCACGTACCGAACGCGAAGTAACCAAACTCTTGTCCGCGCTTGACAAAGTCGCCCTCCGACACTGTCGTCTTGATACTACCGACCATCATAGCGCCAATACACACCGCCATGACACGTCCAAACTGCGGACTATCAATCGGCACAACCTTGCGTGCGTTTTCACCATAAACGTCCAGTGTCGTACGGACTGCTTGTGGCTATACAGACACACATGACGCATGAACAAATCACGAACGGGTGATTGAACAGGACGTTAAGACTGACGTTGACGGTGTAATACTCGCCAGATATATAGGTCATCGGCCCGATGGTGCCATCAACGGGCGAGTGAAACCGGTGGTAATCTTGCGGTGCGAGGCGGAAAATGACGAGCGAGCCTCCTACATACCGTTCCGCTTGGTCCTTGTACGCGTCGCCAAGGAGCCGCGCAACAGTAAACTCGCGGCCTTGATCCACAATTTTGTCGCTTCACTTGTCGTCTCGAACGCCATGAGCCGGCAGTCTGCCCCGCTCACGAGACGATTCGGGTCCTCGGGCGTCTCGACCGGCCTCGCATCTGGTCTCAATTTCCTTGCAGAAAACCAACCAAAAATCAGTTAAGACAAGCGAAGGGTAGATATTATACAGGCCCGAACCGGTAGAAAAATTGGTTGAAGGTTTCTAAAAGCGTGGAGAATGTCACCAAGCGCTCGATGCGGGTCAGGTGTGGACCTACTGAAGGAGGGAAGAGGGTCCAATATTTCATCGACATTGAGTTGATGGAACTCTATGAACGCTCGAATTCCATAAGCCGACTCGGGCGAATCGTACTTGATGCCCTGCTTTATCGATAGGGATTTGAGGAGCCTACGGGCTATACAGAGCGAATCAGGACTGGGGACATATCCCACATTGCGGTGCCATGAACATACCTCGCGCACCCTCAAGCCTCGAACGTGCACCCTGTCCATTGAAAGACAAACAAAACAATCAATTTGATGATGTGGTGCCAGCCAAGTGTGGAGGAAGGAGGCTACTCGCCTTGTACAGTAGTCGAATGCCAAGCCGCACATAAACTTGCATTTTCTCTTCTTCTAGCTGACCGGTCATCCGGTTTTGCACGATGATATTCGCAGAATTCTAAACATGGGGTCGTGGCTATAGGAAAGGAAAGATAAAACCACACCCACGCACCGCGCCAATTTTATAATTCCCTGCTGATACCTTGGACAGCACGTTCGTGTACCACTTGCGTTGAGCCTGCACGGCTGTAACAAAATTACTAACCATGACGTGATCCATGCGCGCCCAGTCCTGACTCGCGCACACTGCGAGGTGAGTAACAATATCCCGCTCTGCCTTCGAGTTCAGCCGGGGTCGCTGACATAAAGGACAATTCTTGATGTTAATCACACGCTCGAACGCTTCATCACCGCTCCCCGAACCGTTACCGTCCGTGTCAGACGCGGCCGAGGACGACGTTGAACCCTGACGGATAGCTGGCGGTGGTGGCGCCTGCGCATGGCCTCCCCGCGGTGGTGGAGGGTGTCGAGATAGAGAAGGGGACACGTCACCAATGTGGAGAGTGGGTCCCGAGAAGGTCAGGGAGTCAAGTTTTAGAGGCGGCGTATGCGTTCCGGGCGCATGTAAATTCGGCGTATGGGGTACGCTATATCCGTCCCAGATTCAGTTCCGGACTCACGCTCCCGCCCGCCGCCGCTGCCCTCGTCGGACACGCTTTGTTCAACACGCTTCTTCTCAGAATTTGGTCTGCATATTTCTGTTTCGAGACACTGTATCGCTTCGGGGAACGTCAGTTCATCCGTGCAGGGGTTCTTGTCCCATCGGGTGAAGAACGAGTCAATCGTCTCCGTGGAGAGTGTTGAGCCGAGTGAGTCAAGCATCGATGTCAGTTCGATATGCGATAGTGTGCGCGTATCGTCCGCATCGTAGTGATTGAGTAATTCGGACCAAAGTCGTTGCCGTAGAGCATCATATGGTTGGTACTTTGCACTGCATTAGGATCAGTATCACCGCAAGCGCGAGCCTCCTACTCAATGACAAGTACCACAACTCACCGGAATGTGATTATTGGGGCATGCCTCGACTCCCACGGCATTTCCTTCACAGTTGCGAGCGGAAGTTTGAACTCCTGGAAGGTGCGTGTGCCGTCTTCGTCTTCAGGATACAGCCCCGTGTCAGGGTCCTTTTTCGGGACGTTTTCAGCCAGCTCTGCAATTTCGATGGCAGCATCGCCAACATGGTCGTTGGACGAGAGTTTATCCCAATCGAGAACGGTGAGTTGCATCCGGAACGATCGTTCGTACTTGCGCACGTGGAAGAGTAGCTTCTCGTCCCACACCGGGTTAAGCGAATGTCGTATGACGCGCGTTCGAAAAACCTTCTTGCCGAATGAGACGACCACGAAAGGGTCCATATCCCACCCGGTACGCGTCACTTTCAAATCCGATTAAGCGAGGATACAATAGGGGCTCGAGTAACTCACTGTTTCGGAGTCGGGGGAGGTCTGTCGCACTATGGATCTCAAGCATGACAATGCCCACAATGTCATTGTCTGCCTCAAGCTCGAACGCGCCGCTCTTATGCCCATGCCACGGCCCAGGAATTTTCTTCCTTCTCGCGGTCGGGGTCGCGACGCTCGATAGGCGTGACGTCGACGTGGGCTGGGCTTGAGGGCTCGGTGATGTGTCGGGAGGGGGGTTGGTACGTCGCACTGGGCGCCGCGTAAGGATCTTCGGAATTGACGGCAAGAAGTACCTCGCTTGCTGAGCGGGAGGCAGAGATGCAGCAGTAGGTGAAGGGGTTGGCGTCAAATCGGGCGACGAGTGAGATTGAGGGGTGAAGACATTCGAATCATCTGGGGTTGAGGACTTGAGATCGGTCTCGTCGTCGTCGTCGGAGGCTTCACCGTCTTGACCATCTGCATCATCGGAGCTGAGCCCGTCATCTTCGTACTCTGGCCGTGTTGATTGGACCGGATTGTACCGATACCCTGTGTCTGTGATGCATGACACATAAAATGGGTTACGTGACGTTCGGACGATCGCAAATACAGTACGTACCGCGGGAGCTGAGACAAGGCTCGGGCGAGAGCGCTTGATAAGTGCATTGTAGGTCTCCGCGAAATCGGGCCGAATCGTGGAACTGGGAATGTGGACAAAGCCAACTTTGATGTGCATAGTTCCGGTCGCATTGGTCGTCGCGCGTGAGGATATGAGGTTGACGGAAAATGGCTGTGATAAAAAAAATAAAAGACTTAGCATTCCACCCATCGGGATGAACTCTGTAATTTCGTATGATGCGACGCGCCTGATTATCAGGATCATCGTAGGCGAACACATCTTTTCTGAACCATTCGTCCAGTGGTAATGCATATTCGCCCAAATACTCCTTCCTGAGCATGTCCTTGTCCCATACGACGAATTCAAGTACGCCGAGTCTTTCCGAGAGGGAGAGGTAGATGGGGAAGTCAAACGTCGCATCCTTTGCGGTAAAGACGGGGCTGAGAGTGCGCTTGCAGACGGGCGTCTGAAATCGCGTGCTGAGAATGGACACGTTTACAAAGCTATGATAGGAAAGAAGGCGAGCGATGTTGCATCGAAGGTTAGTGGGAATAGAGAGGGGTAAACCGGTAAAGTGTAACGCACGGATCACTGAGGCCACTACGATCCTTGGCCACCAAATCTTGACACGAGAGAACGCGCACGCGAAGGATGACGATGGGAGACTCGCCTGGGTTAGGCAAGAAAGAGTTTCTGCCACTGCCACGACCGGCAGAAACGCGAATGGGAAGTCGCGCAGCAGAGCGAAGGGCACGACCGATCTTGAGGCCTTTCTTTGATGCAACCATGAAGCTAGTAACTGCAACTGTTGGGGGGTGTATTTATAGCGAGCAATGCGGAGTTCAGGCGATTCGTTGATGCCGGGTGAAGGCCGCACGGCTCTCCTATTCCTGTGCACTACGCACACACACTGCCCTCTATCCCCATCCGCAACCATCATCTCCTTTTCAGACGACAGTATAGTCTATTCTTTCTGCCCATTACAGCCTCGTAATTCTAGTTTGACATCACGTCGTCCTGATCCGGCTGCATCCGAGGCTGCTCCTTTCACTTTCTCCAACGCCAACCTTGCGTCCCGCCAACGTCAATAGGTGGTATTAAGAGGTAGACAGCCCTTAGAAATAGAAAGCACGCTCTACTCACAATCATCTCCACTAATCCTCAACGTCATCCAACAGATCGTATCAATAGCATTGGTAAATTTACATTTCACTGATACATTGTGAGTACACACCGCTCGTGACCACCTTGCACGCAGGGCATGCACGTGCGACCATATTACTTTAGAGCAGTACTTGTGCATAATCTTCGCTCCCTCGCTTCCACCTCTTCTTAATCACCATTACCGTCAGCGTGGCCACCATGATCGGTGGCAGGGATGGGAGTAACGTCTCAGACTTGACAGCATCAACATCAACATCAGCCTCAGGCTTAGCCTCAGCCTCAGCCTCAGCATCGATGACAGCGTCCTCAGTGTCTTCCACCTCATCCCCGCTAATTTGAGATAACACACGCGCCCGCACGCGCCTCAACTCGCGCGAAATCACAGATTGCTTGGGATCTGCACTATTGCCACCTCCACCACTATAACAGTATTTGCATTTGCAACGCGGAGAACGGTGGGCGTCAAGCGTGCGATGCGCACCCTGCATCAACCACTCGGCGTGCTTGACGAATTCGCGGGGCGAAGCAAAACTTGGGACCTCCGTCGAGCCTGCTTGTCGGCGTTGTCGTAAAATACACAGACGTAGGTGTGTATATTCATACGTGCATACGTGAGCGACCGCGGAATAGGAAGAACGGGGAACGGGAACGACACGCACCGTAGAGGTAAAAGTCGCGACGAGGTTTAGAACACCCGGCCCTGTTTGGTGTTATGTGCAAGAAAAGGCCGTAGCCTTGTGGGAAGTCTGCGAGCGTCCAGGATATACGGCCCATCGAGGCTATCGTGAGTGATAGCAGTAACGATAGGGGCGGCGATATAGTCCGTAGTTATGTGTTTTGACGGTGTATCCAACGTGGTCACGTTTCATTTAGTTTGGATTACAAGGACAGCGGGAGGTGAAGTGGGTGGATGAAGGTTTGGGGGTTTAAATTGCGGGAGGGGGAGAGGATGTCCGGAAATGGGCGGTGAGCAAGCTCAGAGGTGAATGGGCGCGCATATGCGCCCCGCGGTAGTGAGTGATTTGGACGTACTGCCTAGGACGAGCGGCGCGAGGTACTTTGCGATCTCGTCACGCCATCGATGCGAGTCGGAGTGGTCGAGCGGGATGCGGAGATAGTAGTTCTGCCGGAGTGTGCCACTCTCCTCCTCCGGCTCGAGGATGTCGTGTTCGGTCGGGCGACGGTTGCTGTCCCCGTCGGTGAGCAGAAAGACAAGCTCACCCTCGTTCGTCGCCTGGAAATGTGGGCCGTCGATGAGCATGGTGAGTTGGGCGAGGCTTTGGCGGACGAAGATATGGGAAAGAGATAACGACCCCTACAGTCTGCGGGCTCATACGCGAGTCAGACCGAAGTATCACATCACCTGACCAACTCTCCCACTGGACTCATAGACGTGCATAGACGCGTACCCAGACGAGCGGCGCGAACCTCAACGTACTCTGCACGGATCGCCCTCCTCCCAGAGTCCTCCAGCTCTAAGGACGTCGCAGTCCGCGAGATGGCTGTTGGTAATTGAGCCGTCCTGGTCATCGGGCGCCGCCTCAAAATATGCCAACACTGCTCACCCACTCGACTCATCAGAAGATTGCACACACTAGGTTGATACAGCACAACTAAGATATATATACCCATCCGGATCCTTGCAATTCAATCCACATGTTCAAATTTCAAAATTTCCCATGACCCTCCACGAAACTTGCCACGAAAGGCCACTGAGCGCGGCTTGATGTCCTGGGATCATGGCCACGGGGTAGGAGTAAATATCTTCGTCCATGGCCCACTGAGCTCAAAGGAAGCATGTCGGAACACATTCATGACTTCAACACGATCGGCAAATCGGGCCCGCAGCTCGTGCGGCACGTCAGATACATCCAACTCACCACATATCGTGTCCAAAATCGCCTTGAGCTGCTTAAGCATGTCCGCGCCAATCCCAAGCTCGTCCAGCTTCCGCAGGAGGGGGAGCGATTTGGACAACAGGTCGGCCGCCACAGCGAGTTGAAGTTGGTCCCCGCTTGCAAGCCACCTATCGATGTCGACGGAGGAGACACCAAGTTGGCGTTGAAGGAGTGCTGCGGCCTCGGGCGGGGTACATTGCCACCCGCCTTTTCTCCACATGACGGCCATCAGCGCCTGAATGCAATGAGCACGGAGCGTCGTAAATGGGTCCAAATCCGTCGTCATGTCCGATGCCACTACCCACGTCTCTGGTGAAAGTGGTCCCCAAGGGTCGTTCGTCACCTTGTCCCACCGGTCCTGAATTGCCCGAAAATGGCGATCAGTGGTGCCGGAGAAACACCAAATAGCCCTAAGACAGACTGTGAGACGTTGTCTTCGAGGTTCCTCAGGGAGGAAACCAGTCGTGCACGTTGTGAATAGTTTGTCGGCGACTGGTTGGACTAATTGTTCCAGTCCACCCCTGAGTCCCACTGAATGATGATGCTCTGACCCATGGAAAAGCCCTGGGAGTCCATCAAGGAACTCCTCCAACTCGTGATCTTCGTCAAGAGACCCTAGAGTCCACCGAAGCGCGTTGGTGTCGCGTGAGGTGTGTCCGATTGCCTTCGATTCGAGCGCTCGGCGCATGCCCTGCCCAATCTTGGTCTTGCGGTCGCTTATGGCAGCCCGCACAGTATCGTTCCGCCGGCGGAGCCAAAGTTTGAGTAAAGGTGCCGCTTCCATGACAAACCAACAGAATGATGATAGGGGGGTTTGGTATGGCGAGTTGGGATAGAATAGTGGCATGATGGAGAGGATAAAGTATATCAGGAATCCGATGGCGACCCACGCCAGCAAACTGTAGGCGACGGTATGGTTAATGTTGATAAGAAAGTCGACGAGTCCCGCGTAAAACAGAAGAACGGACGCGTGCAGGAGTGCAGGAAGCACTTCGACCGCGGCAGCAAACGCAAATCTCTCCACGCCGTCTGCAAAAAATGCACGGATCCGAGCGCGCTTCGGAGGGGCATACGGTCTATCCGCAACCTGCAAATATCTCCGGGTCCATTGTTGCATGAGGGTCGCCCACAGCGCACATGCCGTGCTAAAGGCAAGACTAGTGAACCACAGAGTATTCACACGCACGGCAGAAGCGGGGGGGCTGAATGGAGGATTGTTAGCAGGAGACGACGGCTGTGACGAGCCTGTCCCATTTGACGCTAACTGCTGGGAGATTTGGGTAAGCAGCCGGTTTGTGGTATCGGTTGAATTGGGTTGTAATAGCGGATAGCTGACAACGAGGAATGTAGCCACCACGGCAGAGAAAAGACCAGTCTGATGAGTGCCTCGGGGGTGAGAACAGTAGAATCTCGTGGGATGATTATGACGTACAAACACCAACACGCCATCTGTGTTTGCTGTCCAACTGTCGGAATGCTCCTTGTCAATCCTTTCCGCTTGGGAAAGATACAGTCCCCATATTTTGGACGACGGGTCACTGTACAGTGTTTGACTGGTAAGAACAGTGTTCCTTCGATGAAGTTCATTCATGGCCTGGGCCGCCTGGCCAAATGTTGAAGTCCGGGTACGACCATGTCGATCATCTTTGGGCTCAAATGAGTCCACGGAGTACCACGTTTAAAAAAAAATTAAATACATGGAGAGGCCTTCTCATCGATGGCGGAGTCGGTAACAGACATGGATTGAGGGGAGCCGACATCACCAGCCATTGTCGATCCACCAAACCCAGAAAGGGAACGTACTGTCCACACGGACAACAGGTCATGAGATCGCGTTCTAGATGAAAGAAACAGATAACAAACTATGTAGCGAAGGCCGCGGGGGACCAAATTCGGGATTAGGTCGATCTAGATCTGTGTCCATATCCTTTAAAAAAACGAGACGAGAGGAGCACGGCCTGGGTGTTCGCTTGGGTGACGAGTGGTTGATTGGGGAGGGTGAGGGTGAGGTTAGGCCGAGCCCGCAGCTGCTATAAATACCAGCACAAACGAGACGGCCTCGTGAAAACCTCAAGGTTGGAGTGATGGAAGCCTCGTCGGAGCTTTATAGGCTTGCTTGGGTTGGGAGTTGAATAGAACACACGAGCAAGCTGCATGTCCCCTTCGCTCTCCGGGTCACTCTTCGTCATGATGCGGCCAGAGGAGTCCTCCGAAAGGTCGCCACAACTTACTCTGTATGAGCTTCAGACAAGCCCAGGGGCCCGCCAACGACAGCGCTGTTGGAGGTTGAGAAACCGAGCGGATAGCTTATTCCAAGTATTTGGTATGTGTCACAACAAATGAGCGCCAATGTGAAAACAACGGATTGACACTTTTGGTAGGGGAATACGGCGAGCCGGGGAGGGTTTCGCAACCAACGTTAGCCATGCGAACGCACGGACGCGAGTTTGAAATGCGATCGTGGGCATGATCGTGGTGGAGGTGGCGACACGACACGAGGCAAAGATGGCAACTCGTGGTGAATCGACAGGTTCGCCTGATGCGACAGACATGAGGCCCTTAGCTTACGCATCACCAAAGGTTGGCCGGAATGATCAAGCAATCATTGTCACCCCAACTAGCTCTCAAAACGAGATCAAAGAAGATGAAGAAAATAGTAATACGCATCACACGAAATCGCTAAAACTTCTCTAAAAAAAGGCAACAAGACGTATGTGTGTTATGGCCTGCGGCGTCCAACTTTGCCAGGCATCGCGGGAACGCACTCCGAAGGGGTCCTATCCTGTAAGAGATCATTATCACATCAAGGATAGGCATTTAGGCAAAGAAATCAACAGAAAATGTAATGCCAAGAGAAAAGAGTGATCGGAACAACTCCCGCGAGTCCCCGTGGTTAGATCTACTTACTGGTAGCAGACGCACTTCCCGCACAGGAACCAGCGCTGGAGGCGGCACTTTGGCATGTTCCGGTCAAGGTTTCGGTGTCTGTCAGAGAAGCAGATGAGGCACCGGTCGGAGGGGGTGAGGCGATGTTCGGTGAAAAGCGCAAAACTCTGGTAGTTTTGATGCAATGATGCTTCGAGCTGGTGGGGATACGGGGGGAGTAGGGAATCGTCGCAATTGGGCCGAGAGTAGAAGAGTGTTTGCCCACCTGTCGCATATACTCCAGACACCCGGGGGCTGGGCACCAGAGACAAGATGTCCATCGGTCGGAGATCATCAAACCATGCAGAGTTTATCAAATTTGAAAACACAAACTGCTATTGCAGTGGCATACAGTATTCACTCACCGCTGCACTTCAACAGACGCAGCCCTATGATAAAAAGTACATTAGGTGCAGGTAGTGACATCGGTGGTGGTGTAATTCACTGTCGACAGTTTTCGCGACGAAACTGTAAACGATTTACATGGCGCAGTTCCAGTGTATGATCAGAAGGAAGGTGGAAGGGCGAGGTAGGTAGGGTGAAGTTGAGATGGCGGTAAAGAGAGGACGTCCAGAAATAGGCCGTGAGCGAGAAGAGGGGTGGGGAGGAGGCGAATATGGACTTTGTGGGTAGTGAATTATACGTGTTGCCTGGACGAGCGGCACGAGGCACTTGCAATTTCCGTCCGCTATCGAGTCGGGGTGGGTGAGAGTACGACGGGACGTGGAGAATGTACTTTGGCTGGCTTTCCCATCATCGTGAGAGTAGGAAGGTAATGCTCGCCACGACGCCATCGTCCGCTGCTCAAAAATGCGGGGCCGCCATCAGCAGCGTGAGCATGATGTGCGGGTATGACCTTTGGTGACAAAATGAGGGGAGTGAATTGCAGTATTGTCAGGGACGACCCTGCGGGGCAAGGCGAGTTGTCGGTCGATTTCGTCATCACGATACTGGCCAACTCGAATCTTCACAAATTGCATACATTAGGTTGATACAGAACACCAAGTACAGTAACAACACTTGTAAAGATATATATCCGAACCCTTGCAAATCATTGAATCAGTCCCATTTCATGGCCCTCTCGAAGTCTCGATGGAATCGCGGTTAGATGTCCACGGATCAACCAGACCATGCCCATGGAGTGTTAAATATCTTCACCCAGGGCCCATTCATGTCAATGGATGCATGTCCACGCGAGTGGCGTGCCGCATTTCGAATACTATACACCTCCGTGACTTTGGCACTATCAACGAACCGGTCCCGTAGCTCTTGTGGCACGTCAGACGCATCCAGCTCGCGGCATATCATGTCTAAAATCGCCTTGAGCTCTTTAAACGTATCCGCACCCGTCCCAACCCCAAGGTCGTTCAACTTCTGCAGGTGGGGGAGGGATTTGAACAACAGGTCGGCCGCAACAACGAGTTGTAGTTGGTCTCCGCTTGCAAGCCACCTATCGATGTCGACAGCGGAGACACCGAGTTGGCGCTGGAGAAGTGCGACGGCCTCGAGCTGGTCGCATTGCCACCTGCCTTTTTTCCACATGACGGCCATCTGCGCCTGAATGCAAAGGGCACGGAGCGCCGAGACCGGGTCCGGATCCGTCGTCATGCTTGATGCCACTGCCCACGTCTCTGGTGAAAGTGGTCCCCAATGGTCATTCGTCACCTTGTCCCACTGTTTCTGAATCTCCTGAAAATGGCGATCGGTGGTTTTCGAGAAGCACCAGATAGCTTCGAGACAGGCGGTGAGACGTTGTCTTCGGAGCGCTTCAGGGAGGAAACCAGTCGTGCACGTCGCGAACAGATCGTCGGCGACCCGTTCGACTAAATTCTGCAGCCCCTTCTTGAATTGCTCCGATTCATTGAGCGGGGATCCATGGAAGAGCCCTGGGAGCGCATCAAGGAAGTCCTCCAACTTGTGGTCTTCATCAAGGGACTCCAGTGTCCACCGAAGCGCTTTGGTGTCGCGCGAGGTGTGTCCAATTGCCTTAGATTCGAGGGCTTCGCGCATGCCATGCTTAATGTTGGCCCGGCGATCTTGAGTGTTCCGCCGGCGGAGCCAAAGCCAGATTAAAGGTACTGCTTCCATGACGAACCAGCAAAGTGACGATAGGGGAGTTTGGTATGGCGAGTTGGGATAGAATAACGGCATCATGGAGAGGACAAAATATGTCAGGACTCCGACGGCGACCCACGTCAGCAAAAAAAAGGCAACGGTGTGGTTAATGTTGATGAGGAAGTCGATGAGTCCTATGTAAAAGAGAAGAACCGACGTGTGCAGGAGTGCAGGAAGTACTTCAACCGCTGCAGCAAGCGCAAATTTCTCTACGCCGTCTGAAAAAAATGCACGGATTCGTGCGCGCCTCGGAGGTGCGTATGGTCTATCTGCAACCTGCACGTATCTCCGGGTCCATTGTTGCATGAGGGTCGCCCACAGCGCACATGCCGTGCTAAAGGCAAGACTAGTGAACCACAGAGTGTTCACACGCACGGCAGATGCGGGAGGGTGGAATGGAGGATTGTTAGCAGGGACGACGGCTGTGACGAGCCTGTCCCATTTGACGCTAACTGCCGGGAGATTTGGGTAAGCAGCTGATTTGTGGTATCGGTTGAATTGGGTTGTAATAGCGGATAGCTGACAACGAGGAATGTAGCCACCACGGCAGAGAAAAGACCAGTCTGATGAGTGCCTCGGGGGTGAGAACAGTAGAATCTTGTGGGATAATTATGACGTACAAACACCAACACGCCATCTGTGTTTGCGGTCCAACTGTCGGAATGCTCCTTGTCAATCCTTTCCGCTTGAGAAATATACAATCCCCATATTTTGGATGACGGATCGCTGGACGTTGTTTGACTGAGACTAGTGTCCCTTCGATGCAGTCCGCTCATGGTCCGGCCAAATGATGAGGTCCGGGTACCCCGTCGATCATCTTTGGGCTCGAAGTGAGCGGACGAAATACCACAGAAAAAAGGGAGAAATCAAATACCTGGAGAGGCCTTCTCATCGATTTCGGGCTCGGTAACATACATGGTTTGAGGGGAGTTGATACCACCAGCTGTTGTCGATCCACCAAACCCAGAAAGGGAACGCACTGTCCACACAGACGACATGAGATCGCGTTGTGACACTACAGTAAGAAGCAGAATACGGACTATGTAGCGAAGGCCGTGAGGGACCGCGTTCGAGATCTGGGTCCATGTTCTTGCCAAAAACGAGGAGACGAGGATGGCTTAGGTGTCTTGCTTGAGACGAGGGGTTGATTGGGGAGAGAGAAAGGGAAAGCTGGGCCCGCGCTCGAGATCGTCAAGGTTGGGAGTGATGGAAGCGTCGGAGCTTTATAAGCTCGTTGGGCGTTGGCAGTCGCATGCAGGCACGAGCCAGCTGAATGGAACCCGTCACGGTAAAGATTCACTAGGCGCCACTCTCCGAGGTTCAGAGGTGTCCTCCCAAAGCCACCAAAGCTTACTGTACAGTACTTTGTATGAACTTCAAAGGGACCCAGGGACTGCCTGGCATCGAGACCCCCATCGAAGCTCGAAAACCGCGCACGGATAGCGCATTCCGAAAATGTTTGATGTGTCATAACAAATGGGCGCCAGTGTAAGTTAGGCGCAAAGCACTGACATTTCGACAAGCGAACGAGGTCGGGGTTTCGCGGTCACGAGTCGACCGAAATGTCATCGTGGGTGACAGGGTTTACGTGGCAATCACATCACAAGATTCGCATCCCGCTCTCACCTCAGCTTCAACAGTTCGCATAAAATGCAGATCCTCATCAATTTAAGCATATCGTGAAGAGTAATCCGCGACAACGAATTTACTAAACGAAACGCATCAAGCTTGGAAGAAGTGTATAAAAGGTATAGCTAGCTGATTTCGTATCCTAAGGAGCGTCCAATTTCGCCAGACATCGTGCGTACCACCCCAAAAGCGTCCTATCTTGCAAGAGATCATAACCGAGCACAGGCATCTAGGCAAGGAATGCAAAAGAAAATGCAACGCCAACGATGGTCGAGAAGAGTGATATCGTAACAGTTCCGGCGCCGTTAGATCCGGTAGCAGATGCAGATGCAGCACTGCCCGCACGGGTACCACTATTTTTGCTTGCTCCGGTGCCTGTCGGAGAGGCAGCGGTCGTAGAGGGGGCGAGCGAGGCAAAGTCTGTGAAAATCTGAGAACTCTGATATGTTTGACAATTCGAGCTGGCGGGGATACGGGGAGTATAAGGTATCGATGTAATCGGGCCAAGAGACTCGGCGGGCTGAGAGTAAGAAAGGGTTTGCCCGCCTGAAGTGTATACACCAGGAACATCCATAGCATCGCTGTCGCACACCTCGAAGGTACCGTTGACCGCTTGGTTAGGCATGTTGTAAATAAGACCGATGCGATCAAGAGTATGTTGACAGTAGCCTGCAGGGTTGGAGCCTGAAGGGTTGCAGACCTTGATTCCGACCTGGTTCCCGCCAATGAATCTAAAAAAAATTAATATTAACACTGGCACCTGGCGCTACACGTATGAGGTGTTGACTGACACATTCCACTGCGACGTGTGTTCATAGGTCGAGTTGTCCGTACTAAAAGCAGTTGAAAACACCTCGGCACCTATGGGGTTGCCCAGCTGGATGCAAGAGTGTTAGAGGGAATCCCAAAAGTAATCTCACGAAGCACTCACGCCATCCTGTCCTCCACCATCGAGCTCACCACCGAAGTCACCAGGCTGAATATTAACATTTGCTTGATTGATGAATCCGACAAACTGAAGGTAGTTCGCGTTGCGCAGGACTTGAAGACCCGTAAAGGTACCAGGAGGAATTCCACGCGTGCCATGTTGTTTCGTTGTGCACCAAGCAACTTCCTCACCCTCCGTGTCACTGATGGTCGAGTTCGGTTTGCCAGGAGCGTACAGGCAAAAATCTGAAACCAAGGTCAGTCCTATGTACGAAAGAGATTCAAAAAGGAAAAGGTACCAAAAATGCTATTCACGATAAGGGTCTGACACTCTGAGTTCTGATTCTGAGTGGTCGAATTGCACTGGTTATAGCCAGACTGTGTCCCGCGGGCATATGTAGAGGTGATAACTTGGTATGGCTAAACATCGTAAAAATGCCAATGAGGAAGACGCTAAAATTAACTACAAAAGCACGCACCAAATCTGAGTACGTGACAGGGATGTTGGAAAGTGGGGTTACTGGGAAGGTCGGTGAGGCATTGGGTGCGGCAGGTGCTGGCGTGGTCTGGCCAGCAACGAGTGTCAAAGAGGCAAGGGCTACGAAAGCTGAAAGAGCGGAGTGGGCCATGATGGCGACAAATTAGGTGAAGACCAGAATGAGAAAGGTAGAAAGGGATATAAAGAGGAGTTGGGCGGGACGACGACAGTTGACAGAAGAAAAAACGAGGCGGTCGGCGACGATGGTATTTATAGTCACTCGGCTTTTTGCGCATGGATATGCATTACATAAGTGAGTGAAGACAACGCGCACGGACCAACTAACGTGATTTATGCACGTGATCCTACGCGCTCTGTTGATCTAACGCGTCCTCGGCCTCACATTCAGGTCCGACTTTGATAATATAAAAGCATCCCTGGTTCTTTTCCTATTCTTTCACCTCGCCATGGCAAGAACTACATCGGGTATGTTCATTCGTGTTTGGCTTTATTTTTCCAGAAAACGGATGCTCTACAGAGACCTCAACCAAGACTGCGACTCGTCGCGCAAACGCGAAGCCTAAAGATAGTTAGCACTCTATCTTCGTATATGCACATGTATTCACATTTTTTAATCAGCTGATGTGAAGGCGAAGCGCAAACCATCTGCTTACAACCTCTTCGTTAAAGAGCATATGAAGGCCTACCTCGCAGAACACCCCGGGAAGACCAACAAGGATGCCATGAAACACGTGTGTCTCCCCACCTTTGAATTTTCCTCATTGCCCACCAACATATCTAGATCGGCGCACTTTGGAAAGATGCACCAGAAAATCCAAAGCGCGGTCAGGAAACTAAGGAGAAGGCACCCAAAGCCGCTAAGCGGTCGAAGAGAGCTGCAACAAAGGTCTCAGAGGGTGATGAGGGTCCCGAGGTTGAGCCTGGCAGCGACGACTGAATGGTTGCAGGTCTCGTCTCATGTTCTTGTTTTTGATTTGTTACATTCTTTGCGCAGGTTTGGCCCTTTCGGTACATTATTGTCTATTTCAGCTCTGGTTCTTGCCTTGTATTCTATTATGTTTCATACCCTTCGTACCGTCGTGCTCTCGAGGTGTAAACAGGTGTTGTGATGTGCAACTGGATATGCAAGGTGGCTGGAGTGCCTCTGAAGCCTGAAGGGGGCAAGGTGGACTAGTTGACCACTTGTTGACTTGCCGAGAGCCTGACGTTTACAGTAAGCGTTCCGTTGAGTCTCGGTTCGTGTACCTTGATGTGTATTTCCGGGAGAAGGTCCGTGAAGACCTATGTTGCATCAATTCCGATGGTGTGCGAAACCTGTTGCATTAGCATGGTTGGCCACCACCTAGCGTGCACAGTAATGCCTGCGAGCATCAGGACAGACTGAGGACAGACGATAATTCTTCCCACTTCCAGACCGATATGACGTTGTTGAAGCGCGGTGGTGACGTGTGCCCGAAAACAACAAGTGCGCCGAAAGAGTGCCCTGGTTCTGGGAGAACTGCGAGTGGTCACAGAAGAACCAAGGCAGGGTGATTAGACGGTTCAGCTTCAGCGCCGCGCCAAGATCAGCGTGAGACGGGCCGCCAGCACAGAAACACATAGCATGTTATGGACGACGCAGGGAAGTTGGCTGCGATATGAAAGGAGGTGGTGAGAGAATCAGCGACGAAACACATCCATGTCTGCTGCTGCTACACAAGTACAGGCATCCCCGGGCCCCGAACCGAAATCATGAGGCGACGGCTAGGGTCGGTAGAATGGATGGAGTTAAGTCTGCTCGGTTAAAGTCCTGTATATTGAATGCTTCGCTTGGAATGGCGAGAGAACGGTCGAGCTATTTATACAGTACTGTAGATGTGGCACTGGCAAGGCTAGCGCGGCGTTGTCTCGGCGGCGGCGAAATCTACCCGTGACAGGTCCCTTTTCCCCTTCATATCGCTTTGTGGGGTTTCTTTGCCACTCTTCTCGCACGGCTCATTTCTCCTTTTCCACAACCTATGGCATCATTCTTTGATTATTACCGTACGCTTATGATAGGACTCGTCTCGTCCGGGCATGCTATATATAAACGGGTATGAGAAGTCACGTGGGGGTGTCCAAGCTCGGACCTTAACCTGAATTCAGAGTTTGCATTGAATGTTGTGGCCTGGAGTAAGGAGAACATGTTCATGTAGCCATTTCTCCCGCTTCTACCACACTATATCAACCGACTCGCACGTCACGAGCCGCCTGTATCACCGCAAAGGTTTGCACCGTCCATCGACTGTCTCACTCCGCCGGTGCACAACAATTATGCCCAAAGCCGGATACTACGCCGTCAAAATTGGCAAAAGATCAGGGATATACACATCATGGTTGCTTTTTTTCTCACATCCTCAGTCGTTATTGACCCTCGTAATCAGGGAGGACTGTCGAGAGCAGGTGGACGGCTATCCCTGCGCGAGGTATAAGAAACTGAGAACGCTTGAGGAGGCGGAGGCCTGGATGCAGGCTGTGCCGTATCCCATAAAACAGAATATTAAGCGTGCAAACCATTCGCTAGGTAAATCCAGGACTTCAATCGGGTCACAACGCAACGGGCGAGTACCCGCGTCCTCGTCTTCATCAACGGTCGAACTCGCAGCCCCTGGTCAGTCACGGTCACAATCAACTGCCACTGATCCATCAAGTTCAAGGTCGCATGCTACGGCGGGGCCGTCGAGAATGTCTGCGATAGCCGAAGACGTAGTGTACACTGACGGCGCTTGCTCGGGAAATGGGCAGCTTGGGTCAGTTGCAGGCACTGGCGTGTGGTGGGGAGTCGATGACCCCCGGTATGTACCCTTCCACAAATGATGCTGTCCACTTATGCCTGGTAGAAACCTATCCGAGCGCTGCCCTGGCAAACAAACCAACAACCGTGCTGAGTTGATTGTGCGTTAATCCTTGATATATTGAGGTACCCCTCTGATGTATGATGATCCCTGGTCAGGCCATCATCCGCGCGCTGGAGACTACCCGATAACTTCAGTACCTCTTATCGTAAAATCTGATTCGCAGTACGCCATAAAATGTAATCTCTTTCCCACATAGCCTGGTGCTCCTTTACTTACCGAGGCGTGTAAAGGTTTCACCGACTGGCTTCCGGGTTGGCGTCGCCGTAACTATACTACCTCCTCGGGAGCGCCCGTCAAGAACTTGGAACTCATAAAGTACATGGATGCCCTTCTCGCCTCGCGTGAACGTTCCGGACAGCAAGTCAGGCTTGAATATGTGCGTGGGCACGCTGGTGAGATGGGGAATGAGGGCGCAGATGCACTGGCGGTCCGTGGAACAAGATTGCAGGAGGTAGAGGAACCAGACTGGGATGCACTGCGGTTCCGGCTGGATGAGGAACGTGTGCCTGCGCGAGGGGCGAAGGCAATTACCGCCGATAGAGAATCGGCGGACGCGGACATATCTGTAAGCCATCCCTGAGTTCTGGGTCCGTGTTGAAAGATCGCTTATCGTGCTTTGTTCGTAGATATATGCTGACGTGTTGCTCGACGAAAATGATCTTCTTGCAGAGCTTGAGGAAAACTAGGTCTATTCGATGTATGCTTCTGTGTGCCGCACCCAAGCCTGGTTGAAGTGCTTTCAGTGAAGAGGCCGAGTGAGGAGAGTGGCGGGAATCAGCCAAGGGTAGGGCATCCTGCTGTCAGCCTGGTCGTGGGCCATTCATGGCAGGGAATTGGATATTTTCTACAAATCCCTATAACAATCTTGAAACGATCTTGAAGCCTCAGGTTCACGGGCATTATGACTCGTGGTTGAACTTTCGATCGAACTGTACCGCTGCCTTATGGGACATTGGAAATTGTGTGGCCGGCTCCACAAAACCAGCACCTCTTTGTTCGCGGCGCTCATGTTCATGTCCACCTGATCGTCCACGCGCCACCATAACCCCGTCCCCTTATCAAGATTCTTTGCGCCTGACAGGCCTGACAGCGGGCAAGCGCGTTGGGAGCTGGGTACGATTGTGTTCTTCCTGTTCGTTTCAGAAACTGTCATACGCATGAATACACGCATTCTGGGTGCTGTTTTCTGCAGGCGGGGCCATCTGAGTCCGGGCAGAGGCGATGTCATGGAGTGTAGGCGTGTAGGGTGATAAGGTTCTCTGGCCTCATCTGGCCAAATTGGCATCCCGATACGTCGGTGCCACTCACTGGCACTTTGTGGGCACCACGCCACAAGTGGGCCAGGGCAGTCCGTGGACCCTTATTGGTTCCGGCCGTGATGCTGGCTGTGCATCGAATTTCCTTTTGACCTCTCTCTTTGGTCCATTTGCGTCAAAACAGTCTAGTGATTGACGAGAGATAAAGAGGATTCGCAAATGCACATGGCACATACAGCGCGCACCGGAGCGCTCAAAATGGGCGCAAATTTGTCTTCGTCCCAAATGACTCTCCAATCGATACCAGACCTGGACTCCAGTTGCGCCTTCCTGATCCATGCCCAGCACCCTCCCACAGAGTAACAAAAAGGGTCTCTGTATACGTGCATAATTTGCCACCACCACCATCATCATCACCACCACCATAACCACCGCCTCCTCGGAGTGCAAGTCAAGTCATGAGTGGACACAATCCGTATAGTAATCAGCAGACATGGAACCCGCATCACCCAACACAAATGACATATCTACTCGTTAGTGGCCATGTTGCATTCAAGGAGGAAGTGACGCTGATGACGGTCCAAAGCCTCGCACCTGCTCACTACCCAACAGTATGGCGCCAACCCTCCCTACCAGCCTGCCCCGCCCAGGAGTATGGACACCAGGTCTTCAACAACTCATGGACGTAAGTCACACCCAGCAACCTTTTTCATTGTCGCTTATCAAAATATATAGAGATCCATCCTCCCCAATTCTCCTTAACCTCACCGACTCATACGGAAGCATCACACCCCACCGGCAACTTGAACGCCACATCCCACAATCCAATTAGAGGCCATCAACCCCCTGTGGTTTCCTCTTCACTGAACGTTCCGCGTCCCCCAGAAAACCTGACCCACTCTGGACTACTCGACCGTAAGTTTGTCGCCTCGTTTTTGTGGCATATCTGAGTTGTGTTCTATAGATCGTACTCCTGCGGCGGAGCCTCAGCAATGGAGTCTCGGAGGTGATAACGGGGGGCAGCCATCGATCTTTAATACTATAACTCCCCAAGGGCGTCGCCGTATGTCCTGCACCCGCTTTTGCTTTCACTACAGACATGGCTAACGGGTACCTGGGATCCGCCTGCACCACTAGCAACAAACGGTCCACCTGACGCCAGTTCCCAGAAGTGCCGCATTCCGGAGTGCACATACAATGCATTCTACGATGTCTCTGAACAAGAACAGACGGAATATTGTGGACAACGCCACGAGCTGTGGGTCTACTTTGACTTCTATGGGTAGTCCCTTTTCCTCAAACGCAGTGCATCTTCACAGGCAAGCCATCTCAACTGGCCTGGTGGCCTCTTGCGTAGTGTGTAGAGGACGCCCGCGACGCACGGGTGAGCTTGTATGTGGTCGTACCTGTGGGGAACGAGAACGTCAGTCTCGTCAAATCCAAGGATCTTACTATGGAGTGCCAGTTGTTCGCCGCGAACCCCGAACGAGGCCGGGGCCGTAACCACGTTAGTATTTTTGGTTTTTGCATTAAGCTACTCTTGGGAATTTTGTCAGCTTCTTACTCTTCCGTGACATTTGGTGTATTTCCTGCTGTTATTATAATATGAACTGTTGTACAACTGTGATTCCTTACGCGGTCAATCGCAATCAATATAAGCCCACGTGACACGTTGGTCCTAGCAGTGTCCTAGCGTCTTCCAGGCTCACTCAATCCCGCTTGATTCTTCTCCGGAGAAGAACGGATGTCTTCCATTAGGATGTGCTACGGCGTGTATCGAAAACGCGTACATTGGGCGGCGCAATCAAGGCAGCGCCTCAAGGCGGTACCATGAGGCCTAAGAGGCACCCCGAATCGGCCGCAGTCGTGTTGGTCTCATCCAGTTGGGGATGTAAAGGCAGGCATTCATTTCATTCAGGCACAAGGGGATAAACATAATAATTATTTGAACACAATAATATACAGGTCATCAAACTAGGCTTCTCGATCAGTACATCAGGTAAAGGCGAGAGCGCCGTGACCACATGATACTTGACTCGAAGCTGTGGGAGGCAGTAGGAGTCTGGATCTATCGTAAAGCGACTCGTGGGACTCAGCCTTCTACCCCAGTTACGCCCTCGAACGCATGGATAAATGCCTACCTCAATATCACCCGATGACACTTTCCCGTCCCCTTTCCGCCGCACTCCTCATGAGCCGCCAATACCAAGACCCAAATTATCATTCAGGTCAATACCAGACCACCTACCCTACCCAAATCCGTCCCAGCAGTCTGGACAGTACACCAGCCGTCGCCCAACCCTCGAGATACCTATAATGACCACCCGAGTCAGCAAGGTATGTATCTCGTTTTGGAATATCGATGGGCTTAATTATTTCTTAAGCTTTCTCATCTTATCCTACTGATGGCTCACTGCAACCTCAGCCATCTGGACGACGCCAGAGTAGCCATTCACCTTACGCGGGACCTGTTCCTTTCCTGAACCACAAGGCAGTCCCTTGGCCACCCACAAGCATACCTCCATCCCTCTCAGGCAACACCGCATTTGCCCGCAGGCACACCTCAGCAGGGATACCAAAGTTCATACGGCTACCCCCCATCCACTTCTGATGCCAACGGTTTTATGCGGCAGACAGGTCTGATGCTGGCGGCGGCAGCAACTTTTACTCGCAAGGCGGAGGCTACAGTGTTGCGCAACCTTTGATGGGAACGTTGCTGGATACGAAAATTGAGGGAACGGCCAAAAGGCCGCGGGAACCCTCCTGCCGGCACTCACAGTAGTAAGCAATGCATGTGACTTTTGTATTATCCCTTCTTTATTGAGCTCTTCTTAGGAGCCAGACCTCTATGTCGATTCCTGGTTGCGGTTACACTGTATTTATGGACGATCGAGTCCAGGAACTGCGGGAGTGGTGTAGCGACGCACATATGCAGTGCGTAGTCCGCATGTACCTTACAATCGGGTCGTGTCTTACCTTCCTTTAGGGCCGCGGTAGCGAATCGTGTTGAGAAGCCTTGCAGGACTTGTCAACGATGGCCCCGTCTAAATGGCTATAAGTATTGCAGCGGGGATCGTTGTCGGTTTCCAGGACGCTACTAGGTTTTGCTTCAGTCCGAATGACTCTTCGCAATGTCGTGATTTGGACTCATATATAGTTGTCCGCCCATGTATAGTAGCTCGTATGACAGATTTTGCGGTCTTGGCGAAGCAGTGCTTGTTTTGTCCCCGGTCTTATAGTAACAGTAACTATCCGTTACCATCGTCGCGACACAGTTTTCCGGACCGTTTCGAGGTCTCAGATCTCAGATCTCAAACGTTGACTACATCCATTACAGTAGTAGTCCATTAGAAGTCAACTAGTCAACTTCAACTTCAATGAGTGTGAAACATTTTGATCGGCATTTAGGTGCCCATTCTCTATACAGTACTGTAACAACTCGGCGCTGAGCTGTTAGAGTCAACCATCGAGGCAAGTCCCAACTCCGAGCATCCGAAAGATTAAGCAACGATAGCGATCATCTTCCGTTCCAACTGGTGCGGCCACATGCTTTCAAAGCCATGCGCGATCCTAGGATCCCGGTCCTTGGGTACATCTTTTGTCACAAAGGCAGCCAAGATACGGTCTTCCCCGGTACGTGAACCCATGCAGGTCTTGAGGTAGAACCGAAAGCTCCGCGAAACCGGGGGGCGATCCAGCTGTTGGCCCGATCAACTGCGAGGATAATACGCGAAAATCATCTAGTAAGAGAATTTGCTCATGAAATTTAGTCTTGTCTTCCCATCTTCGTCCGTCCTGAAACGCTGCCTGACAAACTTTCTCATATTTTATCGTTGTTCAAGTTATGGCCACATATATTTGTTCCACTTCGCAAGGTAGCTTATCTGCTCATGCAACTGAAATGAGAACCGGCTGAGACCTCCATTTCGGGGTGGCTGGGATATCAAATCGCTTACAAGGGTGCTTAGAGTCCTCGAGCGCGGCAGCGACCGTCTTTGCTGGGCCCAATCCTGTGTTTCTTCGTGCATCTGGTTGAACGTTTATTCAATGCAGTAGGGAAACCACGAGGGAAATTCAGTCTCTTATATGTGCGAGACGAATGCCAAGTGTAACCCGTCCAGCCTCGCTTCGTGCCGATGTGGGTTTCTTGCAACTAAAGTTTCTTGTTGGAATCAAGTGGTCTGTCGATGAACTCCGTAGATAACGTCGGCGGAAAAAACGGTCAAGGACGCTACAGGCATATACTGCCGTGCCGTAAATCATCAAATTTGTTAACAAATTATGCAATTATTTGTTATTACTGTTATCCCCGTTTTATCATCTTCCCTTCAAGCTTCCCTTAGTGACGACTTGTAAATTGGCCACCAATAACGCTCGCTCTTGCGCTTGCTACATCTGCAAAAGGGTGGGTTGTCATCACCATCTGAACTCCTTATTGACATATTTTAGATATTCAGAATACTGTACTGCGAGAGAGGCAATGAACTCTCAGAAGACTCGCGTTGCCCTAGTTACTGCCCGAGTGATGGAGTCGCATGAGCAAGTGGCTCCTCCGTCCGTACATGATCGACGATAAGATAAGTTTGCTTCGAGGTCTCACTGGCAGATGGTTGGTGACCATTTACCATATTTACCCCTTAGACGTCCCATCAGCGTGGGTCATCAAGAACCTTCTGCTTTGGCATTTTGTATGACTCAGACACTCTTGTCTCGTTGCTTCCTTGGCTTTCCCTCTAATACTCACCTTCCAAGACGAACACAACAAAAAATGAATTCGAAGGTGGATTTGACGTTTCCCTGATGGCCGTTGCCACACTTGCACAAACACGGCAAGCAACCAGGCCCAATCACGTTTTCTGACACGGTGACACCTCTCCGTGACAGTACCTTAATTTGTGGAGAATGAGAATGAAATTTTTTATCCAGAAGAACACAACTTACCTCAAGGCAGGCTTGTTCCACTGATGCGGCTTCTCACTTCAGGATTCCAGTTTCGAACCTGCATGATTTACTCTTCATGAGAGAAAACGGTCGAACTGTACATGTGTCGCCCGCTGAGACGGTTTTTGGTACAGCTTTGCCAAGCCACTGGATGTAATGAACCCAGGGATAGGACAAGTCGCGTGCGTTGCAGGAAGTCATCTTTTGCTTTCATGATACCAGCATGCAACGCTCGTGCAACCTTGTTACTCCCGGGTCGCGTGAAAATTGTGATCCGTTCCTTAGAGATGCGTGGCGATTTTCGAAGGCCCTTCGCAAGGTTGCAATGTCGCGCCACACGTCTCTTCTAAGAGAAGAATATTGATCGCACGTACCGTTCACATGCTCTGCCTACAAGACGTCAGGGTCCATGGATGTACGACGCCTGCAATTCCCCATCACCCCTCGACCCATCAGAATCTGACTCTTCGATTTGCGAGGGTTGCATGATCATGGCCTTCGTTTCGACGACACGTTGTAAGCGGAATGCCCTCAATCTGGCTTACCCGTCAGGCTCAGCAAGAGAGCGTGTTATCGAGGCGTTAGATCGGCTTAGGGTTAGTTCTCGACTATTGCCGCGCAGTAGCCTTGTGGCATTGACACTAGTACACGTTCAACCTACATGCCCCCCTCATGTACCGGAGCAAGCTTTCTAGAGCAGCGCAACGCGTGTGGGCCCTGTCTGTTTTTGGAGAAGCCAGTACGCCCAGAGGGGCGGGAGCGCTTCCCGTCTGATAATATGGACAGTCTTCCAACGATGAATATAAGGCCACCAAGTCCCCATAGCCAGTTCTCAGAAACGTACAAGAACATTGAACATGGATCCGGATCCAAATCGGCACAGGCGCTCAAATATCTCCAACCCACCCTATAGTCAGCAGAATCCACAGCCAGGTGAGGAGCTCGTAGCGCAGCGCAGAGGGCTTTCCGCTGATTGTGCCAACTTGTCTGCATAGTGAATCCGTCCAATGTTTATCAGCGACAAAGCAACCCAAATGACGCGGTTGACCCATTTGCGACTCGTTCTCCTATCGGCGTTGACGGAGGCTCGTTTAGTGGTGAGCACCCTACCAGAATTTCCTTGTCAAAATCTAGACTAAACGATATTTTTTAGGCCAAGCTACTCCGAACCAGCAAGGGATGCATACGAGCAACTTCAATCCCTCAGGGCAGGGCAACACTTCTAACACACGCACCGCTTTGCAAACAAATTATTCACAGCCTACTCGTTGATCCAAGACCCGCAACAACCTCAGCAAAGGCACGGCGCCTCAACTATCCCTAACCCTTCTTATGGTCATCAGCCTCGTCAACGAGGTGAGAGAACTCGCAGCACAGAGGTCCTTCCGCTGACTTTGCCACTGGTTCTTCGCATAGCGAACCCACCACAAAGCCATCAACTACAGGGCTACCAAGACAACATAGCGAGAGCTGGCCCTCATGCTGGAGCTTCGAATAATTATGGCCCGCTGAATCACAGCCAGGTGAGGCGGCTCGTAGTGTAAGGGCTTTCCTTTGACTGTGCTAACTGGTCTGCATAGTGAACCGGCGCCCAATGTTCATCATCAACCAAGCTACCCAAGTAACACGGTTGGCCCACATGGGGCTCGTTCTCCTGATGGCACTGACGGAGGCTTGTTTGGTAAGTATAAGAGTTCCTTGTAAAATCCCTAACTAAACGTTGCAATGATAGGGCAACAACCTGCAACACTCGCGTCACCTTCGCAGCTAAACTATCATCCACAGCGCAGCAATGACTGGAATGCTGGGAACCCGCCCTCGCGCGTAAGTGAGTATCGTCATTTTGTCACGTCGTTGTGTTCCTGCATGATACTCAACTAACATAATCCATTTCAAGACCAACCTCCTGCCACCGGAAACTTTCCAAGCTCTTCTACCCACCCCACCAACAATACCGGTGTACTCCCCTGTAAAATACCGGATTGTAGGCGACCTCGCTTCTTCCACAATGGAGAACAATTGGATTATTGCGAATGGCACTTGAGGTATGTTTTGCTTCTTAGTATGCGTTTGCATTATTTCTGACTCGGCCCTCCAGCCACGTTATCGAAGCCAGATATGCGGCTCCATGCAGAAGATGCCGACGCTTTCCCGCTTCCGAAAATTCAGACTATTGTACCCAGTTCTGTAGGAACGCGGACAGAGCGATTGTCCCGACTGTCAGCGTGCCTCTGGGGTTCGCACACACGTGCCAGGAGTGTCGTTGCCCTATCACGGAGAATATGGTGCCAGTGATCCACGACGGGAAGACTTTTTGCAGCGAGCAATGCTGGGACGCCTACTGGCGTTCCCACTCGCGGCAGGCGCGTCACTAGTCCTTGGGCCGCCGGAATTCCATAGTAGGAAGGTTTTCGTGATAATTTAAACCTGTTGTACGGAAGATCCTTAGCACATACTATGTATTTACTACGCCTCTGGAAGGGTCATCATCGATCTCGTCCACGTTTTGTTTGATTATAACGTTATTCGTTTTCGCGGTGTTAGTAAAGCACGTTGCAAACACGATCTCTCACTCCGTCGCCATTTGATAAGTTTCTACACTCACGGCAACTTCTCCCCTGCTAAAAATCCCTCCAAGGATGAGTAGATAGAGGTCACTGGCTAGGGGCACGTCGCCGCACACACGCCGTCCAAAGCAGCCATTTTACTATATGTATTACAGTGACATATCACCTTACTCCAACCAAGCCTCCAACCAGTAGGGGGCACATCGTCACCCACGCGGACGTCTTTGTACTTACGTACATGTTGCGCATTATTGATGCAGATCCAAAGAATTTCGAGAACGAGGAGGCATTCCAGTCACATCCTGTGGCCCAGAACCTTCAGAGTTGAGAGTGGCCACTGCGACGAATCGTCCACGAGGGGCACCCATAAGGGGATAACTCCGGGACGGACGCCGAGAGTCAGCTGAACCACTGGCTTCCACACATGAACTTTATTTGTTACGTAACAAACCCTAATTGTTGGATTAGGTGACTCGTGACTCCGAGCAGTATCACGAACTACTTGGCAGGAGAACGATAGAGAACGATGGACAGCGCACCAGGATGATGACTAAGTCCCCTCCTAGCTACTGCAACGAGGACAATCCGCTGGCCTTGGTTTAACCCTCAGTACATGATACAGCACAAAGTCGCTTGCCGTTACCAAACGGCGGTTCCAGGGTGACATCCTTCTTACGAAATAACGCCGGGCCTGCCATGCGCCTAGTGGCGGAAGGGCACTTGTCTCCAAGGGACGAGGGTCAGCATGGAAGGTTCTTGGGAGACAAGGCCGTCGGAACCATGAGAAAAGGTCGATCGTTGGAGGGGCTGCGGGCAGCAAGTATCATAGGTGCATCTGGGCATGGACCTACCTGTCCCTAGCTTTCTAGATTTTTGAATCCGCATTAATCAAGTGACAGCTGTTGTCGGGGATGCAGCGGGGGTGTGCCATCCAGGCGCGAGGGTGAATGACGTAATGTTTCCGTAGAAGCTGGTTCGAAAAGAATGAGAATGGGTGGTTACCACGAGTCATCGGAGAAGAACGGCGGCATACCAGCGTAGAAGTAGCAAGGCGACTGCGCACTGGCAAGCCCGGAAGCGACCGAAGCTAGGCGCAATGTCGCATGTCCAAATAAAGCTAGAACCAGGTTTGATCATATGACAGAGCTGATAGACACCACGATGTACGAGGCGTGTATGTCGCGCGCATTTAATTTGCTTGACATGCCTCGTGTGAAATTGGCCTTTGATCATAATTATTAGTTCTCAAGCCTGAACGGCCTGAACGTCCGCCTCATGACGAAATGTAGCTCACATAGCGCGCCTGGGCTGAGGACCTGCCAGTGAAGCACGACGGCCTAACCTTTGGTGGGAGGACACGACTGCTTAGGAGTCGTTCGTGCGTGGTTCAATGAACTCGTTACTGGCCATCTCACTTCACTTCTTCACTTCCTTTCACTGTGATGTGAACCCTGAGTCGATTCCACCGTGCCCGCTTCCCTGGGATGAAACGGCGAAATGCCCATCTTGAGGTCCTTGCTCCCTCACTTGACGACCCGTAACCCACAACGCGGAGTCGTGCTCAACATCCAGGGATGCGGCTTTCGATAGATGGTGCTGCATTGGATAAAAATAGGTTATGTTGTAGAGCGTTGATCTATTGTGGTAGAGGCCGTGCTGTCGATCACTGCGCTGTTCTGACGACCCTCCCTGGGTTAATGACAAGCCATGGTAGCATACCGAAGCACAGTGTTTAAGGGTTGAGGGTGTGTGAACTATATGATTTGGTAGGGTCAACATTGTGCACCGTGTTTGATATCGCAATAGAATCACAATCAATACTATCGACTGTTGTGGTGCCGTGCGACGATTCTGAGTCGCTGGGCTGTCGCTGTGTTGTCACCTCCAGCTGTGGACCGACTAACTGTAATTGTAAGTCTACGCTCATTATGACTTTTAATGTGGCAGGACACTGTCCCTTGCTGTGTCCCGGGCTCTGCCCACCTTTTGTCAAGGATCCGGTCCTTGGCTTGCCGACTTGTTCATTTGCCGGTGCATAAATGCTAAGGTTGTTCCTTTCTAGACCAATTTCTTCTAGGTACGCCACCGATTGGAGGGCTCGGTATATAGTACAATCAAAACCAAGGCAACGTGTGGCTTGGCCAGCTGAGTGGCCGTGTTACATAATCCAATATGAAATGAAAATATGAACAAATAAATGAGTGTGTGACCCCAGTTGATATCGTCCTTTGACTCAGTCGCTGTGGTTGTGGCTTGCTTGAGGCTTTTAAAATCCACCATGGATGATCTGGTAGGCCCGAATTACACGTCTCTCTTCTCTTTTTACGCGTCTCTGACAACTGTAATCATGAAGAACTTCGGCCGACACCGTCAATCCATCGTCGACATTGAACAAGAGCTCCATGACATCTTCCGCGAGCACCTCCAGTGTTCTAATAACTCCGAAGGCGTGGCGACCCTCCCCGCTAGATGTCTTCCTGACGTTTTTGAAACCTACCGAGAAGAATATGGTGTTGAGCTTCTCACCAAGGACGAGATGGTTGGTTTCATGCAAATCTTGGATAATTCCCCTGATCTCGAGGCGACGCCGGACCTTATCCTTCAACTTGTGGCAATGCGTACATCCTCTGGCCAACAACTCGATTCAGAGGAAAATTCGTTGAACGCTGACCGGGACCGTGGCCGCGCCGATGAACGTGATCACCAGGGTCGACATTCCCGCTCTTCTAGTAGTGGCTCCACCTCGACCGACAGGTACCATCGCGCTGCACCCAGTAGTCGACCATCCAGTCGGCCTCCGAGTCGTACCGGCGGTGTGCCACGTACACCCGGCGCAAAGGACTCCCCGTTTGACGCGCAGAAACGCCAGCGAAGCACGCCCCTGGCCCCGGTTGCACCATCGAGTTGGACAAGAAGGCCTGCTGCGCCTGGTCGCCGGAAAAGTGACGCGAGTAATTATGGCCGCCCGATGAGCGACTCAGAGGTCAGTTTATCCCGTTATTGTTCCCTCGCCCCTGGCATATGTATGCATATGTTCACGACCAGCTGTGACGCCTGCTCGATGACTTTACTGTCTGCGAGTCATGTAATCCGGATGGTGTGTTTTGCAGCTATGCCGCTTCTGTTTACGAATCGAGCCTTTGAGCGTGGGGATTAGCGCCTTTGCCTTTCTTGGTTCCGAACATATGGTGTCAATGCGAGGCTTGCATCGCCATGACATTACCTTCACTCTGTCTCGTGGCATTTTGTTTGCTCTTTGCTGATATCCCATTAGTCGCCTACTGTGTTCAGTCGCTCAACCAGCGGTCGGTCACGTGCACCTTCTAACCCCACTAGCCCAGGTTCCCAACAATCTCCAACTACATTGCAAGGCTCAGTTGGTTCGCCTCCTCTTGGCGCCGCAGGCTCTCGTCCGCATTCACGAGCACGGTCCCACACCCGGTCCCCATTTTCACACACGTCGCCACCTCAGCTCGATCTCGCAAGCGCAATGTATGAAGCATTTGATGAGACCGTTACCAAGCTTCCTATGCAGCGCATGTCAATGGATTCGGACTCAGACGATTCGGAAGACGACTCGGCGCTTGGGCTTGTATTTGATCGTTCTACGGCCAGTTCTACGGCTTCCATGGAACCTTTGGAGCGTCTTGACGCATTGCAGCGGGTCAATGCTGACCTTGGTAAAAAACTTGTCGAAGTGGAGCGCACACTTCAACGCAAGCTGGCCGATCACGAAGTTGAATTGGAGGAGATGGAGGCGCGTCTAGAGGAGGCAAAAAGCGAACTCAGTGCAGCGAAACGTGAGGAGAAGGAGCTAAGGAGCAAAGAGCGATCGAACCAGACCCAAATCGCCGCCCTCGAAAGCGAAATTGGCAAGGTGCAAAAGATTTTGGATGACTCACGCACGATGTACAATTCGTTGCAAAAGCAGTATCAAGAACAATTGAGTATGTCATAACTTGACATCCCCTGTTTGACATACTGACGAGTGATTGCAGACGAGTCTGAGGACTTGCGTAACACGCTTCGCCGAAAGGACGAGGAGATCAGAAGTTTTCGAGAAAGTCTTTCTCTTCAGCAAATAGAGACCAATAAATACCTCAAAGAAAACGAGGCGTACGAAGAGCGCATCGTTTTGCTGGAGCAGGATCTCGGAATCGCTCAACAGGCGCAGGCAAGCCTGGATGAGCAGAAGCATCAAAACCTCATGCTCAAGGAGACTATCGACCGCATGAGATTCGATATGGATGAACTCCGTGCGGGGCTTGCAAGCAACGCTTCTCTTCCGGGAGTGGGACAAGTAGTGTGCCTAGTAGCGTTAGTAGGAGCTTGGGCGCAGAATTGCTCAGTAAGTTAACAGATGGTGGTGGATGGCTCGACGAGGAGGATGAAGGGGACTCGGCGGAAACGCTGAGAGTGTTGGGTATCGAGGGCGCCGGCGACGACACAGAGGACGAAGACGTCGTACAGACGATTATCACGAGAACGAAGAAGGTAGGTCCTTTTATGATGACAAATTTGTCGCTTTTTCTGACCTTTCAACAGCGTGGCCTCAGTAAGGCTAATAAGGACCAATCATTCACCTTGATGGAAAATCGGGAGTACGCGGATGCCCACACCCAACATGACCCTGCCTTCTCCACTAAGAATTCAACAGCGCAAACAGATCCAGCACCTATCATTTTGGTCACATCGCTCGGCACTCAGACCGATGTGTCACTAACATCCGCATCCATATCCACGCAGACTGACATCCCCATCCGCGCATGACAACGGAGGTAGAGGTTCAGACCGAAGAGCCAATTACTTCCCGGTCACCCTCACCTCAAGAGGACGACGAGGCGCTTGCCTCGTCTTCCTCCACCGTCCTTCCTCCTACCCCGAAGCTAACCCAACGCCCCTTGATTTTGTGACAACCAACCCTCGACCGACCTTCCCCCATCTTACAACCAAGTGACGTCCGAGACCCCATCCCATGACATTCTACATCTGCTCGACACCGAAGACCTGTCCTTCTCGCACATCCCAGATCCGGGAAAGCGTCGAGACCTTCGTATTGCGGTCGAGACGCTCCGTATCTGGCACAACAATCTCGAGGTGCCCTTCGTTCATCCGTAGAGGTTTCTGCCGACATACTTGAAGAGTGGCGTGCGCTCAAAGCGGAGGTTGGCATCGGATGTAGGGTGTTAGACCGTGCATTGGAGGACGCTGCCGCTGCTGCTGCGATAAAAAACGCGGCGCCCTCTAGCCGTCGACGCAAAACCGGCCGGTTTTACAACATCTACAATACTTACGTGTATGGTGGTGACGGCTACAACGGCCTGGCCGGGAAAATGCCTTGGAATGGACTGGCTTCACACGCACTGTTATGCGTCGGCGCAAGTGCCGTCGTGTTCTTCGTGATGAGCCCTTTCCTAGCCCACCAGTATATCGTCCCTGGGGGTCCCTCGTACTACGACCGTTCGGCATGGTCAAGCTTCAATACCATGCATCCCGCTGGCGAGGGCTTTGCGGGCGAGGGTAATATCGCGGTGTGGAATTTCCTTGGGAGGCTTGGAGGAGGCGCTGCTCGCATCGCGCGCGGGTGGCCGATTTAGACCGTCCCTGCAACCCCTTGGTCACCATCTTGACGACTGATATCTGCATCAAGTACCACTGGCAGACCTTAATAATTTCTGCAGACACTCATTCTTATGTAGTTCGTTTTGTTCATCATCTTGATTGGGTCGATGCCCATGCACCTGTTACGCTTCCTGTGGACATTTTTTGCCCTTCACTCTTCACATCTAGGCTCAGTTCCGCGCCTACGGTCGTTCTGTCTATCCCCCACCTCAATCCTGCTTGAGTCTGAGATCATGCTCCTTCCCACCTCAGAATGTTTTATTATATCCCTTCCTGGTACATACTAAGTACAAGGTTAATTTTCCCATTTATGTTGGCGACACTCGCTGAGAGTGTTTTATGTGTACCTGTCATAAACTATGATAACCCCATGGTTAAAGCTGTCGCATCTGAGCAGAAGAGGGAAGCCCAGCCGAGCTGTGCTGAGGGTTTGGTCGTGCATAAGGCTGAGCTGTTCACGAAAAAAGGTATGATCAAATAAAACCTGAGATTAGATAAGTGATTCCAAGCCTTCATGCCAACGTCGTCCGTGATTGAGTCCGAGGTATGTCGTCCGGCTGTGTGGTTTACTCAATCGAAGGACCACACCATCCTAGATCCAAACTGAGGTAAATCCGATCCCTACATCGTCTTATCTCTCGTTCCTCTCCAAAGATGCTAAGGCCCGCAAACCCAGTCCCAGTGCGTTCTGCTCATCATCATCATCATCACACGCCGTCTACTCTACACACTTTCCACGACTGAACATGATGCTTTAAACGTTCGACTCGCATACTAAAAAGAATCTTTTTATGCAGTTCGCGGGCTCTTCCCGCTCGAGCAAACGCCAGGCGTGATCTCGCTCCTCGCAGGGAAGCCCAACGCAGCGTTATTCCCGTTTACCAGCGTCCAATTCACCGCTGCACCCTCCGGTGCCGATGCCAGTGGCTCCGAGCAAACGCTGCTCAAAGTAGACGACGACTTGCTCGCCATGGGCTTGCAGTATGCGCCCACGAGCGGTATTACCCCCATGGTAGAATGGCTGAGTGAGTTCCAAGAGCAAGAGCATGCGCGGCGCAGGAGCGAGGGCTGGAGGATCAGCGTCACGGCCGGGTCGCAAGATGCGCTATACAAGGTTCGCAGGTCGTCCTGTCTTTCTCTCTTTCCGTCGTTGATTCATCGGTCTTGTATTACAGGCTGTCCAGGCGCTCGTGGACCCAGGAGATCCTGTCTTGATTGAGAAGCCCGTTTATGCGTACGCCGGAACGCTACACGTTATTCTTGACATTTTCTCAAAAGGTCCTGAGCCACAGTGGTGTGATTCCCATGTTCGAGGCGCTGCACTGCGAGATGATAGGCAAGTTTTTAGTAGCATTCTATGCCCAGCCAGTGCTGATTCAGAGGCTGGGCTGGTGTTGCAGAGGTCGAGACCGATGCCGAAGGGCTCAACCCGCTGTCCCTTCGCGAAACTCTCGAGAACTGGCCTTCTTCCAAGCCCAAACCTAAAGTCCTGTATACCATTCCGGTGCGTGTTTTTTTTCATCTGAATATCGATTCACAGTACTACTGTATATAATAGTATGGATGCAATCCGACGGGAGCGACCACGTCCCTCACGCGACGCAAGGAGGTGTTGGAACTCTCAAGGAAGCACAATTTTCTCGTCCTCGAAGGTGGGGCCTCATCGCATATATCCCTCCCTTACACCATCATCTCCGAACTCATGCCATCCTATACGACTCCATCATACGACACAAGACGATCCGTATTACTTCATGTACTTTGGCACCCGCCCACGCATCGCGTCCTATTTCATGCTCGAAGCACAAACCAGTGATCGCAGCGTCGGACGCATACTGCGTTTCGACAGCTTTAGCAAGATACTCTCTTCCGGTATCCGCATCGGCTTCGTGACTGGGCCCGCACCTCTACTCGACGCGATCGATCGACATGTAAGTCATGCACAAACCAATCCATCATTTCACTTCTCTGACGGTGCGTACATGTGCACGGGCAGACGGCTATCGCAAACCTCCAGCCATCTTCCTTTTCTCAAGCCATAATTCTCACCTTACTCCGTTCATGGGGCCGACAAGGCTTCCTCGCCCACGTCCAAACAGTAGCCGCGTTCTATCGTGCCAAGCGCGATACGTTCGAGGCAGCCATGCAACGGCACCTCCACGACATGGCAGAATGGAATACCCCAGAAGCTGGGATGTTTTTCTGGCACGCATTTTCTTTTTCAATAATTTCTGCCTATGGCTAATAGTAGCGCATATGGGGTTACTAGGTTCAGGCTCCTTCTTGGTGAGAATGGAGACTCGGAGAGTGTCATCCGAACCAAGGCTTTTGAGGGCGGTGTCCTCGCGCTTCCGGGAACTGTGTTTTTTCCAAACGGTGCACGCACGACCTATGTGCGGGCATCTTTCAGCCTGTTGGAGGAAGAACAGGTAAACGAGGCGCTGCGCCGATTGCGGGTAGTCATACTGAAAGAGAAGGAAGGTTTGAAGGGCCAGTAGTGATACATATTGAACCATATGCATGGTTCAAACGGGCTAGCACCAATAGCAACGATCCCTTTCCAATATTTTAGTAAACGCACATTTCTTTCTGCGACTAGTGAATTTCACTGCTGAAAGACGGACACATTTACAATGGGAGCGCATGAAAAACAGTGAAATGATCGTAATCGGTGTGGAGAGAACAATACCCTCCCCCCCGCGCGATAGTCGTACTTCTACTCTCGAGGACCACCACGACCAACACCAGCGAACTGCGGACGGAACTCGCCTGGTGCGCCATCCTTCTTTCCACCGTCATCTCGCCGACGGTAGTCGTCGCGGTCCCCACGAGGAGCGCGGTAGGCTCCCTCACCACCACTACCACCTGGGCGCGCCTGTGCCGGGCGGGTACGAACGGGCTTGCGATGGGTCTCAGGGACGACCTCTGCGGGAAGGTGAAGCCATTCCCGGAGGTATTCGACGCCCTCAGGTGTCAGCGTGTAATAGTACCATTGCCATGAAAACTGGGTCTTGACGTAACCACGAGAAGTTAGGGATTGAAGGGCCTTGATCACTTCGAGATTGGGAACGTCAAGTTCCTCATGTTTGGCAGCATTGAAGTCTTTTTTTGCTACAAGAACACCCTCTATGTGTGTGGGCCTGGCCTGAGCAGCGGAAGTGCGCAGATAGAATAGGAAACACACCTTTGAAGAGGTTTTGGTAGATTGTACGCCTGTTCTCCTTGGAAATGATCATGTTGAGTGGGTAAAAATCGGAGGGAACGGGTTTGACTAAGGGGGTGTCACGGTAACATTAAGATTTCAGGGAGCACAAGACTTACTGTGGCAACTGTAAAACCCAGCCTAACTGCAGCAAGAGACCCGTCAGCACTGATGATGACACCCGCTTTGTGATCCAAGCATCCAGCCCCATTCTACAGACCAATTCACCCCGGGCAGGTCTCAAAGGCCAGAGAGACGAATAGTATAAACCATAATTAGACACTCACAGGGTAAGATGGTGTTAGCCACGAGAATATTCTTGAGCGATGGTTTTCTGGCGGTGTTGTCGACTGAGGGCGGAGTTTCGGATAGTATCCTAAAACGGAGGATGAACAGAGCGAACCGAACCGAACCAAAGCGCGTGGTTAAGTCAACGGTGACAGGACCGCGTTCAGCTAATGGCGTCTTCCACTGGCACTGGACGCTCAAACCTCCCAAGGCCCTCAAAGTCTCGCTTGCCTGTTCCACTTTCCAGCTCTGGGGCTCGTCCTGCCACACCTCGCAATCAGCCGCCCGTCGCCGTCAGCCCTTCTCCCCGCCCTACAGCCTTGCCCTCCACTCCTCGAGTGCCAAAATCTCCCGCAGCTCGACTACGCACGATATCCACCAATGCGAAGCCATCCCAGTCTTCCTCCCTCGGACCTCCCTCAGACCGACTGCGAACACAGTCCGTCACCAAGTCACCCTCCCGCTCCCGCCTTCGCCCAAAGGAGCCAGAACCGGCGACTCCGGCAAAGGCGGCCCCTGCGATGAGCATGAAGGAGGCCATTGCGCTCAAGCGCGCCGAGGCTAAGAAAGCGATGGCTGCGCAGAAACCTCTTTCAGAACATGTCGGGACGAGTGGTGTCGAAGATACGTTGTTGACTGCTTCGCATGCGGTCGACGAGGACGATCTAGGGAGGCTTTCCATACGTGAGACGATAGAACGTGCACGAAGCTCAGGTGTGCATTGGTGAATTTTGTGGTTCGTATGTCATTCCGCTGACCCTCTAGGGCGCGCTCCCAAGGTTCGCTAAACATCGCGTCACGCGACCTCTTGTGTCTCCCCTCGGCCTTATTTGAGATTCATCTCTCAGTAACACCCGAGAAGCTCTCTAGTGTTCCAGATGAGCCACAACTTCCAGAGAAGCCCGGAAAGAAGTCCAGATCGAACGTAACAACGTGGTATGATCAACAAGATTTGACATTCCTTCGCGCACGAAATAATCAGATCAAGGAACTTCAGTCCGAAATTTCTTTGTTTGGCTCTCTCAAGACCATCGACGTATGTCCACTTACCCTTATTTCAGTACCTTAATCGACATTATATCCACAGCTTCAAAACAACCAACTCGCTTCACTTCCCGATAGCTTTGCTGATCTTACCTCCCTAATCAACCTCGACCTATCTCACAACGCTCTCACATCCCTTCCATCATATTTTTTTGCACTCCCTCCCTCTCAGTTCTAGACATCTCGCATAATTCCCTTACCACCCTTCCTTTTAGCATGCCGTTTGATTCGGCAACGACTGCACCGGTATCAACTCGGCGTTCAAGCGGGTTTTTTACCGCTCCAGAGGTCGTGCGAGCAACGCGTCCCCTTCCCCGGCTCACTTCCTTGGATGTCTCGCACAATAGAATTGTCTCCTCGGCCATCCACCATGACGCATTGCCACAGGACCTGAAGACATTCAGCCTCATGTGGAACCCCCTCGGTGATGTTGCAAAACTCCTGATTTCGCTAAGCGCACTCACTCAGCTGGTGGCACTGCGCCTATCGCGGTGTGATATTGATGACACGTCCTTCCCTGCAACTCTCCTCTCTTCCGTGAATAGGCCCACCTTTCCCAAATTAACTGTCCTTGATCTGGAAGAAACTCGTGCTACGCAAGCTGCCGTTTCAAGTGCCCTCTCTGGCCTCACTCAAAGCATTGACTTTGAAGCGTCCGTTACTGATGAGCGCACCGTGCCAATGGGAATCCTCGCAGTAGCCGTGGGCAAGCGCATCGTCCGTGAGGCTTGGGAGGTCGAGGCAGACCGCCATGTCCAGCGACTCCGTGAGAAACGAAGCGCCGTGAACTTGAAGGAAACACCTGTCTCGGGATCGCCACCGCCTTCATTGCCTCAGCCCATTCAGAAAGAGCAGTGGGAGATCGACGCCGAACAGGGCTTATTCTCTGAGGGTGCGCAGCGCCGCGCACGAGCAGACGCACAACATGAAGCTGATAACTCAGAGGTTGTTGTGGGACCCACGAATACAATAACATCCTCTGAAACTACACCAGTGCTCGGCCGCTACTGGGATCCGCGCGCGCTCACTCTCACACTCCCCCCTTCCACCGGACGATCTGTACGTCATGGCGCTGGCGCTGCTACAGAGGAGGTTCTTCCGCGCATCACTCTTCCACTTTCCTTAATCATGACACAGTCCTTCGCCGACACATTACGCACGATCGATCTGCGCGGTCGTCGCGCAGAACCTGGAATTGTATTACCCATGTCATGCAACGGCAGCAAGCCCTTGCTACCGCAACTGGAAACGCTTAACCTTGAAGGCTGTGCATTGAGTGATGTGGTTCCCGGCGTTGAGGCAGCTGATGAGGGCGGAACACTCGGCGTGCTTGCCCGGCTATTTCCTGGCCTGCGTAACCTCGAGCTTGCTTATAATAACTTTACGGGCACCGCGGTAGGGCGTGGAGTACTTGAGCAATTGTTGTTCGTTGACGATAATGTTGGGCGCGTGGGACTACGACGTCTGGTGCTTTGCGGGAATAGGATCGAAGAATTACATGGACTACGCGAACTCGCGCAAGTGGTATTTGGTGCCGGTGCCGATGTGGCGAATACTACTGCCGTAGAGGTCCGTGGGAAGTGGACGCTGGAGGAGCTGGATATTCGCGAGAACTCGATCGGGGCATTGCCAGGCGAGCTGGGCTTGCTGCCCCTCGATTCTTTTCTGGTAGATGGTAACTTGTGAGCTCCCTTCTTGTTTGCGCTCTTTTTTCGTCTTCTGATTATTACTTTTCACAAAGATTCCGTGTCCCACCGCGGCGCGTATGGGAGCGTGAAGGTACAAAGGGGTTGTTGATGTGGCTTCGGGGACGGCTGGGTCAGGATGAGAGTGCGAAGGGTAGCACTTTTAGCCCGTATAGAAATGGAAGTGGTAGCAAGTTGGTGCTCGTACACTTGGTGCAAATCGGCGACAACCTAGAAGTCTCGTCCAAAAAGGTCAATTAGCCGTGGTCGCGTGATCGCGTGATCGCAATGCTAGTGACGACTTCCTGGCCATTGCTTAGTCCTCTCCTCAACTGCACATTTGGCATGCCCCCAGAAATTATAGAGGGTGTTTAGTTTTACTGCACAAATTGGTATGCTGTGTCCTCGGTTTTTAGACAATTAACTTTTGCACTACAAGCTGACAAGCAGGGATCGGATCCAAGCACGAGTGGTTCCCCCTACGTCAGTAGCGGGTTCAATTTGTTAGACAGCCTTCTTCTGCTTGTGCGTAATTGTCAAGCTTTGATCTCATTTACCACGATGGGAATCCTCATGACGTGGCGACCACGGCATTCCGCCGCGTTCACGGGAACGCCTGAGCGCCATCATGCCCATCACAACGATACAACTATCATGACGTCAATTTAGGGTCTCGACCTTTCAATCTGTTTTTCGTGCAGGTCAGGGTCAGTACTTCAGTGTTCATTCATAACGCACATACGTTGTATGAACGTTATGATCGTTCATGAAAGTTCTTCCAAAGCACTCAGCGGCGCATTCATGCAGCACTGACACGCTTCTCTGGAAAACGAATGCGATTGTCTCCCATCAGGTTGTGCTACGCCCTACGCCGAATACCGAGAAACACTCGTGCGGCGCAATCGAGCTCGCTACATGAGGCATACAGTGGCTCCTCGAATAGGAAATCCGTCTTACCCTTCTCCAGCTCGCGGCTCCAGTGGACTCAGGTACAAGGGGTAAACGCATTCTTTGGGCCCCGAGGCCAGCACATCAGGCAAATCGAGGGTGCATACCTGACACCTGACACGAAACTGTGGGAGGCGGAAACTGGTTCCATCGCAATGCGGCTCGTGCGAATCACAGTTCTCCAGATAAGTTACGCCCATGATGACGCGGATAAAGGTCATTCCTCAATATTGCAATATGAGAATTCCCCATCCCCTCTCACCGTACTCCATCATGAGCCGCCAGTACCAAAACCCAAATTATCATTCAGGTCATCCTCAGACCCCTTACCCCTATCCGACACCCTCCAACAATCTGGACAAGTTACCCAGCCCTTACCCATCACTCGAGATAATAGTGGCCATTCGAGCCGGCAAGGTACCCTATCTCCCGTTTTTAAATATGATGGCTGATGCTTTCTTCCTAAGCTTATTCATCTTATCCTGCAGAAGGCTCACTACAACCTCAACCATCGGGACGACGTTATGGTAGCCACTCGCCTTACGCGGGACCTGTTCCTATTCCAGAACACAAGGCAGTCCCGTTGGTCACCCACAAACATACCTCACCCCCTCTCTGGCGACACCGAATCTGCCCGTAGGCACGCACCCGCAGGAACGTCGTGGTCCATATGGCTATCCTCCCACTGGATCACCTTCTGATAGCCACCAGTTTTATGCGTCAGGCGCTTCAGATACTAGCGGTGGGAGCAACTTTTACTCGCGTCCTGGAGTTCATCGCCCGGGGGCTACACTGCCGCAGATACGCAACCTCATGCCTGGGACGCCAGTGAATACGACGAGGAACAGGATTGGGACTCCGACGAGGAACTTGATTCTCGGACAAAAGGTCGCATGGACTCTCCTGTTGGTACTAACAGTAAGCAACTGTGACTTTGTACTATCTCTTCTTTGTTGAGCTCTCCGTAGGACTAAGGCCTTTGTGTCGACTTCCTCATTGCAATGACCATGTGTTCTTTGACAGGCGAGTCAATGAACTTCGGGAGTGGTGTAGTGAAGAACATATGGAGTGCGCAGTCCGCGTCGGCTTTTACAATCCGGTTTTGTCTCACCTTCTCTTAGGGCTGGATAGCGCAGCGTGTTGAGAAGCCTTGCAGGACTTGTGGAAAGTGGCCTCGTCGAAATGGCTATAAGTTTTGCAGCAAGGATGGTTGCCGATATCCAGGCTTCCCCCCCTCTCACACCACGCCAAATTTGGCCGTAGGCGCACATCAGCTGGGACGCCAGGGTTCATATGGCCACCCCCCACCCACTGGGTCATCTTCTGATGGCCACCGGTTTTATCCTGTAGGCGGTTCGGATTCTGGGGGCGGCAACAACTTTTACCCTCATCCCGGAGTTCAATCCCATCCAGGAGGGGGCTACGCCATCAGGGAGGCGCTACCTCAGAATAGGAGCGGTGTTGGATACAACGAGGGCCGTCAGGGCCACGGTCCTCAGTCAAGGGCCCCAGGGAACCAACCTGTTGGCAGTCACAGTATGCGATGCACTTGGCTTTGCGTAATTCCGTGTTGAACTCCTCTTAGAACCCAGATGTCGATATCCTGGTTGCAGTAATCAGGTATTCTTCGATAGGCGTGTCAGTAGACTAAGCGAGTGGTGTGGTGACGAACATATACGGTGCGAGTCACGGTCCACGGCATCTACCCGGCTTTGTCTTACATTCACTTAGGGCTGCGACAGCGGACGGTGTGGAGAAGCGCTGCAAGGAATGTCACGTATGGCCTCGTCGGAAGAACTATAGGTTTTGCGGTGGGGATGTTTGCATGTATCCGCACAAGGTTTAGCTCCAGTTCGAAAGGTTTTGGTTTTTCACGATATCCGAGATCATGATGGCTCTTATCCGAGCTGTCTGCCTGTGTGCAGTATTCTTTTGAAACGCCTCGTTTGGCAGAAGCTGTTGCCTCTGGCAATGTCGTGTCCGTGTGGTAATACGCAATATGATAATATTAATAAGAGCCCAATTTCAGAAAGCCTGAGAGAGAGTGAAAGAAGTGTGAATTACAGTGACAAATAATGTAGTCTGCGGAGGCAAGGCCGTGCACGACAATTTTCCATCCATTTCGCGTGTGGGCGGTGACGTTCCCCTAGGCCAGCGACCCCTGTCTATCCATGGAGCAGGGGAAAAGTTGCCATAAGTGCAGAGTTTTCACGGAATCACGGCCGCGGCCTGCGACTCGAGGCGGATCGCCTCGCGGGCCTCCTGACTAGGAATTCAAATATTTAAACCCCGTCCCGGCTACGACCGTGCTGCAGTGCAGTGGCTTGGCTTGGCTTTCTACCATGCAATGTGCCTTCGTTTCCAAACAAATTAATCAGTGCTTACAGCAGGCGCTAGTTGTTGGTGCCATTTTGGGTGGTATGTACTGCCTCGCATGCGTGTTGGGCATGTTTTGAGTTTTTTTTGACACGAGTACGCTGTCACGTCCTCTACACCCAAAATACCTCCCACATCTTTGCGGACGTTTCCATCACCCTTGCGGCTCGTGGTCCCGATGGCCGACTATGACATCTTCCGCGAACAGCTTGCCATCAAGTACCCTTCGTACGGACATGCCCTGTGGGGGCCGAATCCAAAGAACCCAGATAGGCCCGTGCAAGTTGGCGACGTCGGTTTCATACGCCAAGGCAAATTCCATCGTCTTTTCAACGCCTTGCTTCCAGCAGATCATCCATCCCACGAGTTTGGAGTACTGGAATATCATGAACCCCTCGTCCTCAAACTGTCAAATCATATTGACACGGATTCTCTTGATCGAAATGATTACTGTTCGGGCGGGGTCATCGTAGAGCCTGATTTAGGCTATCATTCTGGGTAATTGCGATTCGCACTCTGAACTACCATCGCTGATATCGTCTCAGCCCAGACGACTTTCCCCAGGTCACGTTTCATAATAAAAGGACAAGAGGAGCCGCAGTATTATCCCTGCCAGTAACAGCTCGACGTGAAAACACTCTTGCACGGGGTGATTTTATGCGGTCTATAATGAAGAATATCGACAGCTGGTTCGCCTTCGCCCGGAACCTTGGGCTGGGGATTGAACAAATGGAAGACATTATTCTGGTGACTGGCTGCGATCGCACAAGATCTTGGACAAACGTTGCTTTCATGGGAATCAGGTTGATGCGCAGGTATCATTGGAGTATATGTGGAGGCCCGACGCTAGCATCAACTTCCAATTCTCACGCGGGAATGCTCGGGGGGCTGTGTTACGGCATGGGCCTGAAGGGACGGTACGTTTGTACGCCGTTTGAAACAGCTTTGGCGTGACTTTGTGCATAGAACCTGCCTGAGAACCAATGTGTATTCATCCGAGGATTTCGTGTCGCTCGTTCCTTCTGGATATTGCCAAGGCGTCTTAAAGCCGCCGCGGGTCCCTCTCCGGACCCACGTGGGTACGACTGTGATCCAGACACGGAAGTTATATCAATACCTGCGGCTACAGAGGTGAAGGATTCTTCTATTCGACTTCTCTCGCTCTTCTCTGATGTTTCAAAGTACCGCGATCCTCTTCACCTCCTATTGAACTATATCGCTGAGGTAAGCACTGCTGGGTCTTTACATCCTACAATTCAATATATACCCGATCTTGATGTGAACTATGCAGCAAGCATCTGATTGCGATATGGTGGTTGCTCATGACGATGACTTGGCGACGATTGACGGACTTGGCCATGACTCTGTAGGTGACCTTTTGAATACCGATCATTTTGTCCCCTCATGTTGGCAGTCACTGGAAACCCTCGAACCAGACGTGATGATGGATCTCCTCCGGAAGTCCAACATAGAGATAGATAAAGTTTCGTGTGGTGAGCTCTTAACCTTGATAGAATCATGACTGATTCTCATTGGGGCTTTCATGCACAAAGATTTATCCCTGGCTGATAATTGTCCAAACACCGACGCGTCTGCTGTTAAGGTAGCCATGGTGTCAATGAAATTGCAGAACAGGAGTAGGTAACCCTCTCTGCATGGAATTGTCTTTGCTGACTCTGTCACGCATGACAGGCAGTGGCCGCAGTGCCCTCCGTGGAGCTAGGCAAGCTACCAAGTACTCTATCATTCTCGCTACTGAGGGATTTGCAAAACTTATCCCATTCACTAGTGACATCCTTCTAGCGCTTGATGAGATCAGAAAAAAACCCTCAAACGTCTGGCCAAGCCTCAGCAAATTTGTCCATGTGGAGTGTGATAAACTCTTGGCTGCCGTCCTTGTCACGTGAGCAAATATCAGCGTGCACATTTCATCAGCTGACATGCCCGTCGATCAGAAGCTGCGCAGTATCACTTCTCAGATGGGTGTTCTCATTCACCTGGGACGTTATCTTCAAGCTCTTTTTTACCCTTCTTCTGGCAAGCTTCCCATTCTCCGTATGGCTCGAACGCGAGTTAAGGTACCGCCGCCAACTCGACGAAAGGCTGGAGGCCATTCACAATCATGTTATGGTAATTCTCACACTCTGCACGTTCCACCAGTAATTGACAAACTATATCCAGTCATTGCAGTTGAATCCGGCTGTGCCTGCTGTTGTAGCCGATGTACGATATAGCCTCCCGATCATGGCCCGAGCAACCCCGGCAAATCTGGTGAGACAAGGTAGTATGCAAGCCATCGTCCAACCAGTCATCCCCGAGGGAAACACAAACGACAGGTCAGAAGAACCACTAATTGATCTCGGTGACAGCGATGCCGAGCATCGCCCAAGATGGCCCGGCCCCAGCATCGAATCACCCGTCCTAGTGCCGCCACGGCTCCGCTCCAAGCGCGCTCGTGACTTGTGAGCCGAGCTGGGAAAATCTAGAGAAAAGTTCCCTACTGGAAGCATTTCAATCCGTTTTGATAGTCATGACGAGATGGAAAAACATTCCCGCACCCACTCAAGTCACTATCACTGGTTCCTAGTTTGAGATGACGGCAAACGGCAAGCTGTGTATTGATATCCAGGCACATCTTGAACGCTCCGTATCCTCCGACCAACGTTGCATCTTCTAAGGCAACCACCGCGACATATCATAAATCATGGAATTGTCCTCAGCCCTTCCGGGACCACATCGAAACAGTCGGAAGGATATTGATGTTGTCAGACAACTCGACGCTGTCCCTGTAAGGACAACAACAATGCGGACTCGGGGCCAAAAGGAAAACAAAAGGCGCAAAACTGATCGCGTTTTACGGTTTATACAAAACTCCTGTTTCTTAATTTGACTAACACTTAACGAGAATTTGGTTCTAGCGAATGCGTGAACCAGTCGGAATCGTTGCCGCCCGAGCTTGAGGGGCGATCCTAGTATAGAATCCCATTCTAGATACAAAAAACAGTTACATGAAATCTCTAAGGGCCAAAAAACGAGGTTCTAGTCAGACATAGTATTTGAGCCATGGATGGATGTAGTCGAACCTTGTTCTCCCTGCACCATACACCCTTAGTAAATCTGCAATCTCTCCATATCCAGATGCTAGCGATAGTTGGTATGGTGCTTCGCCCTCTCCATTCACGGCATGTACGTCCCCGCCACGTTCAAGTAACAGTCTCACAACCCGGAGGTGTCCATTGCCTACTGAGAGGTGCACCGGAGTCCAACAATCCTGGTTCCTTGCGTTCACGTTTGCGCCGTGATCGATGAGCACCCGCGAAACTTCGTGGTGACCGAATCGTGACGCATAGTGCAGCGGGATGCACCCCCACATATCGGATGGATCCACCTCCGCGCCCCGTTCAATGAGCAAGATTACAACCTTGAGGTTCCCTTCGACTGCTGCCACATGAAGTGGAGTCACAAGTTCTGGGTTTCGGGTGTTGATATCCGATCCTTGCTCAAGCAACGACGTTACAACGTGAACTTTCCCCTCTTCCGAGGCAGCGTACAGCGAAGTCTTCTCCTCGTCCTCCCCATCTTCGTCGGCGCCGTATTGAGCTGTGTCTAATATAGTCGAGCGTAACTTGTTTTGAACATTTGAATCTTCTTCGTACTCGGAGATGAGCTTCGCGATCTCGGCCTGGCCATTCTCCGATGCCAATTCGGCTGCAGTTTTGTTGGCTTTGTCGAGCACGTCGACAGGAGCGCCATGCAGAAGCAACAGCTCTACAACTCTGAGGTGCCCGCGGCGCGATGCGACGTGCAACGGAGACCATCCATTGTTATTGATGGTATGCAGAGCAGCTCCGTGGTCGATTAGCAGACGGGTTATCCTGACTTTCCCATTCCCTGCAGCCAGGTGAAGTGGAGTTTCTTGCTTCTCATTGAGAGCGTCGACACTTGCGCCATGCTGTACCAGCAAGTCGACAATCTTGAGGTGGCCATTCTCTGACGCTAGATGTAACGGGCTCCAAAGGTCATCGCGCTGGATGTTCGCATCGACCCCATTGTCTAGTAACAGCCGTGCCATGTCAAAATGTCCATATTGTGTCGCGAAGTGTAATGGTGCCTGGTGCTGCTTGTCCCGTGCATTTACGTCGGCCCCTCGCAGGATGAGGAAACGCCCGACTTCGACTTTCCCTTTCCTTGATGCCAAGGCCAAAGGGGTTTTTTCAGTCCCGTTCAGAATATTGACGGGAGCGCCAAAGTCGATCAACAGATTGACGACGTCGAGATGTCCGTTATGTGATGCGATGTGCACTGGATTCCAGCTGTTGTTGTCTGTAACGTGAATATCCGCGCCTTGCTCAATCAGGAAGAGTACGACGTCGAGCTTCCCGCTGCTAGATGCCAGGAACAATGATGTCTCTTCATTTCCGCTCCAAATGTCGACATCGATGCCACATTTCAGCAAGAACTTCGCGAGGTCGACATGCCCAAAATAACATGTTGTGTGGAATGGAGTCCAGCCACTGTCATCCAGGAGACACATGTCCGCGCCTCTCTCGACCAAAAAGCGCGCTATCTTGAGGTGCCCGATCCTTGAAGCCAGGTCCAAGGCAGTCTCCTGATTGTCCTTCCTGCTGTTGACATTTGCGCCATGATTGATCAGCAACTTTGCGATATCGAGGTGCCCATTATGTGATGCGAAATGAAGTGCAGTCCAGCGATCTGCTCCATGTACGTCCACATCAGCGCTGTTTTCTATCAAGAGACGTGCGAGGTCGAGGTGCCCATATCGTGACGCATAATGTAGAGGAGTCCAACGTTGTGACTCGCGTACGTTCGCATCAGAACCGTAGTCTAACAATAGCCGTGCGATGTCAAGGTGACCGTATCTTGACGCCGTGTGTAATGGAATGAGGCCATTCTTGTCCCGAGAATCGATGTCTGAGCCGCGGTCTATCAGGAAACGCGAAACCTCGAGTTTCCCATTACCACAGGCCAGGTGTAATGGTGTTTCTTGATCCCTATTCCTCACATCAAGACTTGCACCAGATCCAACTAACTGTTCCGCAATGATACGACACCCGGATCGTGCTGCCGCATGTAGTGGAGTCCAGCCCTCAAAGTCGGTGATATTCACGTTTGCGCCAGAGTTCACCAGGAGTTGCGCAACCTCGAGTGACGATTCCACCATGACAGACTGTCCGCCATGTGATACCCTGTGAAGCGGAGCCCTGCCACGATTGTCACGAGCGTTTGGATTTGCGCCATTTTAAGGAGCAGTGATGCTGCTTCTAAATGTCCCTTGACTGAGGCAGCATGTAACGCAGTCGTGTGAGAACCACCCCTGCTATTGACGTCCGGTGAACGGGTGGCGATCAGGTGATCTACGAGACTACAGAAACCGGTCAGAGCGGCATAATAAAGTGGCCCGGCCTCAGGTCGCGTTGGGTGCATCTTGGACATGGGCTCTATCCAGTGACGGTCGATGTCGTATATCCAGACCCATGCCGCAAAATGAGGTTTTGCAGAATCAAACAGACGCTCCATGGCCTCCTGAACGTGTTCCGATACGTTCCTAAACTGGGCATGGTCGACCCAGTGCCGGGCGGCATAGGGGACGAGGGGGAAGTGACCTATGGTATCTCTCTCGATTTGTTCATCGAGTTGGAGGAGGACGCTGAGGCAAGTGTGTGCAAGGATGGTATGTGCAGGTTCGGGGAGAATGTGATAGTATGAAAGACGTTCTTCGGCAGTCGCAAGTCGATCGGATATCAAGAACTGTTTGACCGAGAAGTGGGAGAATTGTACAAGTTGGTGGCCTTCCCTACCGACGATGGATATAAGACTAGAACATGCGGACATCACTGCTTCTTCTGTGTTTTCTGGACGCCAAACTGCATTAAATGTAGGGGGCGCAGCATCGTTGAACCGAACTGCAAGAATCTCCGCAAGTTCCTCGACGCGAAGAGGGCGAATGGACACCACGAGACATTGGAAAAGTCGTTGGGCAAATTTTCGTTTCGCCTCGTCTATCCCCAGCAGTATACGGCCAAATGTTTCGTCCAACGCATTTGGCAAATAGTTCAACGCACTCCGAATACTCTCGGGAAAAGCGCGGCGCAGCTGGTCAAGCTGACAGACAACCCACAGGAACCTATGTTATGACGTGAGTATCTGATGTGAGGCTCCACGAGCATGATCTGAACTCACATGCCATCCGCATTTTGGGAGAGCGTATCAATGACCAGATTCTGGTCCTCCTCTCTCCATCTCCGCATCCACCGGTCCGAACGGACAACAAACTTGATGTAATCGATTATGTCTTTCTTTTGCCCCCTCTCGTCATGAAGAGAAATTTGGAGAGACGCCAGCGGTTCAAGCACCATTCGGATGTCCATCTCTGGCCGGCTAGCCACACATAGATGTACATTCGGAAGGTTTAGATCAACAAGTTCTTCAATCAGGTTCAGGACCTCCTCGCGTGCGGACGGCTTCCCGGACAAATTCGAGCATTCATCGAGAGCATCGACGATGATATA
>WTXL01000110.1:0-105865 GCA_022376525.1 Russula vinacea | reverse complement strand
AATCATAAGTCACGCTATTCCCAAAAGGCATTACAACTCTTCTCGTGTTTCCGGGAAGGAACACAGAATATTTGTCGCGTTCTATTGGCCTATCATTGATTTACCTCTTCCCGGAGGACAGTCACCATGCGGTTGATCCGTGCAGTCCGGGCACTTCTTGACTTCCTGTATCTAGCACAATATCCATCCCCACACTACCGACACCATTTCCCGTCTCAACGACGCTTTGTCACGATTCCACAACAACAAGGATATCTTTATTGTCCTTGGGCCCGAGCGCACTTCGACTTTCCGAAGATGCACAGCCTTATTCACTACGCGTCTTCAATCATACTATTCGGCACCACCGACAATTATAACACTGAGCAATCTGAGCGACTCCATATTGATTTCGCGAAGGATGCATACCGTGCAACGAACCACAAAGATGAATATCCTCAAATGACAGCGTGGCTAGAGCGTCGCGAGAAAATACAGACTCACACAGCATACATTCGATCACAACAAGGTCAGATCAAACACATACACGTGTCAAGAAGCGAATGGGACTCCCTTGGCTCGAACCTATCTAATCAAAATGACTCGGTATCCATCTGTCTACAGAGTCAGTTTCGATGATCTTGCACTGAAATATGGTGCAATTGACTTTCAAGACGCGTTGGGAGACTTCATCGCTAGTTGTAAATCAAGTGCGGCTTCTGCAGCGACGATCCGGGCACAGGGTGCAGAGACTCTAATCCCATTTCGTGCTGTGCCTGTATACCACAAAGTCAAATTCGTTTCAAATGATCAGAGCGATAACAATTCCGAAATTATTGATGTTATCCACGCCAGGCCAGAGCACGTAGATTCACAAGGGCGCTTGATACCTGCTCGGTTCGACACAGCTTTTGTTCATAGTTCACACAGTGAACGCGCAAACAGAGGTGAGTATCAGTTAGTATGTCAAGGTCAATCCAATCAACTGTCAGCCAGGTTGTCGTATTGCACAAGTACGCGTCGTCTTTCAGATCCCAAGCCAATCATTTCAGCATATCTTTCAAGAAACTGATGTATCTTTGGGTCCGCAAACGCACCTCGCATATATAGAATGGTTCACGCCATTTTCAGCTAGACCTGATGCCAACCACCTTATGTACCGGGTGTCTAGATCAACTCGATATGGGCGACGTCATGCAAGCATTGTGCCGGTAGAGTTGTTTCAACAAAGTGTTCATTTATTTCCTCGGTTTGGTCCCACAGCTCCTCGGGAATGGTCTACTTTTACTGTACTTGAGCAATGTAGTAGCTTTTATGTCAATCCGTTCAGCGATAGAGATATCTTTTTGACAATTAAGTAGTTAATTTATAGCTTGATTATCGGTTTTTACAACCAGGAGCGCGTCACAGGAACGAGTTACAGCTTATTCACTGACTAGATGTCGCTATCATGGTAATTTCAATTATTGATAATCCGTTTCTACGCTAGCGACGGTTAGCGACGGTTAGCGTCGGTTGGCAATTTGGGTTTTCCCTGATGTACCAAATGCCTCGTGGCTCGACCTACCAAATTCCTCGTGGCTTGCCCTATCAAGTTGTTCCTGGCTCGCCCTATCAAGTTCCCCCTGACTTGTCTTACCAAGTTGCTCCAGGTCCACTCCACCCAGACCCGGCCTCAGGCCCATCCCAAACAGGCCCAGCTTTCCTCGGCCCATACCAATTAGACCCAGTCCCTCGAGGCCCACACCAGTTAGGTCTTATCACCAAGCCTTTCTCAGATTCGCCACTCCCCCTTGTTCCTGAGCCAGCCCGCGCACACACGCAAGAGCTGCCCATCAACTCTGCAGGTGCAGACAAACCCATATTAACTCCAAGTCCCGCCACCTCGACGCATAATATCGATGAGAACCGTAGCAACCTCGGACCGGCAGCTACCATCAGCCATTTGCAGCGGCCATCCATCCCGCCGAAGATGTCCATACCGGAGACGCCGCCTGCTCCATCACTGCCCACTCCGACGTCTACAGGTTCTGCAACTGCTGCGCCCGTGCTACCAGTCGTCCTGTTGACCTCCCAGGAACGCGTGCCCACTCCCAAGCCACCGTCCCCAGCCTTACCACAGGGGCCGCCTGTAAGCCCCCGGATGTCTCGCAAGTTCCTTCGGATACGAGCACACCCTTGCAAGTTCCCCTGGACACAAGCTCGGCGCGCTCTAAAGTCGTGAAGTTCGCCGACCTGCCTATGGCAGTGCCAGATTTCCCGCCCAGTCAGACGACGTTGGTGTCGACTGCACCGAGTGTTTCTAGGCCCCTGCCTTACCCTACGCACATGTCAGGGGAGGGCAGTGTACCATTTATCAACGTCAATGGGTACGGGACGTTCTCCGGGCTGTTACACTCCTCACCGCATAAGGTGCTATATGAAGACGAGCTATACCCGACGGCGCTGCACCTCTTCGAAGCGCGCAAGTACCTTCCTCACCGGCGTGACCTTGCGGATCGTATCAGGCATTGCGAGCGCGTAGAGGAGGTCATCTCAATCAGCGCAGAGCTGGCCGACTTCGTACGGCGGGACTGGGGAAACATCATGCTCAGCACGGTGAGTAAATATTCCCCGTATCTCGCGCCTCAGAGAATATTTCGTTACTGATAGGTTGATTGCTGGTTAACATGTAGATGGATGAGGTATTGTACCTCAAATTCCGCCAGCACGGTGATCTGCGCACGTTGCTTTTTCTCACGTATCCTACCAAACTGGTCTATGTTGAGTCGCGCGACCTCTTCTGGGGAGACGGTGCGGGTGCTGGGATGAATGAACTCGGCAAGTCACTCATGCGCGTGTGTGAGCGGTTGCGCACCGAAGGAGGGATGTGAACGATCAACGATCAACGTCGATCAACGTACAATCCTACCACGACGAGCGAAATTGAAGGTTATGTTTATGCCTTGATGGACATTTTGTAAGACTTCTCTCTGAGTTTTTTCTTTCTTTTTCAGTTTCCTGGAATGTGTGTATGCAAGTGTATATGTTTTGCTTTTGTACCTTTATCAACCGAGTTGGGATCTCAGACTGTATCATTTCTACTTCATTTTCTTTCTCTTCCCAGGTCGTTGAGGGCTGTGCGTCAAGTATTGAAGTGATCGAGTAAAATATGGACGAGATTTTATGTCTGATTGATGGCTGGGTTAGTACTTTGACCGAACTCCGAGTAGTCACATGTTCAGAATTTATCCCACCTTCCGCCCGTCAAAGATGTTGTGCATCCGTCGCGACAACATTTCGTCTGCTGAACTTATATCATAAATTACAAAAGTGGATGGACCCATAACTGAGTAGATTCATAACGTCATCAAAAGACGGGAGGACGATCTATCCAAAGTGTTAAAGACTACAAGTGAGGAGAGGGGAAAAAATTGTGTGCGTGCGAGTGTATGCATTGCTTGCCTACAAGAATCCAATTCCCCCATCAAATCCGCATACAGCATCTGCCTGCCCTGTCCTTCCTCCCCTCATTCAGCAGGTGTGGGCGATTGTGCCGCCCGAGGTGCGTCCACCGGGGCTAGCGCGGACCTTGGCGATAAAGTCGGCGTATTACCCAACGACGACGACGACACATCGCCGTCCATACCCGCACTTGCGCCCGCAAAAGCAGCAGTAGTGCCGCCAATCGAGCCGGCCATGGGCTCTGGGGACTCCGTGCGCAGCATCGCGATGTGCTGGCCGAGCAGGGATTCTGGTGGGCGCACGCCACCACGGCGCAAGCGCGGTATCGGGCGGGAGCTGCGCAGGTCGGCGGGTGGTGGTGGTGGGAGGGAGAGTAGCGCGCTGCTGGGCAACCATGAGAGGAACGTGCGCGGCGATCGTGTGTCGGTTTGTGTCGTCATCGTCGTCGCCGTCGTGGCTGTCGTGGCTGTTGACGGGGTTGGGCTCGATCGCGAGCTCAGAGTCGTCCCCGGCCCCGTTCCAGAACCTGTGCCAGCACCGACGCTAGCGTTTTCCGGGATGGGGCTCCATGGCAACTCGGGGCGGCGCGTCGGGAAGAAGCGACGGGGAGGCACCCACGTCGTGTTTGGTGAAAGACGCGACGATGTTGTCGCCGTCGTTGAGTCCTCTGCTTCGGTTTCAGGGCTCGGGACAACGCTATTGCTTTCACGCCCCGACGAGCGCCGGCGCGAGGTGAAATCGGTGAAATCAACGGTCCGGGAGCGGGCCGGGAGACGGCGGATGGATGGCTGGCGTGTGAGCGGCGGGGCGGAAGGCGCTGTCGTTGGGATGGGGGACCCCATCCATCGGGGGAGGTGTCACGAAGGAGGACCCAGTCCTCACGCCGGGTTGCAGAGCGCAGCATGTGACGCAGGTGAGGTGGCGTGGGGGAAATATGTGGGTCGGTGTAGGCTGGGTGGGCTTTTGGGATAAGAGCGAATAGGGTGGGAAAAGAGGGAGGACGAACAGGAGCCGGGGTTTGCATATGCATCGTATAGATCAGTGCCTAAACGAGCACCCTCGACTGCACCAGTAGGGTCCATCATGCTCTCCAGACTGTCATTATCGTCGTCGAGATCCATCTCATCCGGCGGGAGGTAATCGGTGAGATAGAGTGGACGACGAGCGGGGACACCGCGCCCGGCACGGTCGCGATAGATGCGCTGTGGTGAGGCGAGGGTGCGGAGACCCTTGGCTGTGCGGTCGGATATCAGCCGACGGTCGGCCGCTTGTCGATGGCGGCGCTCTGCCATTTCCTGCAGTGATGACCATGGTTGGTGGTGAGTGTGCATGGGGATTGACAGCCTGGACGCACCCTGACCAGCAGCTCCGTCAACGTCGTCGTAAACGAGTCCCCAGGATCTAAGTCCTCCACAAACGCTTCATAGGATATCGAGGGCTCCACCTTTTCGAGTCTTGATCGTTTCACCGCGCCAGAGCTAAATGGAAGAATAAAGAAGTAGAATGGCGCAATTAGCAGTGTTAACAAGGAGGGATAGGCGTCGTGGAATGGCAAGCGTACACCAGGCTTTTGATCTTAGCGCCGAGAACGTCGTCATAGTATTCTGATGTCCTGCGGCATATCAGTTCCATGTTCCTACACGTGCGTAGAGATCTTCATGCACCATTTACCCATTTCCAAAAAGTCCCGAGGGCAGTGCTCTGTAGCCACGCGAGTCGACGAAGAAGGGGAAGGCTGGGAAGTGCCCACCAGTGGAGCACCTTAATAGTTTGGTCGTGTTTGGGCACGTCTGAGAAACAAACTGTGGCGTCGGTCTTGTACGGTCAGCGACACACACTCGAGGTGGTTGTTCCACGAGGTGTCCCATGTTGTGGCCTGACATGGAAAGGTCAACAGGGTAAGTGATATGGCTTGGGTGGCAGCATCACCGGATCAAGGGACGATGGATAATTCTCGACTTCCGGTTTTGAGAAAACCCGCGACTGCGCACGGACGGCGTTCAGCTAGTGCATCGGCTTATACCTTTAGCGTGTATTTCATATGCGCTATCTTTGCCGTCTGGAGGCGCCCGGTTCCGACTTATTGCATGTTGACTTCTCCTCATCCATCCTGGGAATTCGGTCCTTGCCTCAGGGGTGGTTATCTCTTCACAGTCGGCGATTTCTGCGTAAGTGTATGAGAGTGGTATGCTTGGCAGTTCATCTGGGGAGGCCAACTTGCATGGACATCGTCTAAAAATTGCGAGGCGTCCGTCCATGGTGGTTCGCTTGGCGGGAGGACATCGTCACAGAACGAAGAAAGGAGGCTGTGAACATCTGCTCAGGTCAAGCGTGTAGCCTATCCCCGAATCATTCTGGTCAAGTATGATAGGGCGGACGTACACGGCGGGGTTTTGTTAGCTTAAGAAACTTCGTCCGCTTGCTGTCCTGGTGTATGCGTGCCCATATACAGAAATGCCCACCAAACCGTCTCAGCATGCGCCCCGAACCTTTGCTTCTGGCTCTGTTCTCGTCCGAGATTGTTTTTTTTCGTTATATATTGCTTGTGGGCATCGCGCATCCGTACATGGACTAGTAGGATGCCATGACGCCTTATGGCTCTGACACCAACGATCTGGGGCCAAATCATGACCGGCATGTGCGAGGACAATCTGCGCCGGCGGACTCTCCGTGACAACTTTTTCATCAATTTGGAACGTCTAACGTCTACCCTCCTCGCACGTGACGTACAAGGGAACGAGAAAGAACAATAGAAAGAGAAATACCTATTTCTTACAGGCGTAACGTACAGTGTATGTAACTGAGTATCGATGATTAATCACAGTGATGATGGTCGTGGACGTTACAGTAATAGAAGAGATGATTGTGTGATGTCATTCACGATACATTGAAGCTTGCATTGAAGGGGACGATGACCAGGGAAGGCGGGTAAGTGTAACTCGGAGCAAGTTGGCACCTTGGTCGCACGCTGCCGGAGCTCGCTCGAGCAGACTGAAAGTTGCGACAGAGAAGAATCTTAGAAGATAGCGTTGAGCTCATCCTTGAACGTTGAACGTTGAACACGCGAGTTCGGTGCGCCGGGTCGGCGTTGCTGGGGAACGATTAGCTAAGTTCAGTCGACTCACCCATCTCGCGCATATTCTGTGGAAGGTCCCGTTCGATCTTACGGGTGCCAAGCCAGCCTGACATTGTCACTACCGAGTCTCTCTTGCATGTTCTCTCTTTACTATAGTGGCTAAGCTTTGTGCTCCGTTCCAATATTCGTTGTGGTCCTTGTGGACGCCCACGTTTCCACAAATATGAATATAGAGCCCTTCCAGTTGGCGCTCAAATGCTCCCTGGTTAGTAGGCATCGGAACGTGTATTCGACTGCCCCAAGTGCGGATAGATCCCCCTGGTTCTCAAACCTCTCATACAGCTTAGAGACTTAGAGCAGAAAGTCGTATGGTCTTTGGTCTTTGCCCTCCGAGTCTCTGGCCCCTCAGCGTGTAGAATTCCAGATCGTAACCTCAAGGCAGCTTGAAATTGCCGAATTGGGCTGGACAGCAGATCAGGGATTGGCATTACGGGCGGAGATCAACAGGGACTACTAAACGATTCTTTAGGCACGGTACGCGAGGAAAAGACGGCATGAGATGCATCTTTGAGGGTGAAGCATTGTCCTGTACTCGCTGCATGCCCGGGGAATCAGCGCTAAATCAGCTGTGAGCCGGCGCGCGAGCGAGCCTGAGCGAACGGGCGAAAGCACGCAGTGCTTCTTACTGTAATCGAAGATGACGGGAGCGCGTCCGAGGCGAGCTCGCGACGAGTGGGTGGCCTCCCGGAGCAAAGTGGCGATTGCGGGTTTGCGAGCCTCGTCATCGATCCAATGGATATCTTGGGTGAAAAGGGTGGGCAATTTGAAAGATGCGAGGGGGCTGGGTTCTTTGAACCTCGCTAGAAATAGTGCAGATAGGCGGACAACTGTGTCACTTGTCGCCCTCTCCTCTCCGCTCACCCAAAGACCTCGTTCTGCGCCTGCGTTCGCTTCGCTACGGCTCAGAACCAGGTGAGCAACCAGGTGAGTATACATGTTGACACGTTGACGCGCCGTCACAGTTGACGCCGCCTGACAGCCGTGGGATACCCCTGGACACGTGATTATACCCCTGAAAACGGGATGATGGCCCTGATAGCCCTGAACACGGGGCGAACACGGGGCGATGACCATGAACGCTGCGTATCACATCTCTCATTACCTCTATGTCTCAAACTACTCACCAAGTCATCGACGTGGGTGACAACCCAGGCAAGAACCCAGGTATCTGTTTCCCGTTACGTTTGACCTCTACTCGCTGAATTCATCGCTTTTATGATGTCAATAACAGATGATCACCCCCAAGATCACCCTGACCGCCTGCAGTCGGCGCCAAATCCGCCATCCCAAGGAGAATCCAACTTCGGTGACAGCTCTGGACCGTTCTTCTCCATATACTCCAAGACTGCAGAGGAAGAAGACAACAAGATGGTCGATCGCTGGCAAAAGGATGCTGACGGGATCCTCATTTTCGTGAGTCCTTGTGTCGCCAATCATATTGTCTTGTACATAAACTGGATTATCATAGACTGGTCTATTCTCTGCCGCGGTTGCTGCGCTCCTTGCTTTGACCGTCCCAGACCTGAGGCCAAATAGTCAGGATACCTCGGCATTCTATCTTGGCAATATCTATGGAGTTCTCGCCGACCCAAACGCAATACGTGCTTCCATCCCCCCTCCCGCCAATCCACCCCCGTTTTCTCCTCCGAGATATACTGTCTGGGTGAATACGCTCTGGTTCTTGAGCCTGGTGATGAGTCTCAGCTGTGCTCTGTGGGCGACATCTTTGCATCAATGGGCGCGTCGATATATCCGTCACACTCAACCGGCACGGTGCAGTCCAGAGAAGCGGGCGCGGATGCGTGCATACTTTGCAAACGGCGTGGACAAAATGCGCATTCCGTGGGCGGTTGAAGGACTGCCGACGCTGCTACATCTCTCTCTGTTCCTGTTCTTTGTTGGACTAGGCATTTTCCTGTTTAATGTGCACCAGGAAGTGTTCATATTTGTGGTTTCATGGATCGGGTTCTTCTCAACCGTGTATGGGTTGATCACTCTGTTGCCATTAATTCGGCATGACAGCCCGTACAACACCCCGCTTTCTACGCCAGCCTGGTTCCTGTATGGCACTGTTCTGTATGTGGCCTGTACCTTTCCCCGCGCCATCATTACCTACATCTCTGTCATTATCTTTGTCTTCATCCGGATCTCTGTCTTCATCTTCTCTAAACTTCATTCCTTCTTTACCTCCAATCCGAGTCCAGGCTCCATTCAGATCAGGGGAGAGCTGAATCGGCTCCGGAATATTCTGGTCAAGAGACATGATATCTGGCACAGGCGCTTCAGTCGTTGGATGTTAGGGAGTGTGGAGAAGAAAGCAGAGGAAACGGCATCGGAACAGTCATCGGATATCGACGTCCGGATCTTGGGCTGGACCATCAGGGCTCTGGGCGACGACGAATCACTGGAGAAGTTCTTTGAATCCATTCCTGGTTTGTTTAACTCAAAGCTAATCAATCATCTCGAAAGAGAATTCCCTCTGCCCCATCTCAAAACCTTCTGGCAAACGTTGGATGGCTTAATGGGCCGCACTTTGTCCTCCAATTCAGTCACGGGATCGATCAAATCTCGTCGGGTCATCATCTGCAATGATATCATCGGCATGATACCCTGTCCTATAGGTTCCATGCGCGACAATCCCCGCTCCTATTTTGATCAAGCACCAGTATCCATTGCGAGGTTTCAGGCTATAGCACGATGGTTCACTCATAAAGATTATGCAGTTGCTGATCATGCACGGGTTGGAGTCGCCAAGAGTCTTGCCTGTATGCAGGAACGTGATGACGCTTGGATTGCATTCGCTAGTGATATGTGTGGCCTAGCCGAGCAAGACCTTCGGGACAACATCTCCCACGCAAGGATAATGTTTTACTTGCTACCTTAATCCATGTCTCTCGCCGAGCCATTCACTCCCATGAGTTGGTACTTGTGGAGGCACTTGCCATGATACAGAATTTGACATAGGTCATACTCTTCCTGTGCTACAGCATGACTTCTGTGCTCTTTGGAACGAATTGGTTCAAGAAGAACGGAAGCAAGGGTATCTCAGCACCCCTTTCTACATTCTCCTTGGGATCCGCAATCTTTACACTGCTTTGCATCCATCTGGCCCTTATTTTCATGCAACTCGAATTCCATTATGCAACATCGACAACCATCGCCCAGACTCCTCCGCTCATGTTCCCGATCCCAATTCCCGTTGTGTTTCCATTTCCGCCCACCCTGGTGACTTACCTGATGCCTTGCCTCACCATTCTACCTCCGGCAGTGACACCGTTTCACAACAAGCAAACATCATCGCAGGACCCCCTTCTCAATCTTATCCGGCGACATCGAGCGAAATCGGAGATACCTCTCAGGCGCCAGTGCCAGAATATACACCGACTGTTCTCAGCAAGTCATCTTGCGGCGCAGACACCGCCACCGTCTCCAATCCCATGCTCCCTGCTTTGTCCGTCCTCGGCTCTCCTCCACCGTCCATGTCCCGCCTCTGCCAAATGCGGAGCTCCTCGCTCTCCTCGATGGCACGACACCCTCCCATTCAACCGGCAACGCCGCGCCGCCGCACCTACGTGCTCGTGGACTCGTGAATACCGGGGGCATGTGCTTTGCGAATGCGGTGTTGCAACTGCTCGTGCATTCCCCTCCGTTATGGAATCTGTTCAGGCAATTGGGCGATCTGAAAGAGCTACACGGAGAAGGGGGCCCGGTGACTGGTGGCGGCGCAACACCGCTGGTGGATGCTACGGTGAGATTCTTTGAAGAATTCATGAACAAGGAGGAGCCACCTCCGCCGCGACAGGCAGCAGATGGAAAGCCGAGGGAAGGTGGAGAAGCGAAGAAAGAATCTAATGTTGTCGATTCATTTGAACCGACGTACATTTATGATGCGATGAAAGAGAAGAGGAAGCTCAAAGGTTTGCTGGTAGGTTCTAGTGCCACGTAACGCCCCATTGTTACTGATATATGCTGGCCTGATGTGCATAGGACGACCAGAAGCGGGATGCAGAAGAGTTTTTCCGCCTTTACCTCGACGCGCTTGACGAAGAGTTGATCCAAGAGTTGATCACACTACTCGCTTCTAGTAGTGGTCACGACTCGGCTACTGCCGCTTCCGGAGTAGGAGAACGCGGGGTTTCTCATTCAGGCCAGACTGAAGTAGTAACACGAAACTTCACGGTGCGCCAATTATTTCATCTTTCTCTACACCGAGCCTTGGCATTGCTGATGGATGCATGGTCACGAGTAGGCCGAGTCAGCCGAATCTCCCTTGATGCGCATATTCGGTGGAAAGTTCCGCTCGACCGTGCGCTCACCAAACCAGCCGGACAGTGTCACGATTGAAGATTGGCGATCGCTCCAACTCGACATCCAGGTTCGTTTTTCCTCCTCCCATTTCCCCTACGCATTACCCTTGTGACTGATTGTCACTGACATCCAAAAGCACGATTCAGTTTACGCCATAGAAAATGCCGTCGCACGGATCTCGCACCTACAACCTGTCCAACTCGGTCCATCTGGCGTCGGCGAGGGGAGCCAGCAAGTGCTCATCGAGACATTTCCGCCCGTTCTCGTCCTCCATCTCAAGCGATTCCTGTATGATGCGGCTGCGGATTGCATAGTCAAGATTAGTAAGCCTGTTCGGTTCGCGCCGGAACTCGAAATCCCACTCGGTATGATTTCCTCCTTTGTTTCTCGCATGCGAGCCAGCTAAGAATTCTTCGTGGCCCGGTCGGTCCAGAAACCATGGCATCCGTTTCCGGGAAATCTGCGGATGCGGCACGCTACAAGCTTTATGGGGTGCTTTACCACCACGGCGAGTCCGCGGACAGCGGGCAATATACGGTCGATGTGCTCCACCCGAATGAAGACAGCAGTGGTGGGGATGGTTGGCTGCACATTGACGACGAAGCTATAAGGGTGGTGCGGCCCGAGGACGTTTTTGGGGTGCATGACAATGAGCAGGTTGACGATCGGTGTGCTTATATGCTATTTTATTGCGTACTGCTTTTACTGGGACGTGATGGTCTACTTTCCTTTACTCTCCGTCTCTCTTGGACGTTCTCTTTTTATCATATGGTTAGCCTTTGTTCTCTGTTGTGGTATCCGTTGTGAACGCCCCGTTTCCAGAATATAAATATTAGAGCCATGAACAATACTAGTGCTTTTGACACTCCACTCGACTACAGATATATACTGTGCCGTGTGTTGCTTTGCTAGCCGACTTGACCCACAAAGTGCCATGTCAAACACACAACGGATCCATGGTTCTAGACTGCTGCCGACAAAATCCTCGTTCTGTTCCGATAATTCAGTGATGCTTTATATAGGACTGTAGATACAATGAGATAATACGGGAAGTCTCTTCGACCTCATTTGTCTGGCGCCGGTGCGGACAAAGCTTGGTGACCTTTGTGTGGCTCTGGCTTTACATCAAGATGTTATCCCTGTGGGCTTTCCAATCTCACAGATGATGAATTGATAATCGATAACATTCCACTTCTGCCCGTCGTATCCATTATGTGGCATCGAATCGCGTCCATCAAACTCCCCAGACCCATGCCACATTCAAACTTTCAATGATCATCGTACAATCTGCCTTTCACCACTACGCGGCTGGGCCGACGAGGGTGGAATCCCTTACGTGAACAATGGTGGTTTGGAAGCGTGAGCTGCGTGACCCGAAACCTGAAATCACCTGTCTAATATCATACATACAATGGTTTCCATACAGCATCGGTGTCTAGAATCATGGAGGGCTGATAAATGGGGGTGACGGGATTAGGAAGTGCAAACTAGGAAGTCAAAGAAGCTCGCGTAGAAATAATCATGGTGGAGTATCCATGCGCAGCACGAGATGAGGGCGGAAGTTGGGAGAAACTTCACAGAACTAACCTACAGACACTTGCACAATGCATGATTGTACCGGGTTCTATACAGCTGTCGTCGCGCATTGCTGTGAGGCGACTTGAAGCACTTGGGCACCTAGAGGCGTTGTTCCGAGTTGGGTCGGTACCAGTCGGGCCTTTGAGTAGTCTCTGGCAAAAGCATGTCAGATCGCTGTTGATAAAACGATTCCAAGAGGCTCCAGAGGGGTCCCTTCTTGGACTTGAATTCAGAATAGTTCGGCGGCTCTCCTGGCAGTGAATTTCTTCGCGACGATGCCAGTGGGTAACTGCGTTGAGCCGGCCCCGGAAGTTCGGAGGAAAAAAATCTGCGTCGTGCATTGTCACCACTTCACGGTATATCTTGATTGTTGTGGGGGCAAGGTGGGGGGCGTCCGGCGCATGGTTTGAACGCGGTTAAATTCGGTTGTCATCTGACCGCGTCGTCATCTGTGACGTCACACTGTCCCTTTCGCCTCCGAACCTTCCGAACCTTCAGGAACATAATTGCCCAATACCAACCTGATGCATGATGCATGATGGGGTGCTCCGACAAAGTTACGTTGTCGGAACCCACGACACAACGCATTCATGATGTCTGGGAATATGGGATATCACCGAATGGATATGGCCGAACCCCCAGGTATGTTAGACGTCACTCGGCTGGTCAACCTTGCCAATATGCGCAATAGATGACGACAAGAGAGCCGAACGCTATCAAAAGGATGCTGAATGGATCATACTGTTCGTGAGTCCTCATTCTTGTTTACACATTTCTGAATATATCAGCTCAAAACTATAGACCTGTTTATTCTCTGCCGCTCTCGCCGCGATAATTACGGTGTCGATCTAAGACCTCAGGCCAAACCCACAGGACAACTCCACATTCTATCTCGAGAAAATATTTTGGCTCCTCGCCGACGTTACTCGTACATCCATCTCTTCCACGACGGTTAAGCCACCACCTTCCTCTCCGCCCGGATATGCAGTCTGGGTGATCTCACTCTGGTTCTCGAGCTTGGTGCTTTTCTGGCGACCCTGTTTCAGAAGTGGACACGTCGATACATCAGTGTCACACAACCACTGGGCAGCCCTCGCAAGCGAGCACGGATCCGCCAATTCTTTTTACCCGCGCCGGCAACTTGCTCTCTTTTTGGGCGGCTGACGCAGTATCCACCCTATTACATCTTCTGTCCTCCTCTTCTTTGCTGGCCTCCTTATCCTGCTGAAAAATATGAGTCATATCATCTTCTATGCCGTGGCAGTGTGGGTCGTGCTTTGCGTTGTGGTTTACACAGCAATTTTCCAGCCGGCCAGCCCACACTATGCGCAACTTACTTCGTTTGCATGGCAATTCTATAACGATATACAATATCGTGTCTGCAAAAGTCCTTAGGCTGGTCGCTGGTTGACGTTCAATTGGGATTCTGTGTAGGCGCGTTCCTTACAAGTTTGTATTTTGCGGAGATGTCCATCTAACGCGTAACCTTTCCTTTCGATGGCCGTGATTTGGACTGAACGATTACATTTTGGCGTTCTGAGCTGAAGCGAGGCACGAGCATAAGCACGGAACTGGTCTTTGAGTAAGTGAAGGAGGGAGCGGCACGTGACCCATCCTCTTCTTTCGTGCAGGCCCCATCCGCGTTATCTCTTGGGAGGTTCAAAGAACCCCCCTGCATCCATTAAATTGCCCACCCTCCTTACCCAAGATATTCATTGGATCGATGGTGAGACTCGCGTGCCCCTCCATTGTCTGTTCGCTTTGGGGGGACCTGCCCACCTGTCGCGAGCTCACCTCGGACGCGCTCCCCTCATCTTCGATCGAGAAGCACGCAGTGCTTCTGCTCGTTTGCTGTGTGCATGTCATCCTTATTATTTCCCCTCATAGTATATAACAGTAGTCTTCCGTTTCCTGCGCGCCGGCTATCAATCGGTTCTCCTGCCACGTCTGTGGCACACCCTATTAAAAATACAAATAGCAGACTCCTGGTTCAAAGCGTACAGTAAATGAAACAAAAAACACACGTACGATTCTTTAGCGACCAGAACTCCCGGTAGAAGTACAAAATGCAGAACAAGCACACAATACCTCAAGGGAAAAAAGAACACCTCCAGGGGGAGAAAACGCGTATGATAGAAGGCGGTCATAGAATAACCTGAGGTCTCTCTTGAATATTGGTCATGATGCATGATGGGATCATCGATCACATTACTCCTTCGATGAGCAGGCTCATCGCAGCCGCTCGCGTACGCGCATGAGTGACTTGCCGAACTCATTCCTGCCAACGCCTGCACCGTCTCCCCAGAATGCGTCTTCCGACTCAACATACACGAGATAGGCGGGGTAGGTAGTGAGAAGCAACTCGCGCAGGTCTGCGTGCTGCAGGAACTTGAGGTATAACACATCGTCCATCTAAACATCCACCCGCCGCAATTAGCATAAGAAGCCAACACACGCGCAGTGAGAAATACGGATAGAAAAGGGAAAAAAATATTACTCACCGTTCTGAGTGCGACGTTTCCCCAGTCCTGTCGCGTGAACTCTGCCGCCTCCGCGCTGACAGCTGTGGCCTCCTCGACGCGCTTACACTGCCTGATCCGATCCGCAAGATCAGGTCTATCATCGAGGAACTTGCGTGCCTCAAAGAGATGCAGCGCCGTCGGGTACAGGTGCTCTTCATACATCACAGAATGCGGCGAATGGTACAGCAACCCCGCAAATTCTCCATGACCATTGAACTTAAGAACCGGCACCATGCCCCCGGCGCGACCCGTACTGAGCGGCGGCGACGGCATTGTCATTTTCGCGTCAACTAGCATGCTACCTGGTGGTGCGACCGCCCTTGGAATCGGCGCGTCGATGCCTGACCCGACCGTAGGCGACGGCATTGGCATAGTGCCTCCTCCCGACACTGGCATCACCAGACTGGACGGGAGTACTGTCACTGTCCTGGGTGTTCTGGGGGGACCAAGGTCTGCATCGATGGAAGGGGTCGTGCCGGCTGGCGTGGGAGGTATGGGTATGGTAGCACCGTCGGGTGACTCTTGACGTGAAGGGGTCACTGTATCGATCACTGGCAACTCTGAGAGAGACGTAGAAGTAGTGTCTGATGGTGTGCTCGGGATGAACAGATCGGGCGGATTCCGATCAGTCATGAATGGCGAGATCTGGCCCAATGGTATAAAGCGGATGGGAGGTGTGGACAGTCTCGGTGGTGCAACTTGAAACGATGTACGGGAGGTGTCCTTCCAGCTAGCAGTGACATGAGGCTCGTTTCTCGGTGGCCTATCTAATTGCAATTCCGGAATTTTTGTGAAAGGACGGTGTCTATCAATTGTGCACGTAGGATATGACTTGGCATCATCCAGAACTCGGTCCCCATCGTCGGTGGTCATGGAAAATGCCTTTGGGGAAGAGCGCGTTTTTTCATGCAGTGAGATGTAGAGTCTGCGAATACTCTTGAGCGTCCTAATGCAAAGCAAAGTAAGATGAGGGTCGGTATTCTTTTCTGCCAGGTCCACAAGTTGATTCCATAAATCACAGAACTGGTGCTGGAGCTCTGGCAAAGTACTTGGATATCAAAGCTGCAAATCAGCTCCAGCGTCTTCAATGACACTTCGAAAATGTCTGTTCGGTAATAGTCCCCTGATCCGGAGAATATTCCGATCGTCCGCCGAATGATGAAAATAGTGTCAGTGAGTAGTATAGTGTCATCATCTGCGAAATAGTTCTGAAGGAGAGATTTGGACTCTTTCAGTTGCCCGCTTGCGAGCCGGAACCAATGATCATCACGTTGTTGCACACTTGAGAGGGTGACGCAACAGCGCAATGCGCATAGAATGCTAAGACGGGATGGGATATATTCTTCCAATCTTGGACGCAAAGTCCGAAATGAACAGACCTCGAGAATTCAAGCCAGCTTCCGCAGAGAACGCGGTGCAGTGTCCACCAAGGTCCAAGAAGGGATGTCGCACCGACAGTTTTAGTGCAGATAATGATCCGGCGTTGTTTCACTTCCTCCGGTACCAGGTCTGACAACAAAGTATGCTCCATCATCCCAATTAATGCGCGTGACAGAATCTCCTCGTTTGGTTTAATGAAGGCTTCCCGAGGATCCACCGACACTTCTAAGCTTGATTCTAATTCCCATAGGCTGGGGAGAGCATCAAAGAATTGCTCAAATTCTTCATTCCTATTCAAAGTTTCGAACATCGACAACAAAGCACGGTAGTCGATGTCCGGTGGTAGTTCCAGAGCAGACTTTTTTGCTGCTTCTTGCATAACGCGCATAGATGGCCAGCGGACCGGCGATGAGACCCAGAAATTATGAGGCATGAAATTATTGAACAGTCGATGGATAATAAATTGTGTGTTGGCAATAAACACCAGGCGAATGAAGAAAGTGGTGAATGTAGGGCAATTTTGACTGATGATCGGCATGAGAGTGACGCAAGCATAACCAGCCATGCAGAAACCAAGCCACGTGACCGCGACGCTGAAGACAGTCCGGTTGATATTGAACAAGAAGACAGGACAAAGAGAGGAAAAGGGAAGCATGTATGAGTATGGGCACAGCTCTGGTTACCCGGTGAAGGTGCAAGTTCTCGAGTCCTCCCAGTAGAAAGCACGAATGCGAGCTCGGTCCTTCGGACTAAGTCGTTCTCCAGTCGCCTGAAGGTAGGATTGAGCCCACTGTTGTATAAACACCGCAAGGAGAGCCCCGGTTAGACTCATCAACAGGCTTAAAACCCAGAGTGAGTTACTAAGACTGCGGATGTCGGCGCAGAAAATTTAGGTGGATCAGATGGGCTGGGATAGATGATGGGCTGGGAGTTAGAGGAATTGGCGAGTAGATGATAAATATTCCCGAGGTAGAATGCTGAGGTGTCCTGTGGACCCGGCTGAAGGCCCTGGATGGAAACGGATATAAGAACCGCAAGAGCAGCCGAGAAAAGACCAGTCTAGACACCGGCGTTAGCCACAAAAGTGGTACTCGAAGGCAAGGTTGGAAAGAGTGACTGACAAAAGTAAGGATTGCATCACACTCTCCTTTCCACCTTTCGGCGGTCTTCTTATCATCCTGATCTGACCTGACCAGGCACATGGAGAACAAAGCTTCTGACTTGTCTACGGGTGGAGCTGATCCGACGACGTCCTTAGAATGGGTAGTCGGAACTTGTGGTGTGTGTGCTGCTTGATGGGATTGGGCGGCCTAGATGGGTCTCCATGCTGCTCCTCTTCCGGTAGACTCAGAGTCGAAGGATAATCTGGAGGTTCGTGTGAGGACAATGGACGGTGATACCACTGAGTATGGGCAACCCACATGTATTCCGCAGCCGCTCGCGCACGCGCATAAGTGACTTGCCGAGCTCATTCATGCCAACCCCGCACCGTCTCCCCAAAATGGGTCGTCCGACTGGACATACACGAGATCTGCGGGAATGGTATTAAGAAGCAGCGTGCGCAGGTCTACGTGCTGCTGGAACTTGAGGTATAACACTTCGTCCATCTAAAACATCCACCTCCGAATCAGCACAAGTCAAGCCAAAACACGCGCAGTGCAAACACGAATACTCACCGTTGCGAGCGCAACGTTGCCCAGTCGCGTCGCGTGAACTCTGCCAGCTGCGCGCTGAAGAAGTGACATCCTCACATGCTCACACCGCCTGACCTGCTCCGCAAGGTCAGGTCTATGATAGGAACTTGCGCGCCTCAAAGAGATGCAGCGCCGTCGGGTACAAGGCCTCTTCATACACCACGCTATGCGGCGAATGGTACAACAACCCCGCAAAGTCTCCATACTGATTGAACTTGAGAACCGGCGCCATGCCCTCGTCACCGGCCCCACGGAATGGCGGCGACGACTTGGCCATGTTGATTAGTATGCTACCTAGTGGTGGGATCGCCGCTGAGATCTGCGCTGCTCCGACCGCGGGAGACGGCACCGGCACCGGCATGTTGCCTCCTCCCTCCAGCATTGGTGGGCAATTGCACGGGTCCAGAATGGAATGGAGGGCGCTGAGCCTGCTGGAGCAGGGCTCGGCCTGTGTATGTTCGTGCCCGGAGGGATCACTGGTCCTTGCTGAGGCGGGGAGCTGGTTCAAAATTGGGCATCGGGAAGTTGACTGGATGAGGAGCGGAATGTGCAGGGAGGGCCTCCAGCGTACGATGATGGGTATAGCTGGGGTAGCGACGAGATAAGTTTAGTGATAAGTACTGCTGTTTGCTTGCACATATGTTGGCACATCACGTGCACAATGTTTACATTATAACGTGCACGTGCCACGTGCCAATACCACATCTTTCCGCGACTTTTGGACGAAGCGAGGCAAGCATTTACAGGAGGCTGAGTTCAAGCGTAGGTCCAGAATGCGGTCTTTGTGTAAGCGGAGAGGTAACCACGTGAACCATTCGTTCTGTCGTCATACATCAGAGACTCAGAGAGCACCCGTACCTGACTCCTCGACAGCGCCCGAGCTGAGACAGAGGCGCAATCAAGAAGAAGCGCAGGACTCACACCAGATGCTGACACAGCCTTCGCAATATACCACTAATCTACCCTTGAGCAATGGAGTAATAAAAGTTTTATCCATTGGCGTGTTTATAATGGCGCGCGTTTGTCCACCTGTGAATGAATGTTGGTCATCATTAGTGGCTTGGCGTAGTCGTTTGGTGGTGGAGTAGCAGTTGCTGCTCGAGGAGCTGATGACCGAGGCAAAGGGCACCTTGGCTAGAATTCTGAAGATCCGCTCAGTTGTCACACTCGGGGCCTTGAGTAGCTCGAGTTCTAATTCGACCTTCTGGTGAGTAAGCATCCATTTTTGAGGATCATATATGTCGCCGGGGAGTCAATTGTGATCCGGCGTGTGGGTACATTATTGGCTCGGGGTATAAACTAGGACCTGCCACTATATGATGTGAAGTAAAAACTAAAGGATGGTCTGCACTGCAAACGTGCGGAAGTGCTGCGCGCTTCTCGATCGAAGATGAGGAGAATGCGTCCGGGGCGAGCTCGCGATGAGCGGGCGGGCCATCTCGAAGCGAGCTGGGGATTGTCGAGTCTGCCATCATCGATAAAATGGATGTCTTGGGCGTGTGGTGGGAGATTTGAAAGATAAAGGAGGGCTCTTTGGCACCATGGCGCGGATGAGTGGCGGCTCACGGAAACGGAAATAAAAGATGCGTCACGTGCCGACCGCTCCGATCGGCGCTCCAAAAGACCGTTCTGCGCCCTCCGCTGGTGCCTCACTTCGGCTCCGAGCACCAACATGGCGTAGGCTCGCTGGTCGCTGGTTAACGTTCAACTGCGGTTCTGTGAATGTGATTCTGTGAAAACGCATTCTGTACAAGTTTGTATTTTGCGGAAATATCAACGGCGGGCATCTTTCTTTTTGTTGGTTGTGTCAGTGATTCGGACTGAATCGATCACATTCCTTCTTCCCTGCGTAGTCGCTCGCGAACACGCATTAGCGATTGGCCCAGCTCGTTCATTCCGGAAACCGCACCGTCTCCTCCCCAGAGGGGGTCGCGAGACTCCACATAGACAAGCTCGGCAGGATACGTGCCAAGAAGTTGCTTGCGTAGGTCACCATGTTGACGGAACTTGAGGTGCAACACCCCGTCCATCTAATTGTCCAGCGTCCACACGCCAGCAATCAGTCGATTAGCATTACCACACAAACACCGTGCGAAATACGAAAGAAAGACCGAATCGTTGCTGTACTCACCTTGATGAAGGCGATGTTTCCCCAGTCCCGCCGCGTAAATTCTGCCATCTCTGCGCTAATTGCAGCGACCTCCTCACGCGCTCGCATAACCTGATCCGCTCCGCAATGTCGGCTCTGTGATAGAGGAACCTGAGCGCCTCGAAAAGATGAAGCGCCGTCGGGTACAGATCATCATCATAAGACACGCTATGCGGCGAATGGCACAACAACCCCATAAACTCTCCCAACCCATTGAACTTCAAAATCGGCATCGCGCCCATGCGTCCAATTGTACCGAGAGACGGCGGTACGGTCACCGGCGTCATCTGACTTGGCACTGGCGCTGTGGGCGGTTCAGGGGTGCCACTGCTCCCATCGATGGAAGGCGAGCCAGCTAGCACGGGGGTCGGCGTGGGTGTGGTGGCACTGTTGGGTGACTGTTGAGGTGCAGGAGACGCAGACGAGGATGACGTAGCAGTCGATGCTGGTGGTGCAAACCGGACATGGCGGCCCTGTTGTGAATCAACTGCACCTACTGCTCCGGGTATATCTTGACCACGAGAAGCCATTTGTGGGACCGAAACAGTTGGTGATATGCCTGGAAGAGGGGGAGGGGCTAAATAATAGGGCCATGGAACACCTGGGTTAAATGGGCTTGGTGTAACCGGGTAGTACGGGTTGGGAGGAACTGTATAGGGTGTGCCTGGAGCAACTGGGTGGTACGGAGTCGGTAGAACGGGATAGGATGGGTTCGGACCCGTTCTAAATGGCGGGGTCTGGAATGCTGATGCAAGTGGGTAGGAAGGTAAGAGAAAGTTCGGTGGCAGACCTGGGGGAAATGCGGGAGGTAACGCAGGAGTCATGTCCATCGAGTGGGTGGTGACGTGATGAGCATTTCTCATCGGTGGCCCTGGTGGCCCATTAAATTGCAATTCCGGAACTGGTGTGGAATGACGAATTCCATCAATTCTGCACCTAGGATATGACCTAGCATCGTCCAGAACTCGATCTCGATCATCGGTAGTCGTGGAAAATGCCGTTGGGGCAGAACTCGTTTTTTCATGCAGGGTGATGTAGAGCCTACGGATACTCTTCAACATCATCTTATAAAACGATGTAACATCAGGTTCGGTATCAGTCTGCGCCGCGTCCACAAGCTTGTTCCATAAACCGCAGAACTGGTGCTGGTGTTCTGCTAAAGTATTTTTGATATCAAATCTGCAAATCAAGTCCATCGTCTTCGAGGACGCTTCAAGGATGTCCTTTCGGTGATCGTCCTCTGATCCAGAGAAGGTTTGAATCGTCCGTCGAATGACGAAAATAGCGCTAGCGAGTAATATACTGTCACCATATGCGTAGTGGTTCCAAAGGAGAGATTTGGACTCGTTCAGTTGCCCGCTTGCGAGCTCGAACCAATGATCATCGCGTTGTTGCACACCTGCGAGGGTGACTGCGACAACATACTGCACATAGAGTGCTGATACAGGTTGAGATATGTTCTTCCAACCTTGCACGAAAAGTCCAAAATGAATCGATCTCGAAAATCCGTGCCAGTCTCCACAGAGAACGCGGCGCAGTGTCCAGCGAGGATCAAGAAGGGATGTCGCCCCGATGGCTTTGGTGCAGATAATAATCCGTCGTTGTTTCACTTGCTCAGGTACCAGGTCTGACAACAAAGTACGGTCCATCATCCCAATTAATGCATGTGACAGTTTCTTCTCGTTTGGTTTGATGAAAGCTTTCCTAGGATCCAACAACGCTTCTGACTCGCATAAGCTCGGGAGGGCGTCAAAGAACTGCTCGAATTCGTCATCGTCGTTTAATGTTTCGAACATCCACAATAGAGCACGATAGTCGATGTCCGGCGACAGTTGCAGAGCAAACCGGTCTGCCGCTCTTTGCATAGCGCGCATAGACGGCCAGCGGAGATGGGACCTCGTATAATGGGTGTCGTACCACTGGAAAACGGAGGAACGACGAGGCATGAATTTCTTGAGGAATTGGTAGATGATAAATAGCGTGTTGGTAGCACACCACCAGGTCGATGAAGAAAGTGGCGAATAGTACGGGCTATTTTGGCAAAAGATCGGCATGAGAGTGATGCATGCGTAGCCGGCTACGCAGAGAGCCAGCCACGTGACCACGACGTTGAAAACTGTGCGGTTGACACTAAACAAGAAGATAGGAAGACCGGAAAAGAAAAGGAACAGGGAAATATGGATAAGTATTGGCACGGCTCGGGTTACCCAGTGGAGGTACAGCTTCTCAAGTCCCTCTGCGTGGTAAATACGAATGCGAGCTCGTTCACGTGGGCTACGTCGTCCTTGAGTTGCCTGAAGGTAGGATTGAGCCCACTGTTGTATAAATACTGCAAGGAGAGCGCCAGTAAGACTCATAACGAGGCTCAAGAACCAGAGCGAGTTGACCAGGACGGCGGATCTCGGCGGAGAAAATTTAGGTAAATCACTGGCAGACTTGGTGTGATGGACGACGTGCCTGGAGCTAGTGGCAGTATCGGCGAGTAGATGATAGATATTTCCGAGATGGAACGCTGAGATGGCCTGTGAATTCGGCTGAAGGCCCTGGATGGAAACGGAAATGAGAGCCGCAAGAGCGGCCGAGAAAAGACCGGTCTATACACCAGTGTTAGCACAAAAGTGGGTTTCGAACGCGAAAGTTGGTAATTTTGTAAAGAGCGACTGACAAAGATAAGGATCGCATCACACTCTCCTTTCCACCTTTCAGTTGTCTTTCTATCATCTTCGTCTGACCTGTCCAGGTACATGGAGAACAAAGCTTCTGACTTGTCTACGGACTTGGGCTGTTCAGATGGGTCTCCATGCTCCTCCGCCGACGGTAGATGTGGGGGTAAGCTGGAGATTTGTGTGAGGATGAAGGACGGTGATATCATCGAGCAAGGGCAACCCACATGAATCCATTTCACTTTGCCGTGGCTTAAAGGTTTAAAATCGTGGTACGCGAGGTGAGAAAAGCCTTGAAGAAAGGATGGACCAGAAGAAGCGCCAATGTGACCTGGTCACCTGGAAGCGCTGGCCGTAACAAATGCCAGTAACAGTTGCCGTGCCAGCGCTCGATGTCATCAGATCAGAATCCCCGCTTAGCCGCTCAGTCCGTGGGAAATAGTCGTTCCACAGCCAACATCGTCCGTAACCTGTAACGAAAACGCCTTGGACTTTCATACATTGTGGTAGTTAACAACGCAAGTACCGAATTCCTGGTGCAAAGTGCAAAAAAAATAAAATACATGTACGATCCCGTCACCGCCAGAACGCCCGATAGAAGTACAAAAAGTACAAGTACTGTACAAGAAGCACACAAAGGGAACATAGGGTCAATAAATGCGTACGATAGAAGGTAGTCATAGAATAATTTGTGGGGTAACTCCTCAATTTGACTATTGATCATGATGAGAGTATGGATCCCATTCCTGAGCGCTTGAGCCTTCGTCCTCTTCCTTGCGCAGCCGATCGCGCACGCGCACGAGCGACTTTCCGAGCTCATTCATGCCAACGCCCGCACCGTCTCCCCAGAATGCGTCTCCCGACTCGACATACACGAGATCGGCGGGGTAGGTATTGAGAAGCAACGCGCGCAGGTCGCCGTGCTGCCGGAACTTGAGGTATAACACATCGTCCATCTAAGCGCCCCCACCGCAATTAGCGTAAGTTAAGCCAACACAAGCGCCGAGCGAAATACAGGTAGAATTTAAAAAAAAAAGATTACTCACCGTACTGAGCGCGACATTGCCCCAGTCCCGCCGCACAAACTCTCCCAGCTCTTCGCTCATAGCAGTTACATCCTCGACGCGCTCACACTGCCTGATCCGCTCTGCAAGGTCAGGCCTATGATAGAGGAATTTGTGTGCTTCGAAAAGATGCAGCGCCGTCGGGTACAGGTCCTCCTCATACATCACACTATGTGGCGAGTGGTACAACAATCCCGCAAAGTCTCCATAACCACTGAACTTGAGAATTGGCGGCGTGCCCTTGGCGCCACCCGCACTAAGCGGGGGAGACGGCATCGGCTCAGAGCCTCCTCCCGCTGTCTCCTCACTTATCAGCAGTACTTTCTTTGACCTGCGAGTTCTGGGGGGACCAGGGCTCGCATCGATGGAAGGGACCGAGCCGGCTGGTGGGGGAGGTATGGGTATGGTGGTACCGTATGGTGACTCTGGACGTGAAGGAGTCACTATATCGATCACTGGTGACTCGGAGAAAGATGTAGAAGTATATTCTGATGGTGAAAACCGGATATGCGCGCCATCTTGTGAATAAACCTCACCCCTAGTTGCAGGTACATCTTCTGCGCGAATAGCTATTGGTGAGATGTCCGCGAGTGATTCTGGAGGTGAAGCGGGAACAATAACGATCTCTAGCGACCCGGAGGAAGACGTAGAAGTAGATAATGATCGTGCAACAGGGACATGGACGCCCTGTTGTGAATAAAATTCACCCATAGTTGCGGGTACATCTTCGCCAAGAGAGAGATAAGCAGCTTGTGAGATGTCGAAGAGTGACTCTGGAGGTGAAGGGGACTCTATAACGATCTCCAAAGACTCGGAGGAAGATGTAGATGCAGATTCTGATTGTGCAAACCGGACATGGGCGTCCTGTTGTGAGTATGCTTCACCCATGGCTGAGGGTACATCTTCGCCATGAGAGAGATAAGCACCTTTTAAGGTGTCAAAGGGTGACTTTGGAGGTGACGGGGGATCTATATTGATCATTGGCACCTCGGAGGAAAACGTAGAACTAGATTCCGATGGCGCAAACCGGGAATGGGTGTCTTGTTGTGAATAAACGCCACCCATAGCCGCGGGTGAAACAGGTTGAGAGATGCCCGAAGAACGGAGAGTAGTTGGATAAGAATGGGGCCCTGAAACACCTGGGTTGGATGGGCCAACCAGTGGAGCAATTGGGACGTTCGGGCTCGGAATAAACGGATGGGGGGGACTCCGAACAGTCGAAAATGGTGGGGTCTGGTCTGATGGTATAACGCGGCTGGGAGGTGTGGACAGTCTTGGTGGCGGAACTGGGATAAATGCAGAGATACCTCCACCAAACTGGCAGTGTCACGAGGGGCGGTTGCCGTGTTTCTCGGTAGCTCGTCCAATTTCAATTCCGAAACTCGTCTGGAAGGATGATTAATGCACCTTGGATACGAACTAGCATAACCCAGAACTCCGTTCAAGTCGTCGGTAGTCGTGGAAAACGCCGTTGGGGAAGAACTTGTATTTTCATGTAAAGTGATATAGAGTCGGCGAGTGCTCTTGAGCATCATGATGCAAAGCGATCTAAAATCAGGATCGCTATTCTTCTCCGCCTTGTCCACAAGTTCGTTCCATAAACTGCAGAAGTGATGCTGGAGGTCTTCTAAAGTGTTTCGGATATCAAAGCTACAAATCAGCTCCAGCGTCTTTGAAGACGCTTCCTGAACGTCGCTTCGGCGGTCCTTTGATCCAGAGAAGGCCTCCATCGTCCGCCGAATGATGAAAATAACATCATCGAGTAGGATACTATCATCATCTGCAAAATAATTCCGAAGGAGAGATTTGGACTCGCTCAGTTGCCCGCTTGCAAGTTGGAACCAATGATTATCACGTTTTTGCACAGTTGAGAGGGTGACTGCAACGGCGCATTGTGCATAGAATGCTAAGACGGGATGGGACATGTTCTTCCACTCTTGGACGCAGAGTCCAAAATGAACCGATCCGGAAAATTCTTGCCAGTCTCCGCAAAGGACGCGGTGCAGTGTCCACCAAGGTCCAAGAAGAGATGTCGCACCGACGACCTTAGTGCAGATGATGATCCGGCGCTGTTTTACATCCTCAAGCACCAGCTCTGATAACAAAGTACGGTCCATCATCCCAATTAATGCATGAGTCAGTTGCTTCTCGTTTGGTTTGATGAATTTTCCTCGGCATTTACCAATGCTTTTGAGTCGTGTAAGCTCGGGAGAGCATCAAAGAACTGCTCAAATTCTTCATCGACAACTAAGGTTTGGAACATCCACGACAAAGCACTGTAGTCGATATCCTGTGGCATATGCAGAGCAACATTCTCTGCTGCTTCTTGCATAGCGCGCAAAGACGGCCAGCGGAAATGGGACCTGTGGTACCACCGGAAAACGGAGGAATTTTGGGGCATGAAATTCTTGAGCAGTCGATGGATACTAGATAGCGTGTTGATAACACACCACCAGGTGAAGGAAGAAAGTGGTGAATAGTAGGGGCTATTTTGGTAGAAGATCGGCATGAGAGTGATGCAGGCATATCCAGCTACGCAGAGACCCAGCCACGTAACCACGACGTTGAAGACTGTACGATTGATATTGGACAAGAAGACAGGAAGACCAGAAAAAAAGAGGAAAAGGGAAACATGGATGAGTATGGGCACAGTTCGGGTTATCCGGTTAAAGTGCAAGTTCTCGAGTCCCCGTGCGTGGAAAGCACGAATGCGAGCTCGGTCCTTCGGACTATGCCGTTCTCCCGTCGCCTGAAGGTAGGACTGAGCCCACTGTTGTATGAATACGGCAAGGAGAGCCCCGGTAAAACTCATAAGAAGGCTCAAAAACCAGAGTGAGTTAACCAAGACTGCGGATTTCGGCGCTGAGAATTTGGGTGGATCAGATGGGGTGGGATAGATGATGGGCTGGGAGCTAGAGGAATTGGCGAGTAGATGATAGATATTTCCGAGATAGAACGCTGGGGTATCCTGTGGACCTGGCTGAAGGCCCTGGATTGAAACGGATATGAGAACCGCAAGAGCGGCTGAGAATAGACCAGTCTATACGCCAGTGTTAGCATAAAAGCGGCACTCGCAGGTAAAGAGTGGCTGACAAATATAAGGATTGCATCACACTCTCCTTTCCACCTTCCAGTGATCTTCTTATCATCTTCGTCTGATCTGACAAGGTACATGGAAAACAAAGCCTCTGACTTGTCTACGGATGAAGGAGGTGATTTGATGACGTCATCAGAATGGGTCGGAAGTTGTGAATCTTGTGATGTGTGTGCTGCGTTGATGGGACAGCTGGTGCTGGACTTGGGCGGCCTTGATGGGTCTCCATTCTGCTCCTCTTCGGGCAAACTCGGATTCGGGGATAAGCTGGAGATTTGTGTGACGGACGGGGATGTCTCTGAGTAAGGGTAACTCACATAAATTCATTTCACTCTTTGTGGCCGGTAATACTCGTGGCTTGAGAGTTGAAAATCGTGGTAGTAACGAGGTGCGAAAAGACTTGTTGAAAGATGGGCCAGAGGGGCGCCAAGACGCTTGGACAGTCTTGGCGCGGGAAAACTGTACAGTATACTGTAAAGACGTATTTCAAATTGTACTTTCGTAAAATGCGGTAGTTGGTGATGTACGAGTAGCGGCAAGCGTACTGTTGAGGGTTTGATCCCGCCTACCGCATTAGGGTGCTGACATAGCGCATGTATATACTAAGTAACCCTGGTGCGGACACATTCTCATCTTGTTGTGTCCCCACCAGGTCAGTGATATCTTGTATTACCTCAATACATTCTCATCTTGTTGTGTCCCCACCAGTCACGCGGTAATACTCGTGACAGGTTATGGGCCCTGTACATGTTGCTGCCTGGGCGGCAGCGATGAATCTGGCATATGCGGGATGAGAGGTGGGCGGGACGTTATTAGCTCGTGAGCGTTGTCCAATGGGAAGATGGAGGTTCCAGGGCCCTCTCCACCAAGTGGCATACTTCCCTGGATTACCACCGCCATATGTAACGCACTCGGAAATATCATGTCCTTTTTGACCGCAATTTGGGTTTGTGCATGTTTTGTCAACGCGAGAGCGTTTAACAGAACCTTGGACAGCGGATTCTGATGCACGAGGACGTTTGAAGTTCCTCTTATCAGTGTCAGCATGGGCAGAGAAAACGTGCATGGAGGATTGGAGGTCGTTTTTGGTTCGGTACCGTGCTTCGTCACGAATACTGGTGAAGAAATGTTTGGAGCAGATTGGGGTGGGAGGATTTCAAGCGTCGTACTCGGCGTACGCGATGTCGGGTCTGGTGCAAGTGGCTAGATACATGCATTTTCCGACTATAGCGCAGTAAGGTAAGGACGAGGCTGCCTTTCGTTCTGTATCCGTAGTGGGACACATGTCAGCGCTGAGGCGCCATTTAGGGCAGGGGGTAGTGGCCGAATTGCACTCGTCCATTTTGAATTGACGAAGGATGGATGTGATGAATTGGGTTTGATCGATCATGAGGAGACGTTTTGATCGATTTCGCGTGATCCTGCATCCAAGGATCCATTCGGTATTTCCACCGTCAGTGACCGTGAACTTGTCATTAATCTCTTGAGAGGCATGATCAGACTCAGATTTGGAATCGGATGCAAGGATGATATCATCAACACTGGTCGCGGACATAGTAAAACCGGAGGATGATTGGGGCATGGCTGATAACCGCAAGTCTGTCTCCGGTTACATTATAGAATGCGGAGGAGGACCTATAGCCTGGAGCTCCAAACAACAAACTATTGTCGCATTATCGTCATGTGAAGCCGAATATCTTTCTTGCTCGCATTGCGCTTGGCAAATTATTTGGCTGCGCTCTCTTTTCGACGAACTCGGTTTCAAACAACCCACTGCGACGATCCTTCACTGCGACAATCAAGGCACGGTCGCTTGTAGTCACGACCCACACTCTCACTCGCGCATGAAACACATCGACATTCGCGCTCACTTCATCCGGGACTGTGTCAACGACGGTGTCATAGATGTTACACATATTCCAGGAGTCGAAAACCTGGCAGATCTTCTCACAAAACCGCTTGACAAAACTGTTCACTGAAAATGGCTTCAACGTATCCGACTGGACGTTGACCAATCAAAAGCTCTTCATTAGCATAAACGCGCGGTAGTTGCGCTCAAGGGGGGGTGTTGAGGGTTTGATCCCGCCTACCGCATTAGGGTGCTGACATAGCGCATGTATATACTAAGTAACCCTGGTGCGGACACATTCTCATCTTGTTGTGTCCCCACCAGGTCAGTGATATCTTGTATTACCTCAATACATTCTCATCTTGTTGTGTCCCCACCAGTCGCGCGGTAATACTCGTGACACGTACGATGATCAAAAAATACATCGTCGCGGTCAGAATTCCAGATAGATATACAAAAAACAGAACGAACACATAATACCCGAAGAAAAAAAAGAAAACTCATAGGGGGAGAAAATGCGTTTGACGATTAATCTAAGCGGTACTCTTCTTGACCATTGATCATGATGGGGTTATCGATGCCATTTCTCCTTCGATGCGCAATCGCTCGCGCACACGCATGAGCGACTTGCCGAGCTCATTCATGCCAACACCCGCACCGTCTCCCCAGAATGGGTCTCTCAACTCGACATACACGAGATCAGCCGGGTAGGTGTTGAGAAGCAACGTGCGCAGGTCACCATGCTGCAGGAACTTGAGGTATAACACATCATCCATCTAACCGCAATTGGCATGAGTTTAGCCAACACAAGCGAAATACGGGTAGAAATTTGAAAAACAAATGATTACTTACCGTGTTGAGCGCGACGTTGCCCCAGTCCCGCCGTACAAACTCTCCCAGTTCCTCGCTCAGAGCAGTGACCTCCTCAACGTGCTCACATTGCCTTATCCGGTCCGCAAGGTCAGGTCTATGATAGAGGAACTTGCGGGCTTCAAAAAGATGCAGCGCTGTCGGGTACAGGTCCTCCTCAAATATCACACTATGCGGCGAGTGGTACAACAACCCCGCAAACTCTCCAAAACCATTGAATTTGAGAACTGGCGACGGTATTGTCATCTTCCCGTCAATCAACACGCTATCTAGTGGTGAGATCGCCGTTGGAGTCTGCGCGACGGCGCCTTCCCTGACCGCGGGCGACGGCATCGGCATTGTGCCTCCTCCCCCCGTCATTGACATCTGACCGAGCAGGGATACTGTAGTTGTCCTGGGAGTTCCGGGGAACTGAGGCTCGCATCGATGGAAGGTGTCAAGCCTGCGGGCGCAGGAGTCGGCGTGGGTAAGGTGGAACTATAGGGTGACTCTGGACGTGAAGGGGCCACAATATCGATCACTTGCGACTCGGAGAGGGATGTAGAAGTATATTCTGATGGTGCAAACCTGACATGGGTGCCCTGTTGTGAATTAACTTCACCCATAGCTGCGGGTCCATCTTCGCCAAGAGCCATTGGTGACTTGATTGGTGAGATATGCAAGAATGACCCTGGAGGTGAGGACTCCGGAGATTCAGAAGGAGCCTCTACAACAATCTCCAGCGACTCTGAGGAAGACGTAGAAGCAGATCTTGATGGTGCAAACCGAACATGGGCGCTCCGTTGTGAATACATTTCACGCGTAGTTGCGGGTACATCTTCGGCAAGAAAAGGCAAGGTGGGACGTGCAAGAGTGACTCCGAAGGTGAAGACTCTTCAGAGTCAGAAGAGGTTGCTATCCCTGGAAACTCGGGGGAAGACGTAGTGGATTCTGATGGTGCAAACCGGACATGGGCTCTTGGTCGTGAAGTAGGTGTCATGCCAGCAAGATTGAGGCGCCCCTGACTCCTCAACGTCGCCGATGGTCCTGGAGAGGTAGGCGTGTTTACGCGCATAAGAGGAGATGGTGGATATGTTAACCCGGGTGGAAGTGGAGCCGGGTCGTACGTCGGGCGTCTAGCCTTCTTGAATGACGGAGGGGGCGGCTGCGTCGAAGGCGTGTCATTCGAGCTTAACTCATTTGGCGGCGAAATTTTCGATGAACCCATAGCTGTTGGTACATCTTTACCACGAAGAGTCATTTGTGAACTGTCGGGGGGAAGGGGAGCTGCTGAATCAGAATAGGGCCCAGGAACACCTGGGTTTCGTGTCCCTGTCGTTGGAGCAACTGAAAACTTCGGGCTCGGGATAAACCGAAGGGGCAGATTCCGAGCAGCCGTGAATGGCGGGGTCTGTGATAATGGTATAACGCGGGTGGGAGGTGTGGATAGTCTCAGTGGCCGGACCGGGCTTAGTGTATGAGATAATGATGAAAGCATGTCCATCGAGCGAGTCGGTAGCTTATCTGATTGGAACCTGGGAACTAGTGTGGAATGATGATGTCTATCAATTCCGCACCTAGGATATGACATAGCATCAGCTAGAACTCGGTCCTCGTCGTCGGTAGTCGTGGAAAATGCAGCCGGGGCAGAAGGCGTATTTTCATGCAGAGAGATGTAGGTCTACGAATACTCTTGAGTATCATGATGCAAAGCGATCTAAAATCAGGGTCAGGATTCTTCTCCGCCTTGTCCACAAGTTCGTTCCATAAACTACAGAACTGATTCCGGAGGCTTGCCAAAGTTTTTCGGATATCAAAGCTGCAAATCAATTCCAGCGTCTTCGATGACGCTTCACGAATTTCGCTTCGGTGGTCGTTTGATCTAGAAAAGGCTTCCATCGTCCGCCGAATGATGAAAATGGCATCATCGAGTAGTATACTGTCATCCTCTGCGAAATAGTTCCGAAGGAGTGATTTGGACTGCTTCAGCTGCCCGCTTGCGAGCCGGAACCAATGATCATCGCGGTCTTCCACACTTGTGAGGGTGACTGCAATTGCACATTGCGCATAGAATGCTAAAAGGGGGTGGGATATGTTCTTCAAGTTCCAATCTTGAACGCAAAGTCCAAAATGAATCGACCTCGAAAACCCATGCCACTCTCCACAGAGAACCCGCTGCAGCGTCCACCCAAGTCCAAGAAGGGATGTCGCACCGACCGCTTTGGTGCAGATAATGATCCGTCGTTGTTTCACTTCCTCGGATACCAGCTCTGACAACAAAGTACGGTCCATCATCCCGATTAATGCATGTGAAAGTATCTCCTCGTTTGGTTTGATGAAGGCGCTCTGAGCGTCTGCTAATGCTTCTGAGTCGCATAGACTCGGGAGAGCGTCAAAAAATTGCTCAAATTCGTCATCGTCATTCAATGTTTTGAACATCCACGACAATGCGCGGTAGTCGATGTCCGATGGCATCTGCAGAGCCAACCGCCCGGCTGCCTTTTGCATGGAGCGCAGAGACGGCCAAGGGAAGTGGGGTCTCGCCGCATAATGTTTGTCGTACCACCGGAGAACAGAGGAATCACGAGATATAATTCTTTTGAGCAGTTGATAGATCATGAATAGCGTGTTGGTAACACACCACCAGATCGATGAAGAAAGTGGTGAATAGTAGGGGCTATTTTTGCAGAAGATCGGCATGAGAGAGATGCAGGCGTAGCCGGCTACGCAGAGAGCTAGCCAGGTAACAACGACATTGAAGACCGTGCGGTTGACGTTGAACAAGAAAATAGGAAGACCGGAAAAGAAGAGGAAAAGGGAAATATGGATAAGTATAGGCACAGCTCGGGTTACCCGGTTGAGGTACAAGTTCTCGAGTCCCTCTGCGTGGAAAACACGAATGCGAGCTCTGTCGCGCGGACTGTGCCGTCCCTGAGTCGCTTCAAGGTAAGACTGAGCCCACTGTTGTATAAATACCGCAAGGAGGGCCCCGGTAAGACTCATGACCAGACTCAAGAACCACAGTGAGTTAACCAAGACCGCAGATTTTGGTGGAGAAAATTTAGGTGGATCAGACAGGATGGGAATGACGGCGGGCTGGGAGCTAGTGGAGTTGGCGACAATGGCGAGTAGATAATAAATATTTCGGAGATAGAATTCCGAGGCATCTTGTGGACCCGGCTGAAGGCTCTGGACAGAAACGGCAAGAAGAGCCGCAAGAGCAGCCGAGAAAAGACCAGTCTATACACCAGTGTTAGCACAAAGTGGTGCTCGAAGGATAAGAGTGGCTGACAAAGATAAGGATTGCATCACACTCTCCTTTCCACCTTTCAGTGATCCTTTTATCATCCTCATCTGCCCTATCCAAGTACATGGTGAATAAAGCTTCCGACTTGTCTACGGATGAAGGAGGCAATTTGATAACTTCCTCAGCCTGAGAATGGGTTGTCTGAACCTGTGATGTGTGGGCTGCGTTGGCGGGATTGTTAGACTTGGGCAGGCTAGATGGATCTCCTTGCTGCCCCTCTTCTGGCAGACTCGAATTCGGAGGATAAGCTGGAAATTGTGTGAGATGATGATAATGGACGGGGATACCGCTGAGTAAGGGAAACCCACATAGATTCCGCAGTCGCTCACGCACGCGCATGAGTGATTTGCCGAGTTCGTTCATCCCAGTGCCTGCACCATCTCCCCAGAACGGGTCTTCCGACTCGACATACACGAGATCGGCGGGATAGGTATTGAGAAGCAAAGTACGCAGGTCTCCGTGCTGCCTAAACTTGATGTATAACACATCGTCCATCTAAAGTATCCACCCTCAGAATCAGCACAAGTCAAGCCAAAAAACGTGCGGTGCGAGACACGATCACTCACAGTTATGAGCGCGACGTTGCCCCAATCCAGCCGCTTGAAATCGTCCACCTGCGCGCTCAGAGCAGTGACATCCTCGACGCGCTCACACCGCCTGATCGCCTCCGCAAGGTCAGGTCTATGATCCAGGAACTTGCGCGCCTCAAAAAGATGCAGCGCCGTTGGATACAGGTCCTCCTCATACACCACACTGTGCGGCGAATGGTACAACAACCCCGCATACTCTCCATACCCGTTGAACCTGAGAACCGGCGCCGTGCCCCCGCCCCCCGCCGAGTGATGGCGATGGTATTCCCGAGTTAGCTAGTGTGCTACCTGGTGGTGGGATCACTGGTTTTTGCTGAGGTGAGGGCGCTTGTTTGGGATTGGGCACCGGCATCGGGGTACTTGACGGGATGACTGGCGGAATGTGCCCAGGAGTTGTAGGGCCTCCGGCGTGCCGTGCAGTGATGAGGGGGCTGCGGGGGTTATCGGGGAAAACCTCCCGCGGCCAAGCCATCCGCGGCCGCGGCTATCATGGCGAGAGATAAGCTTGGAGATAAGTTTAGTGATAGTGTGATACAGTAAATGAGATAATTTTCAAGGTGGCTGTCAGCTGAAGTCTGCTTGTGGTTGCGAAGGCCTCACACAGGATACTGTAATCATCTATGTATACGTACGTACAGTGGCAGCGGTGCACCTTGACGCGCTTGACGAGGCGTCAAGGCAATCGCGTAGGTATGTAAAAACATCGTGCACGTGTGTGCCAACTATGTGTAAACACCGTCGATCCCATTCCTTTGACGCGTAGCTGTTTGCGCACGCGCATGAGCGACGTGACGAGCTCGTTCATGTCAATTCCCGCCCCCGTCTCCCCAGAACGGGTCCGTTGGCTTGACATAGATGAACTCGGCTAGATACGTGCGAAGAAGCAACGGCGCAACTTGAACGCGCGCAGAGAACTTGAAGCTTGATGTACAACACTTGGTCCATTCAAATAACAACCTTCCGGGCCACGAACCAACCATCAACATAAATCCTTTCCCGGCGCAGTGGGAAAAGGGATAAAGTACTCTACTTATCGTGCTAAGCCTAACGCCCGCCAGGTGCCAGCTGATCACGGTGACCCACTCGACGCGTTCTCACAGCTTGATCTGCTCGCAGGTCAGGCTACAATCGGGGACTTGCGCGCCTTGAACAGGTGCAGCGCAGTCGGGTACGGCACATCCCTATACATGACGCGATGCGCAAGTTATCCACCAGCGTTGCAAAGTCCCTATACTCTTTAAATTTGAGCACGGGCGGGGGCGCGCCGTCGTAACAGTATCCCGACATCCTGCGAGCAAATTGTAGCCAGACATCCAGGGCGTACCTTACAGGTGGTTTGGTTCGGCTCCACAAACAAGTCAGGTTCAGAGGGCGAGCTACTGATTACAGCATGTCATCTTGTAACAACGTTCACGAGCGGACTCCTGGTGCAGAGCGTACAAGAAACAAAAATCCACGTACGATCCCGTCGCGTCCAGAATGCCCGATAAAAGAAGAACAAGTACACAATACCAAAGAGAAAAATGAACGCAGATTGGGGTAGTAACGTGGGTACAATAGAAGGCGGTAATAGAGTAATCTAAGGCGTAACTTCTCTTGGCCATTGATCACGATTGGGTTGTCGATTTCGTTCCTTCAATGCGCAGCCGCTCACGCACGCGCATGAGTGACTTGCCGAGTTCGTTCATCCCAGCGCCCCCACCGTCTCCCCAGAATGGGTCTCCCAACTCGACATACACGAGTTTGGCGGGGTACGTCCCGAGAAGTAATGTACGCAGGTCTTCGTGCTGCGAGAACTTGAGGTATAACACATCGTCCATCTAAGTATCCACACCCCGAAAATTAGCATAAGTTAAGCGAATGAACACGCAGTGCGAAATACGGGTAGAAAAGAAAGGAGAACTCGATTTACTTACCGTGCTGAGCGCGACGTTTCCCCAGTCACGCCGCACAAACGCTCCCAGCTCCGCGCTCGTGGCAGTGACATCCTCGACGCGCTCACACTGCCTGATCCGATCCGCAAGGTCAGGTCTATGATAGAGGAACTTGTGTGCCTCGAAAAGATGCAGCGCCGTCGGGTACAAGTCGTCCTCATGTATCACACTATGCGGTGAGTGGTACAACAACCCCGCATGCTCTCCATATCCATTGAACTTGAGAACCGGCGCCACGCGCCCAGGTCCACGCGCACTGAGCGACGGCCGCGATATCGGGTCAACCAGCACGCTTTCTGGTGGTAGCATCGCCATTGGAGTCTGGGCCACAACGGCTGCCCTGACCGCGGAAGACGGCATTGGCTCATTGGCTCCTCTTCCCACCACCATTGGCATCATCTCACTAGGCAGGGGTGCTGCCGCCATCCTGGGTGTCTTAGGAAGATCAAAGCTCGCATCAATGGAAGGGGTCGAGCCAGCTGGCGCGGGAGGGATGGGTATAGCAGCAATGTAGGGTGACTCTGAACGTGGTGGGGTCACTATATCGATCACTGGAGGTTTGGAGAAAGACGTAGAAGTGGATTCTGATGGCGTAAACTGGACAAGGGCGCCCTGTTGTGGATAAACTTCACCCATATCTGCGGGTAGATCTTCGTTGAGGGCCATTGGTGAGCTGTGCAAGGGTGACCCTGGAGGTGAAGACCCTGGAGATTCGGAAGGGGGCTCTATAATGATCTCCAGCGACTCGGAGGGAGACGTAGAAGGAGTTTCTAGTAGTTCAGACCGGATATAGGCCCATTGTTGTGAATAAACTTCATCCGTAACTGGGCGTACGTCTTCGGCACGAAAAGTCTTTGGTGAGTTGTGCACTGGTGACTCCGGAGGTGAATACTCTGGAGATCCAGGAGCCACCATAGCCATCTCTAGCGACTCGAAAGAAAACGTAGGAGACTCTGGTGGTGATAGTGCAAAATGGACATGGCGCTCCGCATGTTCAGGAGAGAGAAGATTAATATCCGTTCGTGAGACGTCCGAGAGTGTCTCTGTAGGTGAAGGGGGGACTATATCAATCGTTGGCAACTCAGAGGAAGACGTAGAATCAGATTCTGATGGTGGAGGCGGGATATAGAAGCCTTGTTGTGAATAATCTGATGGTAAAGGAGGGATATAGGGGCCTCGTTGTGAAGAATCTTCACCCATAGCTGGGAATACATATTCGCCAGGAGGAGCCATTTGTGACATGGAAGCAGTTTGTGAGAAGCCAAACGGTGACTCTGGACGTGAAGGGAGCCCATATTCGCCAGGAAGGTCCATTTGTGGGATGCGCGGAGAACGGAGAGTGGGTGGATAGGGATAGGACCCTGAGAGACTTGGGTTTGATGAGCCTGTCGGTGGACTAACTGAGAAGTACGGGCTCGGGATATACGGATTGGGTGGATTCCGATCAGTCCTGAATGGTGAGATATCATCCAATGGCATCATGCGGGTGGGAGGTGTGGTCAGTCTAAGCGGCATAACTGAGTCAGATGTAGAGACCACGTCCACCAAGCTGACAGTGACAGGAGGGGCGTTTCTCGGTGGCTCATATGATTTCGACTCCGAAACTGGTCTGGAAGGTTGATATGCGTGGTTTATGCATACGGGATACGACCTGGCCAAACCCAAAACTCGGTCCGAATCGTCTGTAGTCGTGGAAAACGCTGTCGGGGAAGAACTGGTGTTTTCATGCAGGGTGATATAGAGTCTCCGGATTTTCTTCAGCATCATGATGCAAAGTGATCTAAAATCAGGGTCGCTATTCATCGTCGCCTCGGCCACAAGGTCGTTCCATAACCTGCAAAAGTGATGTTGGAAGGTTTCCAAAGTATTTTTGATATTAAAGCTGCAAATCAGTTCCAGGGTCTTCGAGGACGCTTCCCGAATGTCGCGTCGGTAATCGCTTGATCTTGGAAAGGCTTCCATCGTCCGCCGAATGATGAAAATAGCATCATCGAGTAGTATACTGTCATCCTCTGCGAAATAGTTCCGAAGGAGTGATTTGGACTGCTTCAATTGCCCGCTTGCGAGGTGAAACCAATGGTCATCGCGCTTTTGCACACTTGTGAGGGTGACTGCAACAGCACAATGAACATAGAATGCTAAGAGGGGGTGGGATATGTTCTTCCAGTTCTGGATGCAAAGTCCAAAATGAATAGATCTCGAAAACCAGTGCCACTCTCCACAGAGAACCCGCTGCAGCGTCCACCCAGGTCCAAGAAGGGATGTCGCACCGACCGCTTTGGTGCAGATAATGATCCGTCGTTGTTTCACTTCCTCGGATACCAGCTCAGACAACAAAGTACGGTCCATCATCCCGATTAATGCATGTGAAAGTATCCCCTCGTTTGGTTTGATTAAGGCACTTTGAGCGTCTGCTAATGCTTCCGAGTCGCATATACTCGGGAGAGCGTCAAAGAACTGCTCAAATTCGTCATCGTCATTCAATGTTTTGAGCATCCACGACAATGCACGGTAGTCGATGTCCGATGGCATCTGTAGAGCAAACCGTCCTGCTGCCTTTTTCATGGCGCGCAGAGACGGCCAGGGGAGATTAGGCCTCGCATAATACTTGTCGTACCACCGAAAAACGGAGGAATCGCGAGATATAAAGTTCTTGAGGAGTTTATAGATGATGAAAAGCGTGTTGGTAACACACCACCAGATCGATGAAGAAAGTGGTGAATAGTAGGGGCTATTTTTGCAGAAAATCGGCATGAGAGTGAAGCAGGAGTAGCCGGCTATGCAGAGGGCCAACCAGGTAACCACGACATTGAAGACCGTGCGGTTGACGTTGAACAAGAAGATAGGAAGACCGGAAAAGAAGAGGAAAAGGGATATATGGATAAGTATAGGCACAGCTCGGGTTACCCGGTTGAGGTACAAGTTCTCGAGTCCCTCTGCGTGGAAAACACGAATGCGAGCTCGTTCCTTCGGACTATGTCGTCCTTGAGTCGCCTCGAGGTAAGATTGAGCCCACTGTTGTATGAATACTGCAAGGAGAGCCCCGGTAAGACTCATGACGAGACTCAAGAACCATAGTGAGTTGACCAAGATTGCGGATTTTGGTGGGAAAAATTTAGGTGGATCAGACGGGACGGGAAGGATGACAGGCTGGGAGCTAGAGGAATTGGCGAGTAGATAATAGATATTTTTGAGATAGAATGCCGAGGTATCCTGTGGACCCGGCTGAAGGCCCTGGACGGAAACGGCAAGAAGAGCCGCAAGAGCAGCCGAAAAAAGACCAGTCTATACGCAAGTGTTAGCTCAAAAGTAGTACTCGAAGGATGGTAAGAGTGGCTGACAAAGATAAGGATTGCATCACACTCTCCTTTCCACCTTTCAGTGATCTTCTTATCGTCCTCATCCGCCCTGTCCAGGTACATGGTGAACAAAGCTTCGGACTTGTCTACGGATGAAGGAGGCGTTTTAATAATTTCCTCAGCCTGAGAATGGGTCGTCTGTGATGTGTGCGCTGCGCTGTCGGGACTGCTAGACTTGGGCAGGCCAGATGGATCTCCATGCTTCTCCACGTCTGACAAACTCGGATTCGGATGATAAGCTAGAAGTTTGTGTGAGGGTAATGGACGAGGACACCGCTGAGTAAGGGCAACCCACATGAATGTCGAAGCCGCTCGCGCACGCGCACGAGTGTCTTGCCGAGCTCATTCATGCCAACGCCCGCACCGTCTCCCCAGAACGAGTCTTCCGACTCGGAATACACGAGATCTGCGGGGAAGGTACCAAGAAGCAGAGTGCGCAGGTCTCCATGCTGCTGGAACTTGAGGTATAACACATCTTCCATCTAAATTATCCACCCTCCATCAGCACAAGTCAAGCAAAAAATACGCGCAGTGCGAAACACGACTACTCACCGTTCTGTGCGCGACGTCGCCCCAGTCGTGCCGCGTGAACTCCACCAGCTGCGCGCTGATAACAATGACCTCTTCGACGCGCTCACACCGCCTGATCTGTTCCGCAAGGTCGGGTCTATGATGAAGGAACTTGCGCGCCTCAAAAAGATGCAGCGCAGTCGGGTACAGGTCCTCTTCATACAGCACAGAGTGTGGCGAATGATACAACAACCCCGCATATTCTCCATGCCCATTGAACTTGAGAACGGGCGCTATGCCCCCGCCCCCACCCCAACCGGGCGGCGGCGGCGGCGGCATTGCCCCGTTAACATGTATGCTACCTGGTGGTGGGATCGCCACTGAGACCTGTGGTGCTCCGACTCCGGGAGGCGGCACCGGCATCGGCATGTTGCCTCCTGCCCCCGGCATTGGTATGGGCAATTGCACGGGTGAAATGAAGGGCATTGAGCCTTCTGGAGTAGGGCCCGGCATGGGTATGTTGGTGCCCCGGGGGCTCGCTGGTCCTTGCTGAGGCGGGGGCGCTGGTTCGGGGTTTGGGATCGACATCGGGTGGCGGAAAGTGCCTACGTGTTGTAGAACCTCCGGCGTACTGTGATGGGTGTGGCCGCGGAATGCCAGCGAAGAGATAAGTTTAGTGATAAGTGAATGAACACTAAGTTATTGGAAAAAAAACATCGCGCACGTGATGTGTCAACATAAATGCAAACAGCAGCAGTGCTGTAAACACATCTTTCACGGTAGTAATGTAGCGGACTTCTGGTGCAGGCGTACAAAGGAACATAAGATTCATGTACGATACCGCCGCGTCCAGAAGAAGTATCAAAAAGCACAGCAACACAAATTACCGAACGAAAGAAAAAGAAGATCCATACAAACTGCGTGTATTATAGTAGTCAAGGGTATTAGTAGGCAGCCATAGGATAACCTGAGGGGGTAACTTCTCCTCTTTAATACGATTGGAACATCCACGCATAGCTGCTCGCGCACACGCATGAGCGACCTGCCAAGCTCCGAGTCGTTCATGCCAATGCCCGCCCCATCTCGCCAGAACGGGTCCGTCATTGGCAGCTGGACAAAGAACACGGCAGGATACGTTCTAAAGAGCAATGCCCGCAAGTCTGCGTGCTGAGAGAACTTGAGGTACGACACCTCGTCCATCTAAACAACCAGCCCACCGTCCGGGACCACCAACCAACCTATGACAATCATCAACAGCACCCTGTTCAAAGAGCAAATCCTCTCCAACACAGAGGAAAAGGGGAAGGAACTCTTGCTCACCGCGCTGAGCCCGATGCTGTCCCAGTCCCACCGTGTAGAGCTCGCCAACCGCCCGCCGATTACAGTGACCCACTCGACGCACTCGCACAACCTTGACCGGGCCTATGATCGAGGAACTTGCGTGCCTCGAGCGGGTGCAACGCGATCGGGTACGGCACATCACTATACACGACAAAATGCGGCGATTTATTCACGAGCGCCGCGAAATCCCATGCTCATTACTGTAAACTTGGGCGCGAGCGGGGGCGCGCCGTCGTGAAGTATCCAATCCTGCAAGGTAAGGGTAGCTAAACATCTAGGGCCCTTACAAGTAGTTGTTTTGGTCTACACAGACAAGTCGCAGATAGTAACAACGTACACGTAACAGATTCCTTGTGCAAAGCGTACAAGAAACATAAAAAAAATACATGTACAATCCTGTCGCAGCCAGAAAGCCCCCCGATAAAAGTAGAACAAGCACACAAACCCAAAAAAACACTGATAGGGTAGTAAAATGTGTACCATAGAAGGCGCCAATCTGAGTGTAACTAGGGTAACTTATCTTCTTGTCCACTGATCACGATGGAGTTATCGATCCCATTCCTCCTTCGATGCGCAGCCGCTCGCGCACGCGCATGAGCGACTTGCCGAGCTCGTTCATCCCAGCGCCTGCACCGTCTCCCCAGAATAGGTCTTCCGACTCGACATACACGAGTTCGGCGGGGTAGGTATTGAGAAGCAACGCGCGCAGGTCGCCGTGCTGTAGGAACTTGAGGTATAACACCTCGTCCATCTAACGCCCGCCACCGCAATTAGCATAAGTTAAACCAAACACGAGCGCCGAGCGAAATACGGGTGGAATTGATAAAAAAATATTGCTTACCGTGCTGAGCGACGTTGCCCCAGTCCCACCGCGCAAACACTCCCAGCTCCGCGCTCAGAGCAGTGACCTCCTCAACTTGTTCACACTGCCTGATCCGCTCTGCGAGGTCAGGTCTATGATAAAGGAACTTGCGCGCCTCATAGAGATGCAGAGCAGTCGGGTACAGGTCGTCTTCATACACCACACTATGCGGCGAATGGTACAGCAGCCCCGAAAAGGCTCCATACCCATCGAACTTGAGAACCGGCGCCATGTCTCCGATGCCACCCGCACCAAGCGACGGCGACGGCATTGTCATCTTCGCATTAACCAACACGCTATCAAGTGGTGAGGTCGCCATTGGAATCTGCGCGACGACGCCTTCCTCGACTGCGGGCGACGGCATCGGCATTGTGCCTCCTTCCCCCGTTATTGACATCTGACCGGGAAGGGATACTGTCCCCATCCTAGGTGTTCTGGAGGAACTGGGGCTCGCATTGATGGAAGACGTCGGGCCGGCTGACGCAGGAGTTGGCGTGGGTAAGGTGGAACTATAGGGTGACTCTGGATGTGAAGGGGTCGCTATATCGATCACTTGCGACTCGGAGAGGGTGTAGAAGTAGATTCTGATGGTGCAAACCGGACACGGGTTCCCTGTTGTGAATTAACTTCACCTATAGATGCAGGTCCATCGTCACCACGAAGAGCCATTGATGATTTGATTGGTGAGATATGCAAGGGTGACTCTGGAGGAGAAGACACCGAAGATCTAGAAGGAGCCTCTACAACAATCCCCAGCGACTCTGAGGAAGACGTAGAAGTAGATTTTGATGGTGCAAACCGAGCATGGGCGCTCCGTTGTGAATAGATTTCACCCGTAGTTGTGGGTACATCTTCGGCAAGAAATGCCACTGGTGGGGCGTGCAAGAGTGACTCCGAAGGTGAAGGCTCTTCAGAGTCGGGACGGGGCGCCATAGCGATCTCTGAAAACTCGGGGGAAGACGTAGCAGATTCTGATGGTGCAAACCGGACATGGGCGCCTGGTCGTGAAGCAGGTGTCATGCCAGCAAGACCGAGGTGCCCCTGACTCCTCGACGACGAGGTCGATCCTGGGGAGGTAAGCGTGCTTACGCGCATAAGGGGCGATGATGGATATGCTTGCCCGGGTGGAAGTGGAGCCGCATCATACGTCGGGCGTCTAGCCTTCTTCTTAATTGACGGGGGGGGCGTAGAAAGCGTGTCATTCGAGCTCGCGAGACTTGACGCTACTGCATCATCCTCGTCAGTCTCGGAGGAGCTTGGTCATTTGTATGCGAAAACGTGATGCGGGTGGAATCACTGGTGAGGGAAGGGGAATACTGAATGAGAATAGGGCCTAGGAACACCTGGCGCGTGCGCCTGTCATTGGAGCAACTGGAAAGTTCGGGCTCGGGATAAATGGAAGGGGCAGATTCCGAACAGTCGTGAATGGCGAGGTCTGGGATAATGGTATAACGCGGCTGGGAGGTGTGGATAATTTCGGTGGCCGAACCGGATTGGTGTATAAGATGATGAAACCATATCCATCAAGCCGGGAGTGACATGAGGGCGTTTCTCGGTAGCGTGTTAATTGGAACCCGGGAACTAGTGTGAATGACGATGTCTATCAATTCTGCACCTAGGATATGACATAGCATCAGCTAGAACCCAGTCCTCGTCGTCGGTAGTCGTGGAAAATGCCGTTGGGGCAGAAGGAGTATTTTCATGCAGAGAGATGTAGGGTCTACGAATACTCTTGAGTATCATGATGCAAAGCGATTTAATCTCTGGGTCAGAACTCTTCTCCGCCTTGTCCACAAGTTCGTTCCACAAACCACAGAACTGATGCGGAGGTTTGCCAAAGTTTTTGGATATCGAAGTGCAAATCAATTCCAGCGTCTTCGAGGACGCTTCACGAATGTCGCGCCGGTGGTCGTTTGATCTAGAAAGGCTTCCATCGTCCGCCGAATGATGAAAATGCGTCATCGAGTAGTATACTGTCATCATCTGCGAAGTAGTTCCGAAGGAGAGATTTGGACTCCTTCAGCTGCCCGCTTGCGAGCCGGAACCAATGGTCATCGCGGTCTTGCACATTTGTGAGGGTGACTGCAACAGCACATTGCGCATAGAATGCTAAGAGGGGGTGAGATATGTTTTCCCAATCCTGGACGCAAAGTCCAAAATGAATAGATCTCGAAAACCCGTGCCACTCTCCGCAGAGAACCCGCTGCAGCGTCCACCCAGGTCCAAGAAGGGATGTCGCACCGACCGCTTTGGTACAGATAATGATTCGTCGTTGTTTTACTTCCTCGGATACTAGCTCTGACAACAAAGTACGGTCCATCATCCGATTAATGCATGTGAAAGTATCTCCTCGTTTGGTTTGATAAGGCACTCTGAGCATCTGCAACGCTTCTGATCGCATAGACTCGGGAGAGCGTCAAAAAACTGCTCGAATTCTTCATCTTCGTTCAATGTTTGGAACAACCACAATAATGCACGGTAGTCGATGTCGGTGGCATATCCAGAGCAAACCGCCCTGCTGCCTTTTGCATGGCGCGCAGAGACGGCCAGGGGAAGTGGGGTCTCGCATAATGTTTGTCGTACCACCGGAAAACAGTAGAATCGCGAGATATAAAGTTCTTGAGGAGTTTATAGACGATGAAAAGCGTGTTGGTAACACACCACCAGATCGATGAAGAAAGTGGTGAATAGTAGGGGCTATTTTTGCAGAAAATCGGCATGAGAGTGAAGCAGGCGTAGCCGCTACGCAGAGGGCCAACCAGGTAACAACGACATTGAAGACCGTGCGGTTGACGTTGAACAAGAAGATAGGAAGACCGGAAAAGAAGAGGAAAAGGGAAATATGGATAAGTATAGGCACAGCTCGGGTTACCCGGTTGAGGTACAAGTTCTCGAGTCCCTCTGCGTGGAAAACACGAATGCGAGCTCGTTCCTTTGGACTATGTCGTCCTTGAGTCGCCTCGAGGTAAGACTGAGCCCACTGCTGTATGAATACGGCAAGGAGAGCCCCGGTAAGACTCATGACCAGACTCAAGAACCAGAGTGAGTTGACCAAGATTGCGGATTTTGGTGGAGAAAATTTGGGTGGATCAGACGGAATGGGAAGGATAATGGGCAGGGAGCTGGTGGAATTGGCGAGTAGATAATAAATATTTTTGAGATAGAATGCGGAGGAGTCCTGTGGACCCGGCTGAAGGCCCTGGACGGAAACGGCAAGAAGAGCCGCAAGAGCAGCCGAGAAAAGACCAGTCTACACCAGAGTTAGTACAAAAGTACTCGAAGGATGGTACGAGCGGCTGACAAAGATAAGGATTGCATCACACTCTCCTTTCCACCGTTGAGTGATCTTCTTATCATCTTCATCTGCCCTGTCCAGGTACATGGCGAACAAGGCTTCCGACTTGTCTACGGATGAAGGAGGTAATTTGATAATTCCTCAGCCTGAGAATGGGTTGTCTGAATCTGTGATGGTGCGCTGCGTTGACGTTGACGGTATTGCTAGAGTTGGACACTAGATGGGTCTCCATTCTGCTCCCTTCTGGCAGACTCGGATTCAAAGAATAAGCTGGAGGTTTGTGTGAGGATAATAGGGATACCGCTGAGTAAGGGCAACCTACATGGATCCCGCAGTCGCTCGCGCACGCGCATGAGTGACTTGCCAAGCTCATTCATGCCAACGCCCGCACCGTCTCCCCAAAACGGGTCTCCCGACTCGACATACACTAGATCGGCGGGTATGTATCAAAAGCAAAGTGCGCAGGTCTCCGTGCTGCCGGAACTTGAGGTATAACACGTCATCCATCTAGAGCATCCACCCTCCGAATCAGCACAAGTTAAGCCAAAACACGCGCATCACTCACCGTCACGAGCGCAATGTTTCCCAATCCCGCCGCGTGAACTCTGCCAGCTGCGCGCTCATGGCAGTGATCTCCTCGACGTTCTCACACTGCCTGATCTGCTCCGCGAGATCAGGTCTATGATCGAGGAACTTGCGCGCCTCATAGAGATGCAGCGCCGTTGGGTACAGGTCGTCCTCATACACCACACTATGCAGCGAATGGTACAATAGCCCCGAAAATTCCCCATACCCATTGAACTTGAGAACCGGCGCCATGCTACCTGGGGGTGGTGGGATTGACAGTGGGATCTGCGCTCTTCCGACCGCGGGCGACGGCATCGGCATGTTGCCTCCTCCCCAAGGAATTGGCGTGGGCCATTGCACTGGTCCAGAAGATGGATTAGGAACGAACGGTCCTGGCGCGGCAAGGTACTTTCGAGGCTTGGAGGAGAAGGAATGATGGGCGATGATGACTCCGATGAGTCAGGGCTCACCGTGATTTTGTTGGTGCCCGGAGGGATCAATGGTCCTTTCTCGGACGGTGGCGCTGGTAAGGGGTTGGGCATCGTATCGACGTCGGGGAGTTTGGCGGGACGACTAATGTACCCAGGCGTTGTAAAACCTCCGGCGTACGGTGATGGTGTACTCTAAGTTTAGTGAATTGAACGATAATGCCAAATAAGCGAGATAACTCTGTCAAGAATCTGCTCGATCACTCCGTAGTTGCCAAGACCTCATACAGGACACTGTAATTTATTTATATCTACAGTATACACGGCACAGTGCAGCAGGTGCACCTTGTGAGGTGATCATGAAGATCTGAAATATAAAAATCTGTGATGATTATGTACTGACACGTGATGTGCCAACACAGTGCAAACAGAAGCCGTGTACCTACGCAAACAGTTGTAAACACATCTTTCACGCGTTGGATATTCGTAAATTGCGGTAGTAATGTACAAGTAGCGGACTCCTGGCAGGACAAAAATACATGTACTATCCCCAGCCAGAACGCCCGATAGAAGTACAAAAGAGCACAGCAAACACAAATTACCCAAAGAAAAAGGGGAAAAAAAAGAACACCCATACAATAGTAGGAGAAAAATGCGTGCAATAAAAGGCAGCCATAGAATGAACTGAGAACGTAACTTCTCTTCTTGACTATGACGGGAACATCGATCCCATTCCTTCGACGCGTAGCCGCTCGCGAACGCGCATGAGCGACCTGCCAAGCTCATTCATGCCAATGCCCGCCCCGTCTCCCCAGAACGGGTCCGTCGGCTCGACATATACGAGCTCAGCGGGATAGGTGCTAAGAAGCAACGCGCGCAGGTCGGCGTGCTGAGAGAACTTGAGGTACAGCACCTCGTCCATCTAAACAACAACCGTTTCACAACCGTCCGGGGCCACCCATCAACCACGATCATCAATCAATCAGCGCCCAGTTCAAACAGCAAATCCTCCTCTCCCGGCACAGTGGAAAAGGGAGATAGGGGGAAAGGTCTGCTTACTCACCGTGCTGAGCCCGATGTTGCCCCAGTCCCGCCGCGTAAATCCCGCCAGCTCCCCGCTCGTAGCAGTGACCCACTCGACGCGCTCGCACAGTCTGATCTGCTCTGCAAGGTCAGGTCTATGATCGAGGAACTTGCGCGCCTCAAAAAGATGCAGCGCGGTCGGGTACGGTAGACCCCTATACACGACGCGATGCGGCGAGTTATTCACGAGCGCCGCAAAGTCGCCATACTCATTAAATCTGAGCACAGGCGGGGCCGCGCCATCGTGATAGAATCCCGATATCCTGCGTGCCAATGCGTAAGAGTAAGTTAGTCAGCGCAATCCATCATCACCAGGACATGTACCATTGAAGTTGAAGATGAGGTGTCCATTCACTCATTTGCCGGAAAAAGTCGCTAGGGGACTGCAGGGCTTTTTGACCATGCAAGTAGAACAAAGGAGGAATGCACAGGAAATGATCACAGGGATCCCCATAGTTAGTTTGCTCGTGTTTGCCCGGGTCTGGGAAAGCTGTGGCGCCCTCCCAGAACACCGTTTGGAATGACATCCGACCATGGGACTTGAACGTCGGGCGCTCCGAGCCGAAGCCGACGCTGACTCGATTGATGCTAGTACGTCGGAAAGATCCGCGTCGGCAAATCCAATACGGGGTAATTGGTAATTGCACATGGCGAGAAAAATGTCCTTTTATTCGACTTGGTGTGTGTGAGAATATCATCCAAATGCTCTATTGCCATTCAGGGTAAGGGGGAAGGTATCGCGTTAGCTTATGTAGGTGAGTATCGTGATTTGATCGTGTGGATAGAAAGATATGTGCGTGGAATAAAGCGTGAACAAGTCTGCAGCACATGCAGACCAGAAAACAGAAACATGGTACACAGGCTACGATCCCGTCGCCACCAGAACACCTGATAAAAATACAAAACCACTGGCAGAACATACACAGCACCAGGAGAGGGAAGGGAAGGGAAGGGAAAGCGTAGAAGGGGATCATAGAAGAAGGGCGAACCTTTTTCTTTGTTCATCCAGGCAGAACAATCACATATTTGCTTCATAGCGTAGCCGGTCGCGCACGCGCATGAGCGACTTGCCGAGCTCGTTCATCCCAGCGCCCGCACCGTCTCCCCAGAACGTGTCTCCCGACTCGACATAAACGAGATCGGCGGGCAAGGTATTAAGAAGCAAAGTGCGCAGGTCGCCGTGCTGCCGGAACTTGAGGTATAACACATCGTCCATCTAAAGCATCCACCCACCGCAATCAGCACAAGTCAAGCCAGAAACACGCGCAGTGCAGAAAAAACGAGTAGAAATACAATTACTCACCGTTCTGAGCGCGACGTTGCCCCAGTCCCGTCGCGTGAACTCAGCCAGCTGCGCGCTGATAGCAGTGACCTCCTCGACGCGCTCACACCGCCTGATCTGCTCTGCAAGATCAGGTCTGTGATCGAGGAACTTGCGTGCCTCAAAGAGATGCAGCGCCGTCGGGTACAGGTCATCCTCGTACACCACACTGTGCGGCGAATGATATAGCAACCCCGCATACTCTCCATACCCATTGAACTTGAGAACCGGTGCCATGCCCCCGCCACCACCCCCACCGAGCGACGGCGACATCATTGCCTGGTTAACTAGTATGTTACCTGGTGGTGGGATCGCCATTGAAGTCCGCGCTCCAACTGCGGGCGACGGCATCGGCATCGGCATGTTGCCTCCTCCCCCGGGCATTGGCGTGGGCATTTGCACGGGTCCAGAAGATGGACTAGGCGCATACCCCTGCATCATCCCGGGCGGGGGTCCTGGCGCTGACCTGGGTGTCCTGGGCGTACCAAGGTTTGGACCAATGAAGGGTGTTGAGCCTGCTGGAGCAGGGGTCGGCATGGGTATGCCCGGGGGATCACTGGCCCATGCTGCGGGGGTGCTGGTTCGGGGTTGGGCATCGGCATTGACATTTGCATCGGGGAGTTTGACGGGATGACTGGCGGAATGTGCCCGGGCGTTGAAGGGCCTGCGGCGTACGGTGATGGGTGTTGCTGCGGGGGTGCGGGCTGCGGCTCAGGCATGGGGATTCCTATTCCCTGCGGGGTGAATTGCTGCGGCATGCCGTTGCCCATTCCCTGCTGATTAAATGGCTGCGGCATGCCGTTGCCCATTTCCTGATGGTTAAATGGCTGCACTATGGCGTTCGCGGCAGCTGCCAACGATGGTCCAGGGAACTGGTCACCCTGTCGACGGTTGAAAAGCCCACGACGCTCTCTGCGGGGTCGAACGTTGCTGTATGTCGTTGGCTGGGGCTGGGGCTGTGGTTGGGGCATTGAGGCACTCGCTCCACCTAAACCCCAGGGATTGTACTGTGCGCTCGGAAGCCGAGAGAGGAGAGGCCGGAAGGGTGTGCTTGTGAGAACGTCCTTTGGTGGACGCGGAAGGGTATCGCGCCCATGGTGTCGCGGGTACTCCGCAGAATCGTAGGAAGACCCCGAGTAATCGTCCCCCCCGCTCGACCCCGACGACTGGGACGTGGAACGTCGGCGCTGGTTGTCGTCGTCGTCGTCGTGGTGGCGATGGCGGCGGCGACGATGGGAGCGACGAGAGCGACGGGGAATCACGGCTCCAGTGTCTCCTCCTCGCGGATCTGAAAAAGCAGAGTAGTCGAAGGTTCCCGGAAACGACATCGGCATCATCTGGGATGGGATGACTGCGGCGGCGGCGGTACCTCCTGCTCCCGCAGCAGGAGGAGCAGGATTCGAAACCATCATCGGAGCTGAAACGGGAATCTGGGCAGTTACTCCGTTGCCATTGACGGCCGCGACGGGGATAGCAGCATGTACTTGTGGGATCCCAGGCTGAACGAGGTTCTGTCCCGGTTGGGTGACTAAAGTACACGCGCGGATCATCACGATGGCTGCTTTACAGTGGCGAAAAAATAATTCTGCGCACCTGCATATGCACCGGGATACTGCAGGATCATGGGAGTCGTGTAGAGGTACTCCCTCAGGACCTTCTCCCTTTTCTTCATCTGGCTCCGTTTGAAAGGATTCCACGTGGTGGGCCTCGCGAAATCGGGATATCCGGGATAGACCGGGGGCATGAAACCCGGGGGTACTGGATAGTAATCATTTCTGGAGGAAATGTTGCCCATAGATGTTTGATGGGCAGTCGTCTAGGGCGGAGGAACCAAGGGGACTCGGATGAACTCGAGCCTCGAGTCTCGACCTCGGCGCGTGTTGTTCATTTCCCGGCCCGGTCATCCCGCCGATGATTTTCTGGCACTCAGGCACTCAGGCACCATTCACACTAGTGGTCCCTTCAAATGAACCATGATGCATGACAGCCATATGTTTCACGAGCCTGTACACGAACTCATACGACGTGCACAGCCAGTCCTCATCGATGTCAAGTCCTCATCGATATCGCCACGTCACATCACTCCACTGTGGTATTTGCCAGCGAGGATGGCAAAAGCTATAAGAGCGCTGGAATTTCTGGGTCCTCAGCCCTCAGGTTCAGCACCACGTCCCATCTATACTCATCGAACAGTTGGCTACCATGACTGACGCACCAACGCTCTCGAGTCCTCTTGCAAACCCCAAGCTGGCCGATCCTTCGATACCGCCACACAACCCTACGGTAGGTTAAGTTACCGCCGAGCTGAGGTCTAGTTTCCGATGCGACTAGCTGACGCGAATGCGAAACTCCAGGTCCTCTGGATCGGATGTTTCTGATGCGCGTGTACCTGAGTCAGTGTGGAACTTGACGCCACCGCCACCGCCCGTGGAGGGGCAGATCTTTGTCCACCGAAACATCGCCAAGTATGTCCATTTCTCTTTCGAAGGAGCCCGCCAGTCAGGTTCTGTGCGTTGTTTGCTGTCCATCAAAAACATGGTGCACAATGACTACACTACCTGATAAGATTTGTGCGCGTGCGCATACTGTACCTCCTCGTACATGATACATCCCCCACGCACGTACCAAACCACAGCTGACAGTCGTGCCTTAGCCAGTTTCAGTCCGCAGACGTCAATGCCGTCTCTGTCCTCACATATGGAGCGACAGCTCTCACCATCAAAGAGGTCCGTGTCGTGGGCCACACTGACTGCGGTGGAGTCAAAGCTTGTTACAATTGGGCCCAGAAAAAGCCTCCCCTTCTTCCCGTGGATTCAATAATCTGGACATGGCTCAAACCACTGAGGGACTTTGCTGACGCGAATAAGGAAAAGGACCTGACATGGCTGACACAGGAGAATGTGCGGACCCAGATGCGTAATGTGAAAGCAATGTTAGGTACGTTGGGGAAATCCGACGTGGTAGTGAAAGGGTATTTGTACGACGTTGCGAAACGCTCTATTAGCGATGTGCTTCCGTGACTGATGTGGTAGAGGATGTCAGGATAAGTCATCGCTTCGCTCCGACGGTACTGTACTTGGGAAATCATAAATGTTTTTTCTGCTTGGGATGCAATGGGCTTTTTTTTTAAATCTGTATTGGTATTCCGCAACTTATACATGGTAAAGATGCAGTCCCAGAGTATTCCGAATTCAGACTAGCGACAAACTTGGGCTACAACGGGCTGGCCGGCGGCTGCTGGCTGGTAACTTACATGGTACAGAGAGGAGTGACGGTGAAAGGAGGGGGTGTAAACAACCGGGTTGATATTAACCAAGCCCTCGCAGCGACTCATGAAGACGGGGAATCAAACTATCCAGCAAGGCACTTGACTGGGCGAGCAGACTGGCCGCCCAATCAAGGGAATGCCATTTCAATTCACGGTCCGGTTCATCCGCGAGATGAATTTTTAAATAGCATTTTTCAAACAAACAAATCCACACATCTACCTCCGCCTCCGCGGTGGTGGCGAACGCGACCGGGACCGAGACCGAGGCCTGGATGGCGACCGTCTATCCCTCGGTGCCCGATCCCGGTCTCCCCACGGTGCTCGCGGAGGCGGCGATTCTCTCCTAGGAAGCGGCGGACGCCTGTCCCTCTCATCCCTAAACCGTCCTCCATCACGATCACCACGGTCTCGCTCACGATCGCGGTCACGGTCACCGCGACCGGCCCCAAAATCGCCTCCGCGCTCTCCGCGCGCGCGCGCGGGCTGAGGCGGTGCGTCCGACCCGCCGCGCCAATGTCCCCCTCCGCGGCCCGCGCCAGGTGCGGAGCCTCCCGGCCCAGAGGGAGCATTAGGCCCACCGCGGCCGACTCCCCCGGCACTCTTCCAGCCATTCGTTGGTACGGAAGGAGACGATGCGCCGCCGGGACTCTTCAGTGTCGATGGATCGATGGAAAAGTTTGCCTGAACGTTCTTGGGCAGCATCACGGCGACACAGAGGTAGTCGCCTGGGACGAAGCGCAGCTCGTCGAGCGTGCGCGCGTCTTTCTGTCGGTCGGCGCTGTCCTGTACTGCACTGTCGTCATCGAGAAGCTGCTCGACGGTGCCGGATTCGCCCAGGGTGTCCCGCGAGTACACGGTGCCGAGATCCTTTTGCGCGAACTGCCCGCGGTTGCCTGCGTCGGCATAGATCGTGCGGAACGAGTAGCGGGCCAATGGGTGGCGGTACTCGAGCGTATTTGGCGCGGAATTGCGGATGGTGGTCAGGAGCTCGAAAAGCGTGGCATCTTTCCTTTTGAGAGACGTGTCAATGCTCGCTCGACGCGCGCATGGAGAGTTTGTGTGTCCAGACGTACCACGTAAATATCTGCAGCTCATCGGGGATCGGAAGAGGGCCATCTTGAAATTGGGCCAGTCGGTGATATGAACCAACTTTGACGAATGCGCGTATGAGAAAGGGTGCCGTCTGGGAACAAAGTGTGAGGGAAAGTCAAACTGACGTGAAGGAGCTCACACACTTTTTCACGGTCAACTATAGGTTGACCTGCGGGGGTTTTCTCCTCCATTGTTTTCAAAGGACCTGAGCTTACTTTCTCGTCCGGGAGGGGGACAGCCGTGACAGTAGGGGAGGCGTTCAAGTCCATTGAGCCCAAACAGCGTCAAATACGGCCCACCCTGTACAATAAATATTCACACGCGCGTGGGAGCCATCTCGGCCAATCCCGCCAATGGATCCATCGCATATGTCCGGAATCATCGCCTATGTCCGGAATTTAATACTCCAAATTACACTAGCGTTAATAAAATTTGGTGCATCTACAGGATATTCGGAGTGTCGCTCATAGAGGGCTTCTTCAGTGACAAATGAACGCACAACGAGCCTGAGTTGGGCCAAAACATTCCGGGTGCAGCCGGGAACGGGTGGTCTGCGCGAAGGAACTTAAGCAGCAGCCTGAGTGTGGGCGGGGTATGTCTCGCTACTTCGCTACTCCAAAACCCGTAGTAGTGGCACCACCAACCAGACCAGGCCGTGCGTGCACCCTCTGTGCGAGGCGACGTACTCAGCCAGCCGCGTTGTGGTAGAGGTGGCAGTAAAGTGTATTCGCTATGAAAAGTAATCGTGACTGAGCACGACAGGGTATGGGGTCTGAAAAATGATGAACAAGGCAAGATAAAAGGATGAGGCGCCCAAATGTTTACGCTTGTGATCTCGCTGCCCGACCTGCAAGTGTACCCGATTCCCGCAGTCGCAGCGCAGCGAGGCCGATTCTATTAAATCCGCAGTTGTAGTATCATGCTTTGATCTCCATCAATCGATTACAGTTGACGACTGTGCGTTTGACAAAAGCAGGACAGTGGTCATTTTTGTGGTGAAAGTGATGGAAGAGCAGTCTGTGTACTAGGCCTGTGCTTGCGGCACTATTACTGTGCCATCTATATTTTAACTAGTATCTTCAGGCATCTCGTTAACATACTCATCAGACCCGGCATACTCTGCAGACTCGGCACCATATTTAGACAGAAGTTCTACAATTTCTTGTTGACTCGTCAACTGAGAGGGGGACCGGCCTTCTTTGTCGCGCGCATTGACATCTGCGCCGTGTTCCAGTAACAATCGCACGGCCTGCATGCTCGCCCTCTCCGCTGCCAAGTGCAGTGGAGTTTTGCCGGAATATGTATTGTGGAAATTAGTCTTTGCCCCGCGTTTGATCAACATTCGAGCAAACTCGAAATGTCCTTCGAACAAAGCCCCAGACAGTGGGGTCTGACACTCGTCGCCTCCAGCATTGATATCTGCACCACAATCGAGTAGAACCTGCCCAGCTTCTTGTTTTCCGGATCTCGATGCGCGATATAGCGGAGTAACGTCACTGTCGCCCCGGACATCCGCATCTGCGCCACGTTCAAGTAGCAATGACAAAACATCGGCATGACCTTGCGTTGCTGCAACGTGCATCGGAGTCACTTCACTCCCGCCCCTGGCGTTTATATGCTCTGGATGCTTGGCGATGAGGTGTTTGGCTAAGTCACAAAATCCGAGCATTGCGGCGTAATATAGGGGGACTGCTGCAGGTTTCTCGGGGCATGTAGTAGGCATGGAGTCTTCGTCGTCTTCGTTGTAAATCCAAAGCCACGTTGCAAAGTGTGGCTTGTCTGCATTAAACAGACATTCCATCCCATCCTTGATCCGTGACGACGCATTCTCAAACCGGGCATGCGTCGGCCAGTACTGAGCAGCGTATCGAGCCAATGGGAAGTTCCCGATGTCGTCGCGGTCGACGTGATCGTCCAATCGGAGAAGAACGCCAAGGCATGCTTGTGCAAGAATCGTATGCGCAGCCTCGAGTCGAATGTGATAGCGCGTGACATCCCTGATGGGATCCGCAAGCCGGTTCGCAGTCAAGAATTCCTTGACTGAGAAATGCGAAAATTGGACAATCCGTGAATTTCCGTGCTTGACAATCATCACCAGACTTGAGCACGCCGACATCACTGCTTCTTCTTTGTCCTCCCATCGCCAGCCTGGATTTAACTCCGGAATTCCTTCCGCGTTGAAGTCAAAAGCCAGGAGTTCCGCAAGTTCCTTGACCTGAAGTGGACGGACAGCCGCCACCAGACATTGCAACAACCGGTGCGCATGTCCTTGGTTAGGCTTTCTGATTTCCCTAAGTATGCGCTCATATGTATCATCCAAGCTTTCGGGCAATTCCTCCAGGATATGCCGAACACTGGATGGGAAACTGTGCCGCAAGACTTCCAATTGGCAAAATGTCCATCGGAACCTATTTCATCATTTAATTTATCGCTACACGTAGATGGCAACACCCTTACATTCCATCCGCTTTTTCCGGCAGAGTCTTGATAACCAAATCCTTGTCCTCATCCCGCCATCTCCGCATCCTTCGGTCTGAGCGAACAAAAAAGGCAACATAGTTGGCAATATCCCCTTGTTGTCCACTTTCATCATGAAGGGACACAGCACGCAGGGTCAAGTCTTTGAGGACAGCCTGAATATCGTGCTCAGGTCGACTCGTAACGCATAAATGGACATGTTGGAGGTGAAGGCCAACAAGTTCTTCCACAAGCTCGAGGACCTCTTCTCGCGGTGATGGAACGGTAGACGAAATAGGACACTCGTCGAGCGCATCCATAATGATGTAAGTAGGTCCCTGCGCCTGGATCGTGAGCATTTCTTTGAGGCATTCTACCATAGCGCGATCACTAGGCTTCCATACTCCACGGTCGTGCGAAAAATAGAGTTGGGAGAGTATGTCGCAACAGGGATCGGATCGAGCAGAAAGTTGGATGAGCAGCGAGGGAAGCAAGTTGCAAAGTTTTTGTTTATCGATGTCCTTGTAGTCAAAATAAAAGTAAGCCATCGAGACGCTCCCAGCATCGCGCAATGCTACGATGTCTTGTATGATCGAGGAGCTGAATTATGATGGTCAGTTTCACAACGGCTGAAAAGTTGAGGAAGGGCGAACCAGAGGATGCTTTTGCCTGATCCCGCTACAGAATTCAGAGATGATTATGAGTTAACGCTTAGTGAGGGCCGAGAGTGACCCACGTTTTCCGTGTACCCACAAGAATGAACCAGTGGATTTCCACTGGTTGAATATACTTCCTTGAAAAAACCATTGAGCAGTACCGTTGTGATGAGCTTTGCATGCAACGTTGTGATTAATGGATGGATCTGGGGGCGAAAGCCACCGTAAAAATTATCTCTAAGCTGGTTCCCTGCGAAAGGTATAAGTGCTTCGAACGAGGAGTAGGGATCAAAGGGATAACGAACGGTTGACCTGGTCTAATTTGTCGTTGACGTCTTGGACTCCGCTGCCAATGCTTTGCACCTTATGGTCAACATCCTGGACCTTGTTGCCGACATCTTGCACATCGTCACGGGCATCTTGTACATCTCCTCGAACATCTTGTACATCTCCGCGAACATCTTCGACCTTCCCCTCTATACCTTGAACCTGGTTCCCAACATCGTCCACCTTCTGCTCAACGCTTTGAACCTGGTTTCCAACATCTTGCACGTCGCCCCGGACATCTTGTATCTTCCCTTGAACACTCTTCACTCTATCATCGACACCGTGCGTCATCTTCAGCAGCTCCGCAGAGGCCATCTGCGCCTCGTCGCGTGTCAATTTGTCCAACCTCTCCAGGCTATCCTCGAGATCTGTGTTTCCAGTCAACTTCTTCAAATACTTTTCTAAACAACGTGTCAGTCAAGAATAGCAAAATCTATCCGACATCAACTCACTCAATCTTCCACGTTGTACTTCCTTTGTCGCGATCGCAAGGATCGTCAGTACCTCGATCATAATCTCAATGATTATGTCCTTCATAGCCATAGTCGGTGTGACGCTAGTGTATATCTCGAGCCGGCCAAAGAAACGTTCAATACGGTTAAAGACGTCAGTTAGCCTGTCTTTGCCAGGGCCGGTATCTTTAGCCGCCTGGCAGCGATGCGCGTTAAAATAGGCCGCGGGGACGATAAAGGACACCAACCAGGAGGAGAACGCCGACCCCCGCGAAGATTGCGTTTGCCGCTGGGAATGCCTGGAAAAAAATAATTAGATAGGAAATTGTTCACAAGGAAACAATCTTGGTGCTCACCACCCCAACACCCTGGCCAAGCGTCGCGGAAAACGAATACAGGACATTGATAGTCGGGGTGACCCATTTTGTGAGTCCATCGTCACCATTCTGGGATTGGCTGAACGCGGGGGTCTGCTCTCGAAGTACGGTGAGGATAGCCTCAGGGGAATCGCAGGATTGAAGGGCGGGAAGGAGCGGATGCGAGACGAGGTCTCTCTTGGTTTTGCGTTTGTAGGTTTCCAACGCAGCGTTGAAAATGGACGAAAAGTCGGATGATGAGGCGCTATTGGATGTGGAGGGTCCACTAGACATGGTGTGTGGGGAAGGGAGGGATATTGTAGTTGGTGATAGTTGGTGATGGGTGAATGATAAGTACGTCGCAGGTGGGAAAGGCCATCGATAAGTAGCCGCCCAGGGCCCAGGGGCCCCAGTAGCCGCCCTAGAGTACGCGCCAGAAGTCACGAGCCTGAGGCACCCGGACCTCCCTATGTTGCCCGTAAGTCACCAGAAGTTCTTCTGATCGATATCGATTTCCTATCTGTTCTTTCAGAGCAGTTTGATAACCGGCCTGTTGCGTCAGTATGTGTGTAAGTTCGCTCGCCTTGAAGCTTGAAGCCGTGAATGCTGGCGGTCGTTCCAGAGCAATCCATGTTGACCGTTTAGGGGTCTGGCTCACCTCACCAAGCAGAATGATTGATATGTAAGCCCGTTTCTTCTTCAAGTGACCATGTCGTCGTGTGATATCATATCTTGAGAACTCAGATGCATGCGAGGATCAAACCGCTTCAAGGTCACACTTTTTTTTTTTTTTTTCCGAAATTACGACACAAACAAGAGTTATTTTTCTCCTCACAGAACGACGTTATACAAATACGTAGAGATCATCCGGCAATTGCGCCGTTCTACAGCAGAGACATGCGCACAATCTAGGTTGCGGGTTACTTGACGGGTTATGTGAATACCACGCGCATGCCAGTGAGAAACACGAAACAAGTCGGCCTCTCCAACGCACATGCTACACTGCCGTAGAGCGAATATGAATACGAAAGAAAAAAGGCAAGCCAACCTGTCAAAAGAGTGAGAAGGGCCGTCTCAGACAGGTGATGGGGAAGGATAAATCTCGGGTATGATACGAAGTGTGGTTTAGTTGCGTGGAAATAAAATAAAAAAGCTCCGTGAGGCGAGGAGGCCCGGGAAGGATCAATCATGCCTGCGCTTCATGCGGCTGCGACGATTCCCGGGCGCGGAGCCGTTGCTCGTCCCACAGCCCCCGGTGGGGTTCGCTGCATAAGAAGACGTAAAAGTTGAAGCCGAGTCCAAAGCACTCGCAGACGGCAGCCCAGACTGCAGCCCAGACGAGGGCACGGAAGACGCTCCCTGAAAAAGGCTTAGAATCGCGCTAGCCATCGGTAGTGAAGGTACTTACTGGTATCAGGGAAGACGAAGCAGGATTTGACAGATCGTCGGTAGCCCGTGCGGACACGCCAGGCGCACTACCGGAAGAAGCGGACGTGGGGCTGCCAGTGGGCGGCGGGGACTCAGTGACACCGGACGGCAGAGGGGCGGCAGAAAGTCTGGTCGAAGAAGGCGCGGAAGAAGGAGCCGAAGACGGTGCGGAAGCTGCAGAACCAGTAGGTGTGGTCCCAGGTGCATCACATTGGATGACGGAGCCGAAGACGGAACGAAAGATGCGGAATCAGTAGGGAAAGTGCGGCCGTGCTCGTTGGCGCACCTGAGCTCGGAACATGGGTCCCGTTTGTGGTGGTCCCGTTTACGGCGGTGGTCACATTCCCGCCCCCAGGGACGCATCCCACAACGAGGTCTGTAGCAGTGGCGTTAGCAGGGCCCTTGCTGACCGCGACGCAGCCGGGCAAGGTCGCCAGTATGGCACCCGCGTTGTCATTTTCGCCCGGAACGGGGTTCGGCGCGAAGCAGGCGTTGTTCTCATCGAGTGTGTAGGTCGCGTTTTTAAACACTGCGCATTCAGAGAGGAGGCCGGACTGGCCCGTGCAGTTGGTCACTGCGTTGAAGAGCACGGAGTTGTCCCAACCGTTCATGAAGTTGCCGTGCAGTCCGTAACCAGTTGGGTCACCGTTGGAGAGGACGAATTGTCCGCCGTCGTTTAGAGCGTTGAATGGCGCCACGATGAACACAACCTCGTAGAACAGGGAGATGAGATGGCGTGGGTGTGTGGGCGGGCACAGACCGTTGATGATGCCGTCAGGGTAGGCCATGTGAGACTGGTGATCGGGAGAGTCGAGGTTTACGCCATCCCAGCAGCCAGGGAAAAAGACTTGAGCCCTGAGGCCATCTGGACAGGTGGTTTTGGCGAATCCTGAGCTCTGCTCAGTCTGGTTCTGCGAAGGAGCACTAAAGTTGAGGCTGGTGGCTACTTCAGTTCAATAGTAATGAAAGGCTAGAGAAAGAGACTGACCAAAGCCAGTTGATGGCTTTTGATTCCGGGGTGTTTGTGTCACTTCGGAGAAACGGGTTTCCGGCTACCATGCGAAGGCCGTCCGGGAAGGCTTCCACGATCTCGTTGGCACCGTTGCGCTGGAGATAGTAGCTACAACACTGATCAGGGCGTACTCGTTACTTTACGTGCTCTGAAGACTCACACATCCATTCCTCCGTGGGGAACAACTTGGAAGGATCCGTTCTGGTACTGGTACATCTAAGGTTGCCACTTGCCAATCAACTTGTCATATCCAGCATGCATTTACGTGCAAGGCCAGCAACGTACCAGCTCTGGGATCCAATATGCAGACTTGTCGGCCTTGACCGGACACGTCGAACAATTAGAATTACGCAAGTCGTCAAAAGTGGTGTTAAAGCCGATGGCTGAAAGACCAGATCAGATCGACTTTGACTGATGCTTTACGATGTGGCGCACCGTTTGAACCCATGATGGTATGAGAATGGCCACTTGGCTTTCCAGGATCCACGATGGGGTCTACCCTGGAATTCAAGACCGGTTGTGAACATTGCAGGCGCCAGAACGCATTGGCGGGAGGGATAAGGAGAAGCCCTGCGGCTAAAAGAGTGGCAACTTGAATCATCTGTAACAAAATACGACGACCCAAAGAAAAAAGGAGAGGCGAAAAGGAGAGGAAGAGAGGGCAACTGTGATGGAAATTTGGACTGACCGAATGCGAAAGGATTTATGTGGATTGCACTGGAAATGGGATTCGATTTGACCGGCGGCGTGTAGCAATAGCTCGGAAGGTATCGGATAGTATACGAAGACACCGCCTTCGTCTGCTTGGTAACAATCTCCTTGTATCGGCGAGGTTTTATTGATTTCTTCGAGTGCGGGGGAAACAGTGAGGACAAAAAGAGAAATTTACCAATAATGGCCGAGAAATCAACTGAGGGAGCCTCGCGCTCATTTCACGATGACACCGAATACATCATTCTGTATATTGCCTCAAACCAGGAACAGCTTACAATCAAACATTTCTAGCTCTACTATTATACATCTCATTTCGATCTATAGAGACGCGTAAGTAATATTATAAGGTCCCTTGCGAACTTGTTTTTTTCCGAATAACCGCATATCTAGACAGAAGTTCTACAATTTCTTGTTGGCGAGAGGGGGACCGGCCACCATTGTCGCGTGCATTTACATCTGCGCTGTGTTTCAGTAGCAGTCGCACGGATTACATGTAAATGCTCGAATTTATTAACTGCCAAGTGCAGTGGAGTCTTGCCGGTAGATGTATTGTGGAGAAACGTCCTTCGAACAACGCCCCAGACAGTGGAGTCTGACCCTCGTTGCCTCGAGCATTAATATCTGCTCTACGATCGAGCAGAACCCGCACAGCTTCGAGTTTTCCGGATCTCGATGCCCAATACAGCGGAGTAAGGTCACTGCTGCCCTGGACATCCACATCTGCGCCATTTTCAAGTAGTGATGACAAAACGTCGGCATGGCCTACTCTTGCTGCAACATGCATCAGAGTCACCCTTTTCCCGCCCCTAGCGTTTATATGTTCTGGATGCTTGGCGATAAGGTTTTCCGCCAAGTCACGAAATCCGAGCATCGCAGCATAATACAGGGGGACTGCTTCAGGTTTCTCGGGACATATGGTAGGCTTCGAGTCTCCTTTGTCTTCGTTATAAATCCAAAGCCACATTGCAATGTGTGGCTTGTCTGCATCGATTCGCCGAGAGATGGTCACCGATCTAGGGATAGTTGGTGAAGAGTGAACGAAGGCACGTGAGAGGCCATCAACTAAGCCACGCTAGAAGTCAGGAGGACATTCTCATGTGGAGGCGGCAGTCGTTGTTCCTCTTTCTGTTGAGGATCAGCAACGCTCAAAGGTCACGCTTGGTTTCTCGGAAATTCAGAACAAAAACAGGAGTTATCTATTTTTCACCTTCACAGAATGACGTTATACAGATACGTAGAGAACATCCGGTAATTACGCCGTTCTACAGCAGAGACATACGCACAACCTGGTTGTGGGTATGTAAATACCATGCGCATGAGAAACACGAAACAAGTCGGCCTCGCCGACGCACATGCTACGCTGCCATAGAGCGCATACGAAAGAAAACAGGCAAGCCATCTGTACAAAAGAGTGAGAGGGGCCGTCTCGGACAGGTGGTGAGGGGAGGATAAAATTTCGGGTATGAAATACGAAGTGTGGTTCAGTTGCGTGGAAATGAAAAAAAAAACCCCCCGTGAGGGCAGGAGAGGATCAGTTATGCCTGCGCTTCACGCGCCTGCGGCGATGCCCGGGCGCCGAGCCGTTGCGCCTCCCACAGCCCCCGGTGGGGTTCGGTGCATAAGAAGACGTAAAAGTTGTAGCTGAGTCCAAAGCACTCGCATTCGGCAGCCCAGATCCAGATGGCAGACTAGATGAGGGCATGGAAGTCGTTCCCTGCAAAAAGGTTTTAGAATCGCGCTAGTGGTATGTTAGTAAAGGTACTTACCGGTATCGGGGAAGAGGAACCCGCAAGAGAATCCGGATTCGGCACCTCGTCGTCGGCCTGTGCGGACACGCTGGGCGCACTGCCGGAAGAAACGGATGTGGGGCTGGGCGGCGGGGCATCGGTGGCACCGGACGGAAGAGGGGCGTCAGAATGTCCCGTCGAAAGAGCCGAAGAGGAAGCCGAAGACAGCGCGGAAGATGCGGAATTAGTAGGTAGAGCAGTGCCGGTCCCATTGGAAGGTGCGGCGCCAGACGGCACAGCTGAGCTCGGAACATCGGGCCCGTTCGTGGCAGTCCCGTTCGTGGCAGTCCCGTTCGTGGCGGTCCCGTTCACGGAGGTGGTCCCATTCCCGCTCCCAGGGACGCATCCCGCAACGAGGTCCGTAGCAGTGGCGCTAGCAGGGCCCTCGGTGACCGCGACGCAGCCGGGCAAGTTCGCCAGTATGGCACCCGGGTCGTCATTTTCGCCCGGAACGGGGTTCGGCGCTGAGCAGGCGTTGTTCTCATCGGATGTGTACAAGCCGTTGTCAAACACTGGGCAATCCGAGATGAGGCCGGACGCGGCCGTGCACTGATTCACGGCGCTGGAGAGCACGGTGCTGTCCCAACCGTTCATAAAGTCGCCGTGCAGTCCGTAACCGGTCGGGTCGCCGTTGGAGAGGACGAAGCGTCCGCCGTCGTTCAGAGCGTTGAAGGGCGCCACGCTGAACCACACCTCATAGAATAGGGAGATGAGATGGTGTGGGTGGGTGGGTGGGCATTGACCGCTGTCGACGCCGTCAGGGTAGGCCATGTGAGACTGGTGATCGGGAGAGTCGAGGTTTACGCCATCCCAGCAGCCAGGGAAAAAGACTTGAGCCCTGAGGCCATCAGGGCAATTCGTGTTGGAGAATCCCGGAGTCTGCGGCTGGGGAGGACCATTGAAGTCGATGCTGGTCGCAGCTTTAGATCAATAATCGTGAAGGCTATAGAAAGAGACTGACCAAAGCCAGCTGATGGCTTGTGATGCCGGGGTGTTTGTGTTACTTCGGAGAAACGGGTTTCCGGCTAACACGCGGAGGCCGTCCGGGAAGGCTTCCACAGTCTCGTTGGCACCGTTGCGCTGGAGATAGTAGCTACAACATTGATCAGGGTGTACTCGCTACTTTACGTGCTCTGAAGACTCACACAACCATCCCCCATGGGAAACAGGTTGGAAGGATCCGTTCTTGTACTGGTACATCTAAGGTCGCCAATCAACTTGTCATATCCAACGTGCATTTATGTGCAAGCAACATACCAGCTCTGGAGTCCAATATGCAGACTTGTCGGCCTTGACCGAACACGTCGAACAATCAGAATTACGCAAATCGTCAAAATTGGTGTTAAAGCCGATAGCTGAAAGACCAGATCAGATCGACTATGACCGACGCTTCACGATGGGCGCACCGTTTGAACCCATGATGGTATGAGAATGGCCACTTGGCTTTCCAGGATCCACGATGGGGTCCACTCTGGAATTCAAGACCGGCTGTGAACATGGCAGGCGCCAGAACGCGTTGGCGGAGGGGACAAGGAGGAGCCCTGCAGCTAAAAGAGTGGCGACTTGAATCATCTGTAACAAATACGACGACCAAGAAAAAAAAAGGAGAGACGAAAAGGAGAGGAAGAAGGGCAACTGTGATGGGGATTTGGACTGACCTAATGCGCAGGTATTTATGTGGATTGCACTGGAAAAGGGATTCGATTGACCATCCTGGTGGGTAGCAACAGCTCGGAAGGTATCGGAGATACGAAGACAGCAACAATCTCCTTGTTTCGGCGAGGGCAAACCTATGATTCTAGTAATTTCTTCGAGTGCGGGGAACTAGCTATGAGGGCAAATAGACGAAATTGCCAATAATAGCCGAGAAATCAACTGAGGGAGCGTCGCGCTCATTTCACGACAAGTTTCACGACGACACCCAATATATCATTCTGCAAATTACTGTAACCCCAAACCAGGAACAGCTTACAATCAAACGTTTCTAGCTACTCATTTCAATCCACCGTGATGACAGTATCTTTGTGAATCAAGATCGTGCTCTGTGCTCACTGCTCAGTGCTCACAAGTGTGTGGCGCGCCGATGGGTGGAGAAGAGGTCGGCGCACGGGTAATACTATTGAGAGCTAGCTTAGCAACTCTGAGATGTATACTTGGGTCTGCACGGCTGATGGTCAGGAGTGCGTGGCGCTTCTCGATCGAAGATGAGGGGTGCGTGTCCAGGGGCGAGCTCGCGACGGGTGGTGAGAGGGCCCACCTGAAGCGGGCTGATTGCCATCGGACCGCGAGGTTCATCATCGAAAAAAAAATTGAACTTGAACTAAGAGTGGCGGGTGCGTGAAACGGAGGTTCTTTGAACCGTCCAAAGGGAAAAACTAGGGGAAAGCGGCTTGGACGGACGTCAAACGAACGTGTCACGTGCCGACCTAGCCTTCGTCCAATCAGTACTGCGATAAGTGGATTGATTATAAGGTCCCTTGCCATTTTTTTTGGCTTGTTTTTTTCCGAATGACCGGCTTTTACAGTAAGTAGTATCTAGCCTACAGACCCGGCACAATATTTAGACGGTAGTTCTACAATTTCTTGTTGCCTCGTCAGGACCGGCCATATCTGCCAGTGTCACACGGATTTGCTGCATTTGCATCTGCGCCGTGTTCCAGTAACAACCGCATGGCTTGGATGTTCGTCTTCTCCACTACCAAGTGCAGCAGAGTCTTGCCAGTAAATCTATTGTGGAAATATTGCCCCGCGTTTGATCAACATTCGAGCAAACTCGTTGAACAACGCCCCAGACAACGGGGTCTGACGCATACCAACGATCACTGTGCAATCTGTTGCCAGCTCTACACATCATTTACAGGTTTATTTTCACTCTCTTTACAGTATATAAGTTTGCACTGTTTCGCTGCATCACTTCAGAGTTTCTATTCATCTCTGAAGTGCGTATTACTTTTCTGCTACAGTATCGCTCTACTAAGCTAATGGAGTTCACGCGCTTCGCTTAGATTGTGCACGTGTCATAACTCCGAGTCTGTGCCTTGTCATCATCCGTGTGAGTTCGCTCGCCTTGAAGCTTGAAGCCGTCAACTGGCGGTGGTTCCAGAGAGAATGCTGACCGTTTAGGCTGACCCCACCAAGCTGACTGATAGGTAGGTAAGCCCATTGTTCTCGTGTGATATCATGTCTTGAGAACCCACCAGGTACATGCGAAAGTCAACAACGTTCCAAGGTCACACTTGGTTTCTCCGAATTACGAACACAAATAGGTGTTATTTTTCGCCTCACAGAACGACGTTATACAAATACGTAGAGAACATCCGGTAATTGCGCAGTCCTACAGCAGAGAGGTGCGCACAATCTTGTTGCGGGGTATGTAAATACGACGCGCATGAGAAACACGAAACAAGTCGGCCTCGCCGACGCACATGCTACGCTGCCATAGAGCAATACTAAAGAAAACAGGCAAGCCATCCGGTCAAAAAGTGAGAGGGAGAGTCTCGTGAAGGAAGGATGAAACCTCGGGTATGAATACGAAGTGTGGTTTAGGAGGCTCGGGAAGGATCAGTTATGTATGCCTGCGCTTCACGCGGCTGCGGCGATGCCCGGGCGCGGGCGAGGAGTGGGCGGTCCCGTTCACGGCGGTGGTGCCGGTCCCGTTCATGGCGGTGGTGCCAGACCCGCCCCCAGGGACGCATCCCGCAACAAAGTCTGTAGGAGTGGCGTTAGCAGGGCCCTCGGTGACCGCGACGCAACCGGGCAAGTTCGCCAGTATGGCGCCCGGGTTGTCATTTTCGCCCGGGACGGGGTTCGGCGCGGAGCAGGCGTTGTTCTCATCGGCTGTGTAGAAGATGTTGGTGAACACTGGGCAATCTTCGATGACGCCGGACTGGGCCGTGCACTGATTCACTGCGTTGGCAAGCACGGTTTTGTCCCAACCGTCCATAAAGTCGCCGTGCAGTCCGTAACCGGTCGGGTCGCCGTTGGAGAGGACGAAGCGTCCGCCGTCGTTCAGGTCGTTGAAGGGCTTCACGCTGAACCACACCTCGTAGAATAGGGAGATGAGATGGTGTGGGTGGGTGGGCGGGCATTGGCCGTTGTCGATGCCGTCAGGGTAGGCCATGTGAGACTTGTGATCGGGAGAGTCGAGGTTTACGCCATCCCAGCAACCAGGGAAAAAGACTTGAGCCCTGAGGCCATCTGGGCAATTCGTGTTGGTAAATCCTGAAGTCTGCGGCTCCGCAGGACCATTGAAGTCGATGCTGGTCGCAGCTTCAGATCAATACCAAGAAGATGAAAGAAAGAGACTGACCAATTCCAAGTGATGGCTTTTGATTCCGGGGTGTTTTGGTTACTTCGGAGCAACGGGTTTCCGGCTAACACGCGGAGGCCATCCGGGAAGGCTTCCACGGTCTCGTTGGCACCGTTGCGCTGGAGATAGTAGCTACAACACTGATCAGGGCGTACTCGCTACTTTACGTGCTCTGAAGACTCACACAAGCATCCCATTGTGGGAAACAGGTTGGAAGGATCCGTTCTTGTACTGGTACATCTAAGGTTGCCAATCAACTTGCCATATCCAGCGCGCATCTACGTGCAAGGCCGGCTACGTACCAGCTCTGGAACCCAATATGCAGACTTGTCGGCCTTGACCGAACATGTCGAGCAATCAGAATTACGCAAGTCGTCAAAAGTGGTGCTTAAGCCGATGGCTGAAAGACCAAATCAGATCGATTTTGACCGATACTCTACGACGTGGCGCACCGTTTGAACCCATGATGGTATGAGAATGGCCACTTGGCTTTCCAGGATTCACGATGGGGTCTACCCTGGAATTCAAGACCGGCTGTGAACATGGCAGGCGCCAGAACGCATTGGCGGAAGGGATAAGGAGAAGCCCTGCGGCTAAAAGAGTGGCAACTTGAATCATCTGTAACAAAATACGACGACCAAGAAAAGAAAAGGAGAGACGAAAGGAGGGGAAGAGAGGGCAGCTGTGATGATTTAGACTGACCAAATGCGAAGGTATTTATGTGGACTGTATTGGAAAAGAGATTCGGTTGACCATCCTGGCGGGTAGCAACAGCACAGAAGGTATCGGATATACGAAGACACCCCCTCCGTCTGCCTGACAACAGTATCGTTGTTTCGAGGGCTGGTAATTTGAGCGCGGTGCGGAGGACCAGCTACGGGTCCGAAGGCAAAGAAGAAATGGCTAATAAAGGAATCTTGACCGAGTAATCCTTGGAGTAATCAACTGAGCCTCGGCCACGAAATCAGGAACATCTTACATTCTACTAGCTCTACTACTACACAACTCCGTGATGATAGTAATGCTGTAGTGTTGCCGCAGCAAGTGCTGCCTTGAGTGCTGCAGTAGTTAAAGCAAGAGTTACGGCCGATTGCTACGTGAGGGATTGATTATAAGGTTCCTTGCGACTTTTTTTTCTTTCTACTAGAACCAGAGGGACATAATTTCCAGGTACAGAATGAGTTCGAGGACGAGCCTTGGTGTACGAGCCTTGGTACGAGCTCGTTTCGTTCGATTTTTTTTCGGACGGCCGGGCCGCAAGAAGATTACGCCTCACCTGAGGCCGCCGAGGCCTTTATGCATGGCGATCAAGGTACCCAAAACGCACGCCAACCAGTCGTAGGGAAAGGGTCCGAACGCATCTTGCAGAAATAGAGGTGGTGGCAGGTACTTTTGACCCGATCGATTAGTACACTGGTGGGGTTCGGAATACAGTCGCCGTCAGACGGTGGAGGACAACACTGCCTCACCGGCTTTTACCGCACCATCTGCTAATTGCAATATGACATTGATCTTGTCCATAGCCGACCATTAGCCGTCGTGTCCCTCAGGGGTACAGTTGTATATAGTATATTGCGGTTCATAATCGCGAAAAAAAAGACAAATGCCATGGGGTCGTCTCAGCGTAATTACTGTAACAACGCATTTCACCGTACCAACTGGGGCGGAAACTGTTTGACACTGTCATGGTAGTTAGCCTTATTGCCTCAGTTCTCGTTGTGGTAGATGGCGAGGAACGTATCATTACGATACAGTACAACCATAATTACCAGATTTTTTATCCCTTTCGGAGTAACCCTCGTACCACTCAAACGTTCGTTTAAATCATCTACAAGCCGACATTCAACCGCCTCAACCTCCCATCGATAGCGCGGCCGGGGTTCCGGAGTTGCAGCGGGGAAGCCTGTAGTGCGATGACTGACAACGAGGCATAACTAAATTTCCCCGTAAGTCAAGCCATATACTCCCAATCGTACTGCCGTAACCGCCGATGCCAATGGACGGCAAGCTCTACTATTCGATATTCGAGCATAAGAGCGAAGTATCTCCACGACGGATCTGATGTGCTCATCCATAGGGCACGGGATATTACTGCAATGCAACTCCCCTCAGGCTGCTGCGCGTTGTTGTCTGTGGGTTGGTGACACTTTGAAACCAGGGAACCAGCAGATTGATATACACTCTCCGCGTCCTCAGGTTGGCCGTCAATTCGGCGCCAATGTTCTGGACGCCAATGCCTGTCCATGGCTGACGCACGATCCCAGAAGGGGAAGAGGAGTTGCTTTTCCAAAAGAGGGCTCTCTCTTCGTCACCCTCTTTGTTTTCAACTCCCAATTCCGGGTCGACATTTCCATTTTTGAACAGCACACCGCTTGCAAACAATCAACTCGAAAACAGCCTCTTCACCTCACCTCACACCACACCACACGACTCGCTCTTTTTTGTAAATTCACCGAGATCACGTGTGCGTGTGCGTGCGCATATATGCCCGTGCCTATCTCATGACCCTCCCAGAGAAGTTGACCTGGAAACAAGAAGAAAAAAACTGCAGTACGTTATACATATCCGATTGCCGAGGAAAGGCACTGACGAGTCCTTTCGGCATCCCTTCCGGTCCTCTTAGCAGCCATCCAGGAGATGAATCCGGGCAGTGGGCACGTTGCGCGTTGCGCCAGAGGCTGCCATCTAGAGGTTTGCTGTCCTTACTCCTCCAAGTGAAGCCGACGAGTTATTGTTACCCTAGATTGCGCACTATTCATACGTGGCCGGGAGACTTCATGACGCGACGGACGCATCAAAAACGGTCTTTGTAGTGGCCTAGTCATCACGTTCTCCTCCCTATGAAATGGAAGATAAGGTGCGCAATCTATCAACTCCCACACACGGGACCTTACGCTAGTGGACGTCACACTTCTTTAAAACTGATCATGAAGCCGGAAGGCCCGAACGACGCTTGCATTCTCATATCTTCGCCAAGATCGCCGTAGAATTTCTATCAGAACAACAAAAATGAGGGTAAATGCAGGCCCGCGGATTGTATCCCGGTGAGCGTGCCGGATCTCATCATGATCGGGGGTCCCACACCGGCCTTCTAAGCATAGTTCCCTGTTTGTGATAATGTCGTACAGGGTTATCGTCACGCACTGTAGGCTCTCCGGTACTCGTTTACGCACCGCCGATGTTCCGAATTTCATTGCCCACTAGGGCATACAGCCTCTGCGCATCATCTTCCCTCTCTTCTCCCTTATAAAAAAATTTCGTAAGCCATTTTCCTCTTGCTCACTTACTCAAACGCATTTGAAAGTTCGGGTGAAATAGCATAGATCTAACCCAACCGAGCCACCAGCAACTCTGAAAACTCTGGGAGCTTCGAAGGGTCCTAAGTATAGGCTGTATTGTCCACACGGTATCCCATTTTTCTTTGCATGTTATTGGCAAGAATAATGCCGAATGAGGTAAGTAACGTAACCGACCTTTTTTCTTTAGCCGTTTAGGAAACAGACCACTTTTGAAATGAGGCACGCAATTGGAAGCAAGTTAGTACAGTAGTCAATATCAACCAATGCATGCACGGTGGCTAGATGGAAGCCATCTTATCGCCATCTGCAACTACAATCAATCACGAGGCCCTTCTCAGAACACGGCATTAGCTTCAGGGTGCCACAGCGTTGTCAGTCGCCGTGTATGGGCGCTGAGAACTTGGACGGGCATCAAAACTTCGAGACCAAATTTATTCATATCCACCACCAAAGAATGACAGTACGTATTCGCCTGCGGCCCGAAATCTCTTATCGATGGTACGAAACTTTGTCAACAAAGGGATCGTACCCTCTTCCTTGAGCGCACGTACGAGCGCACAAACAGATGAGTGTGCAAAGGTTAGCATACATACAGGTCTATCCTCACTTTCGTCTATCATGCGCCAGAAAAAAAGGAAATCGCCACTGGCAGAAAGGTAAAGGGCAAAGGAAGAGTTGGGTGTGCGTCGCAGACGCGAACCCCGCGCATGTCAGGTGCGCACTAAATAAAACAAGGAGGCCACTGCTTCGAGAAAAAGTACGAGGAGTAGGAAGGATAGTAGATTGGAGACGGGCGGAAGAACTGGGGGCTGAGGAGAACTGACTATACCGACGGGTATAACCACTGTCCACGCATCGCGCGGTGCCGGTGAAGTCTGTTCGCGCAATCATCCTCGGGCACAGCGGTGCGCGCAAAGGTGCTGTCAGCATCGTCTGACTCCAGCACTGACCTCCGATATCGAGTGGTACAACCCGGGGCGAGGTCATCGGGGTTCGCGTCTTCAGGGCCATTTGTCACTTCGACACAGCCGGGCAAGTACGGCACTTTGTTGTCGACGTCGACATCGCCAGGTAGGGGATCGGGGCTGAGCAGGAGTTCATCTCGGCGTCGAGTTGAAGCGGTCCTCGTTCGCGAACACCGGACATCCTCGATGACGCCAGAGTCTGAGGTGCACACATTCACTGCGCGCTCGAGGACGCTGCGTCCCAGCCATTGAGGAAGTCGCCGTGCAGTCCGTAGCCCGTCGGGTCACCATTGGCGAGGACGAAGCGCCCTCCGTCATCTTGGTCGTTGAATGGCGCCACGTTGAACCACACCTCAAAGAAGAGGGAACGAGGTGGTGTGGGTGTGTGGGCGGGCACAGACCGCTGTCGATGCCATCAGGGTAGGCCATGTGAGACTTGTGATCGGGAGAGTCGAGGTTTAACCATCCCAGCAGGCAGGTAAAAAGACCTGAGCCCTGAGGCCATCTGGGCAGTTGGTGTTCCCGAATCCCGAAGTCTGTGGTCCCGCAGGAGCATTGAAGTTGATGCTAATTATGTCCTGGGTTTAGTGACGGTGCGGTAAAAGGAGCGGGAACTAACCAGTTCCAGGTTATTGCCTCGGATTCAGGGGTGCCTGCGTCGCTTCGTGCATATGGGTTGCCTGTGAATATACGAAGGCCGTCTGGGAAGGCTTCCACGGTCTCATTTGGGGCACAACGCTGGAGATAGTACCTGCACAACGTTTGGGGTGCCTTCACAGTTTAAAAGACACCGGAAACCTACACGAGCATTCCTCCGTGAGGGACTACCTGGAACGATCCGTCCCCTATTGGTAGTACTAATAATAGAAATTCAATTAACTATTTCCTTATGGGCATATACGTGCGACGTACCAATTCGGGAACCCAATATGCAGATTTGTCGTCTTTGACTTTGCATGTCGTGCAATTGGAATTCCGCAGGTCCGTGAATTGGGTATTGTATCCAATGGCTAGCCCGAGAGATCAGATTTTCTTTCATTCTTGTTAGACGAACATGCTCACCATCGGAGCCCATAATGGTGTGGGCATGGGGACTCGGCTTGCCGGGAGTGGCTATGGGGTCGACGCGAGCGTCGAGGACCGGCTGAGAACAGGGCAAGCGCCAAAACGCGTCAGCAGAAGGGACAAGGAGGAACCCCACTGCGAGAATAGAGAAGATCATCGTGAAGCAGAATGCGAAGAGAAGAGGAAGAGCAAAGCTGCGAGAGGAATGAGCCTGTGGATGCTGGCATCCCGTCCTCTACCTGGGGGTCTTTATACTACTCGCAGATTATGTCGGGAACTTTTCACATCCCCGCGGTTAGAGACTCATTCCAGCTTCAGATTACCAGATCTAAACGTACCTCTTAGGTGCACCTGGCAACAATCTGCGCATTTCTCGTCGGGAAGGCAAAGGGTACGAAAGCACGTTGATTCATTGAATGAGTAACGTCTATTGCCGTCTTTTCGCCTTCCCTTCGAATAATTTCGCATGGACACGCCCATCGCCGGGCCGAAGCGTGACCAACCCGGCTACCTCGAGGCAGTCTTGCTCAGCCATGAGAACGCAACCAGTTTTCCTGTCCCCTTAGGAGTTGTAGACACGACCTGTCGAATGTTCCATTGAATGTGGTCGTATCCACTCATCAGTAGTATTACCGTGATGGGATATCCAACACCGCACGACCTAGACTTTCTGTCAACTTGCTGTGTTCTGCCGGGTGGCCTATCTCCATTTAGAATTGACTTGCTCGTTGGGCGTGGTGCATCGCTGTATGGCCATGAATTACGCCCCTAAGTGCTGAATAAGGTGGCATTCTACGGGACTGATGATGCCATGGGATCCATGACTCGAGCAGATTGTTCAATGACGATTCCTTTCTCTTGATATCTGATGATCGATAACGCAACCGGCCTGCTTCTAGCACAGAAATTTGTTTCGGTCCTGGGTATCTGGCCCGACTAGTGGCGTTGACACCCTCGTTAGTTGGCGGTTCTGCGATGGAAAAATAAGAGCATCGCCATGCAATCAAAGAAGCAGCAGAAGCATTCAAGTGTCTCTTTCCTTTCAAACCATTTTCTTTCCTGCCCTTGTGTGCGACGTGCGTTTCTAATAACGAAAACCGGGCCCAAAAATGTTCCGGACATTTGGCAGTCACCTTATCTGCGCTGTATTAAAATTTCCGTCACCTGGTATAATTGATGGCGTTCATAGCATAACGTTTCTTCTTCGCGCGAGGTGAGGCCGGTGAGGGTTTGAGAGAAGAGGCGTCACACTCACACTTGGAAAGCCATGTCACGTGTCCGGCAACCACTGTGTAATCATGTGATTAATCCAGCGCGTGGCTTCGGTCAAAAACGTTTGTCTTCCGCCCACTTTCTTTTGAATTCGTATGTGAAGCACCTCTACGCAGTCGAAAGAGCCTTGAAGAAATCAGTGGCTGCATTTTTTCTCAACAACATCAGACGCCCATCTTGACGACAATGACCAACGACTCTGTCATCCATTCGGTCGCAGGAGTCGCCGGCGGCATTTTGTCCATGACGGCAACATAGTGAGTGCCTGAAACTTCCACGATACCCGGGGTGTCAGGTTGGCTCACCCACGTGTGCGCAGCCCACTTGTCTTCCTCTCGACACGTGCAGCAAATGAGACGAAATGCCAAAACAAGGTTATCTACTTTTCTACCACCATCTCCCGGGAATCCAAACACCATTCTCACCTCTTGACGTTTGTCATCAGTCAACTTACCAGGTCATCGTTGATGTCTTGAAGCGCGATGGCTTCCGAGGATTGTATAATGGACTTACTTCGAGCCTTCTTGGTATCGCCGTGACCAACGGGTGTGCCTCGCAGTTTTTCTTTTTGATTACGGCCTCATGTTGAAACTCGTGGCTACTGTGGTATAGCGTGTATTACTACTTTTACGAAAGTACGAAGGGCGTCATCGTCCGATCTCGAAGTGGCTCTCAATCTCTCTCTACCCTCGAATCCATGCTCGCTGGGCTGATCGCCGGTCCGCCCTTCCGTTCATCATCCGTCATCTGTTCTTAGCGAGAGGGGGAATTTTGCAGGCTCCGCAACGACCGTCATTTCTAACCCAGTCTGGGTGATACAAACTGCGCAAACCGTGAGCGGGATGGATGCCGTTTCCGAGGAAACGCCTGCGCTTCCGCAGAAGCGTCTCGGTCTTTTTGCGACAGCCGCAGGGCTCCTGCGCACTGGCGGGCCAGCCGCGTTCTTTCGGGGTCTCCGTCCCGCACTTGTTCTCGTGGTGAATCCTGTAATACAATTCACTGTTTTTGAGCAGCTCAAGAATGCGCTCGTGCGCCGTCGCCGCATGGCTGGCCGCGTGAACAAGCTGCTCACCGATTTGGACTTTTTCTTGCTCGGCGCCATCTCCAAGCTCGGTTAGTCATTTGGGCCGTTTAAGGTTGCCTAACACTGATGAGGTGGTGCTGATTCCTCGCATCTGATTGGATAGTTGCGACAGGAGTGACATACCCATATATGTAAGTCAATGTTCTGGTGCGGTCCCAGGGATCGTTTTCGAATTCGTGCGACGATGGTAATCCCTTGAAGCGTCGTAAAGTCCCGCCTACAGGCCGGACACACGGAGGCAGCACGTTATCGTTCTGCGCTGCATGGTTTACGCACAATCATCGCCGAGGAGGGTATTAGTGGCATATACAAGGGTGCAGGCCCGAAGCTCCTTCAAAGCGTGCTGACTGCTGCCATCTTGTTTGCGAGTCAGAGACGTATATACGAACTGACGAAGGTGACGCCTACATTCAGCATCAGAATTTCATGTGCCCACTAACTTCGGTTCTAGGCGGTTGTGCCTGTAACGACGAAGTGATCTGCTTCATCTAAGAGAAGAGCTTATGTTGCATGTTATCCTGGCGGTTCGTGTGATGGTAGGCTAAATCACCTATGTTCATTTTTATTGTGCGGCTTTCATCCCGTGGGGATTATGATTACGTAGTAGAGTCGGGTGTTTAATACGTCGCACTGGTATGCCAAATTGACCCACGAGCCGTAGTGATCCAGAATGTCCGTTTCCAACGCGTTCCAGTCCGGACCTCGGTACTGCGGTTATTATTCTTGAACAGTTCCGTCCGTGGCCGTGATTCGGACATTATTGTGTTTGCCATACTGCAGCAATCACTTGACTTTGATCGTCATTCGAATTGTGTTCGGATTAATCGATCGCATTGAGGCCCCGCCACTGGCGGCTGCGTCAACGTCCACACGCAAAGCGAAGGCCTTCCTGTGGTCCTTCTTGCATGGGGAGTGTCACGAATACCACTCATTTTGTTTCGGGTTGCACCACACTCTACGTCCGGCACAGATGCGTAGCATTTACGAAGCGTGTCTCCGAACGTATACCAGAGGAGATTTTAGGTCAAAGCTGGGTCAAAGGCGGAAACTAAGATTATTTTTTTGGCACTGTAACGCACCACCACTGGCATCAGAGCATGTGGTAAGCATGATTAGTGTCGGAAGTGGCTCGAAGTGCCAGACTGTACGGATCGGAGCGCGCTCAGATAAGATGTACAGCCTAAACCCTAGTACACAGCCATGCGTGCCTACGTGCATGGCACGTAACTTGGGCATGCACACCTTTGTTTCCCCATACAGTTATGTGCCAGTGTGCCAGTGGCACCCAAGGTGGCACCTGGCACCATCTCATGTCACGTGGGAGCCGCGTGTTTTCCTCTTTCCACCTTATATATTACGTTTCACGTTTCACCATAACCTTGAGGTTGTGTGCCTTGGCACTGTGTCAGTCGAGTGTCAGTGACATAGTCCGACCAGCCCCGAGCTCCGAGTGCCAGAATGAGGTACCAGAAGGAAGGGCTGTACAGTGAAAAGTACCAAGTGCCGAACACTTGAACTTACATATTTGAAGAATCGCCGTCCCTTTGTCCCTTCTATCTTCTGATATCCGACCCCATCCCCTTCAATGCCTCATTCCGATATTGCCCCGAGTGAGCTGGATGCAGGTATGGAACACTTAGTTCAATGGCAACTACCTTTCGCCCTCACTGTGAAAACCTTCTATAGATGACTTTCTAAATAATATACGGGCCCGGCAAAACCCAGCGTTTCAAGGAGATCTCTCCGAGGGCTCTAAAACTCTGTTCTCCATGTATCTCGATAGATCCATCGAAGAGGACAACAAGATGGTAGAAAGTTGGAAAGGAGTCGCCAAAGAAATGCCTGTCTTGGTGGGTCTTCCGACTACCTCCCATACTTCTGCATATAACCTAGAAATTATAGAGCGTTGTATTCTCTGCTGTGGTCGCGGTATCTCTCACGTTGTCTGTCCCGAGCATCCGGCGGAACCCGCAGGACACCTCGGCTTTCTATCTCGCCCACATCTATCAGGAACTTTCTACCCAACCGAATGAATCCAAACCTTCCATCCTGTCTAGTTTGTCCGACCCCAACGAGACATACTCTCCGCCAACGTTGGCCGTTTGGGTCAATGGGCTTTGGTTCATGAGTATGGTCATCAGCCTGACTTGCGCCATATTGGCGACATTGGTACAGCGGTGGGCGCACCGCTACCTAATGGTTGCCTACCCACGTTCAAGTTACCACCCCCACAAGAAAGCACGTATCCGTGCATTTTATAGACACGGAGTCGAGAAGCTGCATATTCCCTGGGCGATCGAAGTGTTGCCAGCGCTTCTCCATGTCTCCCTTTTCCTCTTCCTTGCCGGCCTTTCCGTATTCATGTTTGGATTCCATCGAACTATTTTCAAGATCGTGACCATCTGGATTGTGCTATGCGTCGCTTTATATGCTTGCGTCACATTCTTGCCGATTATTCGCAAGGACAGCCTGTATTCCTCCCCGTTTTCTGCGTCGGTCTCTTTCTGCCTCGATGGCATACGATATGTCATCTTCCAACTTCCATATGTCTTCCTTCAATGCCTTCTTCAGATGTTACCAGACATCGATCACCCCTGCATGTCGATTCCTTCGGCAGTTCACCTTGAAGGTGTCCCTTCACACGACCTGAACAGGACGGCAGAGGAATACGCCTTGAGACTACCCCCCAATATTGACCATGATTCGTTGTTGTGGACGTTCGAATCATTGGATGAAGATACGGATATCGAGAAATTCTTCGAAGGCCTCACTACCCTTTGCGATTCAGAAGCAGGCAAACATTTGAATTTGCAACAAGACTTCATCGGACCGCACAAGAAGAGGTTGTCGAACGCATTGATCGGGTTCATGAACCGCACTTTTTCATCTAACCTCGTCACCGAGTCCGTGAAACAACGCCGAATGATCACCTGCATTAAGGTCTTTGAATCGACTTCCCTGTTTGGACCTTGGTGTATCTTGTGTTGCGTTCTCCTTGGAGATTGGTATAGATTCCTAGGGTGCATAGAATTCGGGCTTTTCATACAGAATTGGAAGAGCATCACTCACCCGGTCACGTCTTTTTACGCCCAATGCGTGGCTGCTCTCACCATCTCGATCGTGAGGGACTTTGATGAACGTTGGTTCCATTTGGCAAGCGGCCTCCTCCATGAGACAAAACCTCTCCTGGATGAATATATTGCACATGGTGACAGCATACTACTCGCTAACGCCATTTTCATCGCTCGGCAGACCGTTCAAACGTACACTGGGTCGGCTGAACAACACAGAATTGACATTCTCCGCTCATCGTCGAGGACACTAGAAAGGGTTTGCCAGCTCGACCCCCGAGGTACTTTTCCGGAACTCCAACACCAGTTCTGCGGTTTATGGAACCAACTTGTTGATACTGCGCAGACTGACGTCCGCCCTCACCGCGTATCCATCTCCACGACGACACTCAAGAATATTCGCCAGCTGTTCATCGCTTTGCATGAAAGATCTGCTGCACCTACGACGACATTTTATGCCACGACCGATGATCTGGACCCCATTCTGGATAATCCAAAGTCATACTCCATGTGTACGATTGATAGCCATCGTCCTTCGCGGGTCCCGAAGTTGGAATTCGACGAGCCGGCCCATGATCCAACATGTCTCCCTCCGACGCCCAACTTTATGCCTATGCCCACCTACACATTTCTTGGTCCACCAGCCCCCCCATCGACCTTCCCACGTTTCCTTTCTCCTTCACTAGCGGCTCCGTACTCAACTTTACCAGTTCTATCTCATCATGGCGCGCCCTTAGACCAACACTCTCATTTAGCCGCTCCTCCAGTCGATATAGTACATTTCCTTGTCCCCCAATTGACTTGCCCCCATGCCTCAATTGTTCCGAGTGGGGGGAATACGCAATCACAACCACGTCCACAGTCACCTCCTAAATCTTCGTCTTCCATTCCGTCGATTTACCTGGATTGTGGATCCAGCAGCTCTTCTGTTGTATCGGGAGGGCATGAGTAATCCTCGTTGTCCAACCTGAGAGTTGTTTAGAGCAAGTACGCAGTGGGAATCCTGTAAAATATAAAATAAAGCTCACGTATACTATTCTTTCAGGTTCTTCTGCTGGGAAATACTTATGTTAGATTTGTTCATTGCGACCTGTGATTCCCCAAGTTTTGACGTATCAAGAGGCTCCGATATCACTACTATTGTTCTTGGAGCCGTGGCGGGCCATGGCCGCCTGCGCGTAACCCAGAGCCTCGGCACTTTCCCCCTTCTTGCCATCCGATCGACCTCCGAGTCCGACGTATACCCTTCATAATCAGGATGGGCAGATTCACAACTAGTTTTTTTGTTCTTATCCTTATGTATCATAATACATCGCTGTGAACTCCTCGTAGGTGACGGCAGGCGGTGCGGACACGAGCTACCGGCCCGGGTGTCGCCGCTCCGTTCGGCACTCAGTACTCATTTCTTACTGCGTTCGTCGAGGTCGACGCCAGCTATTACAACATTTCGGAAAATGTTGGCCCACCAGCTTTTTTTTATATACTGAAACGCTTGTAAAAATGGTCAATCGGTCATATGCGTTGGAATCCGTTGAAATCCGGCATACCCCAGTACCCTGCCAGGTGTCCTCCAAGTCGTCATTCCGACTCGGTACCCAACTCAGCACATGCCACGTGGTGCATAGGGATAAACTTGAAAATTTGTTTGAAATTCTAAGTGCCCCTTTTCGCCGTGCATCGTACTGATAATTCGATAGAAATATTTGTCTTGGACTGGCCTTGGAGGTGCTGCCAGAGTGTGTTACGTCAGCAACACGTGCGCAACACTCATGGCGAGGGATGGCCCTGACTACTAGGCTATACATGTGGTCATAGTACATTGCCATTAGCACTGCCTCTAATGTCGGGCTGTTCAAACCCTTTTCCAACTTGACACTTATCCGCAACTGCCATCAACGTCGAGTGTGAATAACACCTGCAACGCGACATGATGCCTGGCTGTGGAAGAGGGCATAGTTCTCAGAAGGCTACATGGAAGGGAATGGCTCTGCCCCGTTGGAAACGAGATCTTTTTCCCAAACTGTATGCCTGCTCATTCTCGAAGCGATATGCTCTACTGAATAAAGGACATTTCTACAGGAACGCTACGGCCTCTGTCCAACCCATCCAGTGCATCCACCAACTCCCTGTCGAACTTCTTCAGAAAATCTTTACCTGCCTCGCCGAGCCACGCCTACCCGACCACGACCCCTTCATGCAGATATACCCCGAGTGGATTTCCATTACTTATGTTTGCCGCTATTGGCGCGCCGTCGCTCTCGGCCACCACTCGCTCTGGGGCACAATTACCCCCAATTTGTCGCTTACCTGGCTCAAGGTTTTATGGCTCGTTCCGAACCGGCCCAGGTGGATATTGAGCTTCGGGTCGGACACGTTTCCCTCAAACGGATGTGTCTGTGCGTCGACGACGCCATCGCCCTTCTTTCCGGGTGTACCAGAATCCGCTCGCTCCGGCTTCTAGGTCCGCGCGGAGACGTCTGCGCCGTCCTAGACGTGTTACGTACCGCGACGCCCATCCACAGCCTCTCACTATCTCTCTGGGAGCCCGGTCCTCCCGTTCTCCTCCCTGATGACCTGTTCGGTGGCCAGGCGCGCCTCCGTCATATACACTTCACCGCAGACCGCTGCGTCATCGCGCCTCGTTGGCTCTTGCGCGGCATCACACACTTCACATCGGGCGAGCAGATCCCACTGCTGGACCTAATTGATGCCTTGCGTCAGATGCCCGCACTCGCACAGTTCACGCTGCAACACTGCCGTGCACGTTGGGAAGACGTCGACACACCACCAGTGAACCGTTGATCGAGATGCCGCATCTCAGAGACTTTTCAGTACATGCGGACTCCCCCCGCTACTTTACGCTGCTCAACCAGAGACTCGCATTGCCGCGGGGCGCAAAGCGACGTCTGGAGCTGCGCACGCTGGCAGTTGCTGGATGGCAACGCTGGCAGCGTTGGTTCGCTGCTTTGCTACCAATTATCGAAGCGCCAATGGTCTGCAACATGTTTACCTGTCCGGCGGTGCCAGGGAGGGTACCTTCCGCATGTGGACCGGGGCATGGCCACAGCCTACGAAGACGCCGAGTTATTCTTCGAGGTGTACTGGTACGGGAGCCCGACGACCACAATGGACCAGCAGCCTCTTATCAGTCCCATCTTCCACTTGGGTGGCTTGTGCGACATTTTGGGCGCAACAAGGCGCGGGCGCAGACTCGTGCTCGAGGGAGATTTAACGCCATCGCGCTCGGAGCTGCCAGCGTTGTGCTGGTGGAGGCTGTTAGAACAACTGCCAGCGGTCGAGAAACTGGAGCTGCATGCCAACGTCGTCAAAGCGCTGTACGCCGCATGGGAAGAGGTCGGCGCGCCGGCTGTTCTACCAGCATTACAACAGATCCAGTTCGTGTCGGCCGGCGCTGCGATGACAATCGTAGAACCACGCCCATTTGTGGCCCCAACGCGGAAGGCATTATCTCTCGCATCGTGCCCTCCAAAGCGGCGAGGAATCCTGCGCCCGCGATTGTTTCGGTTGTGCCAAACACTAACGCAAATGATGACGTGCCTCAATCAGCGGTTCAAGTACACGACGAAAAATCACTCGAGGGACTGATAACGTTGTTGCAAGGTGATGCTGTACAGAACTGAGATAGTGAAGATATCCTTCTCGCCTGGTGCACGAATTTGATCTTGGATACACACGGGACATTGGAACGTTATATAGAACATGAGTCAGGACGTTGATCGATGATCATTCGGGCTACTTTTGTATTCAGGTACTTTACACTGTTTACAGTGTGAATGTCATAACTTTCGGCAGTATACTGTATGATAGTACGTCGCAAACATGACGTGGAGGCGAGTAACCCCAAAGGCACACCTTCAAGAACGAATTACACTTCATATCCGCCGATGTATATGCTACAGTCCTGTACTAGTAACGTCAAGTACTATGGCCTATCAGATGCTCGTGACGATGGGCCAATCGTGAATTTCACATGAACCTCTATTTTCTCTGTTTTTTGAAACCCTCTACCTTAGATACTTACAGGACAAATGTAATGGAATATGCCAACCTTTTCCAGGTGGTTGGGGCAAATGAAGTGTTATTCGTAGAGTCCCTTGTTTCGGTGAATAATCACGCAGACTCACGCATGCCGAGCCAGCAACTGCGGAGTTCCAATGATCGCTTGCTGCACGGGTGGCTGAGCCTCTGGCCTCACAATTATCTCGCCCACCTAATGCCCCCAACACATCCTGCATACTGGTAAACATGCCCCTGGGCCAACTGACCAGGAAGCTGACTGCTCCAGGTCCTCATTCCCGAGTCCCATTCCGAGTCTTACCAGTATAGTAGACTATTAGTAGTACTACATGTCACCAGCTTCATTCATGAAACTCACACACTCCCAACTCCTGTCCCATACAGGCACATCTTCTAAGCTGCATTGAGTCCTTTATTGAACCTGTAGACGTACTGCCAGTGCGTTGCTCCACTGTTAGACTGTCCTGCTCGTATCATCGAGAGCGGAGATTGGAATGTGGCACTGGGTTGCCGTGTGACCAGTGTGACTCACGATTGGCCCATCGTCACGAGCATCTGATAGACCATAGTACTGTAGGAACTGCACTAATACGGTCAAGTACGGTCAAGTTCGGTATCAGTTAGAGCACGTGTTGAGCGCTTGCCGAGCGGGGTTTCAAAATTAGAGTGTCACATTACGTAACTGTTCGCTTACTGTGGTCGTCGGTCGAAAATGGAACTTGAAAGGGGTGATGTTGCCCGGGAGGGGTTACAAAGATCCCCTATCCATCGACCGGGCAGATGTGGGCTAACGTTCACCGGGCAAATGTGGGCTAGCGTTTACCCTATTTCCAGGGTTCGATGGGATGCTCAGGTGATTTTTGTGTTTTACTATATAGACGAGCTAAATACTCGTCACCCGTACAGTGACAGATCATTGACGTCCCATTTAAAGGGCACGTAGGCGCGTTACGATATCCGGCGACAGCTTCCCCAAGTTCCGTTGTCGTATTCTTTGCTGTGGTACGCCCTCGTTAACGACTTTTCCCCTCAACGTTATCAAGGGCTACCACCGTCACTTGGTAGAGGCAAGAAAGATGTCTGAAGAGAGCGTAAGGCAGAAGGTGGTGAGGGTGCCTGGGCGGATTTTGACTCCCGATAGTCAATTTCGGTACGCCGTCATATGCAACTTTGTCGTGGTGTCACATTGACCAAATATCTTTCCAGTTCCCACTCTGTCCCTGTCCCTCTACAACCTGCCACCCCTGCGCCAGACCTCGAGCAGCCTACCAATCCGACAGAAACATGGACCCACGGCACATTTCCATTCCGTTTCTCTGATCTCCCGCTCGAAATTTTCCAACATATCCTTCTTTGTTGCGCCGAACCGTCCATCAAACCCCCGACCCCTCACCAACATCAAAAAGTCTCACCCGAGTGGCTTCCTATCACTCAGGTGTGCCGCTCATGGCGGACTATTACTCACACCTGTCCACTTCTCTGGTCCATGATCACCCCAAACCTCAACATCTTTTGGGCCAAGATCATGCAACAGCGCTCTGAGCCCCTGTTGCTTGATGTCCACCTCCACGTGGGTAGGCGCGGCGCGGACGATCGGCAAGTGACTATGACCGCCTACAATGCCCAGGTAATCCTCCGGGAGATCTCTCATCGCATACGCTCCCTTCGTCTCGATGGTCCCCGTGAGCACGTCCTTAGCACACTCTCCAACTTCCCTACAGCCTCTCGCATCCGGTCCCTTTCCCTCAACATCCCGCCTTGGGACCTCGGGGCGCCATTTTCCATCCCCGAAGGCATCTCTTCCTCCCTTGCGTCCGTGCGTAGCCTCTCCTTCCTAGCGGACCGCGCTCTTTGTGCCCCAGATTGGCTTTTTCGTGGGCTGACAAGTTTCAAAACGGGAGGAAATGTGCCACTTTTGAATCTTTTAGACGCCCTGCGTCAAATGCCTGTGCTCGAATGCTTTACCCTGCTCAGGTGTACTGTCATTTGGGATGAAGCCGACGTGTTTCCGGGCGCGCCGATCCCGATGAACAGGCTGCGGCAGTTCACCGTGTGCACAGAATCCCCACGACACTTTGTGTTACTCGCAACACACCTCGCGATACCCGGCTCAGCGCGGAAGAGACTCGCGGTCCGCAGGCTGGAAGCGCCCAGATGCGGCCAGTGGATGTCCTGGCTCCAGATGCTGCCGTCGATCTACGCCTCCTATACCTGTGCAGGGCTGCAAAATATCCGTATCTCCGGAGGACCGACGCGTGGGCGCTTCCTAGCATGGACGGACGAACCTCATCACGACATGGCGCGTTTCTGTTTCGAGTTGGAGTGGAATGGATGCCTGCCTACGCCCGATGGGGTGCGAGCGATCGAGTTGACAAGCCCCTTCTATTATTTGTGTACACTGTGCGACGAATTGAACGCAGTGGGCGTGCGCAGGGTCATGGTGGAAGGAGACCCTACGCACATCGCTATAGCCATGGGGTTCTGGCACCAGTTCTTTACCCAATTGCCCAGCGTAGAAGAGCTGTGGTTATATCCTGGAACTGCGGAAGTGCTCTGGTCCGCTTGCTTGCCTCGGGATGCCGAGCGTGTCTTCCAGTCGCTGAAGAGGGTATACGTCGTCGAAGGGAGGCTCTCGGTTGAACCCGAGCTGTCAGGACCCACTATTGCCTCCGACCTCAGTGGACTTCTCTCTGCGGTGGACTTGAATGTATCATCCGGTCTGCCATTGGATGGTCCTTTCATCGAGTGTGATAGAAGAGAAATGACGAGGGTAGAAATACACAGCTTGGACGTGACACCTGGTTTGATGGCACTCCTTCGCGGTGGCGCCCTTCTATCCAGGGAAGTTCACTTGCGGAATTGTGAGGTGGAGGATGGCGCGCTTGCGCCGCTTTGTGCCCTGGCCAAGGTACGGATGAATCGTGACTGGATCTTACAGTAATGGGAGCTTAATTTAGTGGACGGCTATTTACTTACGTTCTAAGGGTAATTGTTGTAGGTTTTTCGAGCTCTTTTTTTCCGTCCATAACTTCCTAGGCCACGAGGGGGCTCAACTATTGTATTCGTGAATATTTTCTACTGTCATATATCTTATTATAATCGTAATAATCGTACAGTCCATAACGTGCATGACGCGACGCTTGACCTGCTTGACAAGCAAGTTATGCAGATCACCAAACTCTTCTCCAACATATCTTGTACAGCTCAATATGACAGTCCCAAATCCACAATGCACTGCCCCAAGCTAATCACAAAACATTCAACTCAATCCCAGAGACAGGACCTTACCGTACAACAAAGCCCCATCGATTTGACGTCTGACGGTCTGAGCCTTAACGGCTTTTACCTCCGTGTCGCGATGGGTTACTATATGTCCACATATTGCGGGCAAGAATGTGAGAAAGCCAACCTGAATGGGATGCTGATCATTGTGAGCCGTTCGTTCCAGTTTCTCGCAAGCAGCATCCTCCACCCATCCATAAAGCTTTTGAGTACTGAGTGAATTATTCTTTGCTGCTCGTTGCGCCTAGGACCTCGTACCTTGCAAAATATCTATCAACCCCTCACGATGCTAATGGATTTCAACTCCCTGATCTGTCTCCGCCGTTCTTTTCACGGTCAACTCTGGTTTTTTGAGCTTGGGTATCGGTTAGGGCTGTACACCGATGATTTACGGGTCCGGCCGTCTAGATACGGTATATATACGGCTCCGGCCGAGCCATCTACGGCCGAACCCGCATAGTTACCGTATCGGTGCGGCCGTAACCGAACCGATTCCGTAAGTACCGTCGAGGTACGGAATTCCCTGGACTGCTAATCGTACTCAACCTCTCAGTGCGAGTACTTGCATTTTGAAAGGGGAAAGAAGGTCGGATGACAAGATATCAATAGTAAACCCCCTCTGACCCACATTTGGGGCAGAGCGAGGGAGTGGATGTCAGGAAAACATGCTCGCGTTTAGGGCATTGTACTTGACACCACGGCACAACCCGAGCCCGTGACCCGAACCTGTGACCCCGTGACAGCAGTGAAATTGTGATTTATAACCTATAGAACAATGCTGCTTGCTTTGCACAAGCAGAAACAGATGGAAATGCATGATATTCTCTGTTTTTGTACCAAGAAACAGTTTCCGGTTCAATCATCCACAGTTTCAATGTTTTGTCAAATTTTCTCCGTACCCCCGGCGTGACGGCCGTATTTCAACGGTTCGGTTCGGTAATTTCCGTAAATTTCCGACTCATGACGGGTGCTGTGATTCCGTAATCGTACCGGGCCGAACCGTTCCGTACCCGGCAAATTTACCGTAATCCGGGCCCGGTGTACAGCCCTAGTATCGGTCCTACGTCCGCACTTTTGACGACATCAGTCTGGTATTGGGCACATCGGTGGTACATGAAAGTCACCGTCCTCACGAACGAGCGCGGATCTACACGTGAAGGCCTCACCGGCAATTGATTGCCAATTCTACATCATCTTTTTCTTTTCGCATGTTCATCGCATTTATTCCGAAAGATCCACATGATGGCCATTATATGTGCTTTGAACTGCTTTCCGAGTCTTCATTTTCCCGGATCCTATATTCTACCACTGGCACACTATCTCCCATCTTAGTGGATTATCTGGAGCGACTATCTAGTGCAGATCTTTGCGAGCATGCCCGGCTTTTGTAGATCAAAAGTGATCGGCGGCGATGCCCTACGTACTCCTATCTCCGACGCGGTCAAATTAGTGATCTGCCAATGTGTGGACCGCCGATGCTTCGCAGGGTTTCTTTGGACGTTTCCATGGAAATGCGTCGTTCTCAAAAGTAACTGGTCGTGTGCACAGAGGCAGCGCAAGCTCCTGGAAGCGCGATTCTGGGTCAGCTTGGCGTATCGGGTAATGCCGAGATTACGTCCCGCATCCCGCATGCTTGCCACTCCCCCCACAACATCATTTCGCGATCTCTTTCCCATTTTGACATCCTCCCTGGACTGCAGCCTCTGTGCCTTGTAACACCCTGGCTGCTGTATTACAGCAATGGGTTCCCTACGAGCAACGCTTGCATGCTAGTCTCTGCGCGCCCATTTTTCTCAACTTGCCATCGTTTCTCATGTTCTGGTCTGATATGATCATCTCCCTTTTCACGAACTTGAAACCTTGGGTGTTAGTCGGAAAGGCTGTAAATTACCCATGTCTTTGATTGCGACATATTTGGCCATTCTGCATGAGAAACTCATTATATGAGGCTCTCGCAACTCGATCAAACCCCGCTGGTTATGGAGTCAGTTCAAATTATGAGCTGTCTCGAATGCTTCGGGAGTTTTTCCTAAGGGTCTCAGGACTTATACGCTGTAACAATTCCGCCTGCCTGTTCCAATAATTCAAGTTCTGCAATTTTTAGAGATACCCGACATGGAAACCTATCCATATTGTCGCCTGCGCAGAGAGTAACCATCTGTGCCCTACCAAGCAATCTCTTCCTCCCTTCCTTCCCCGCTTGGTTGTGCATCTTCCCCTATACGCTTCGACTGCGATCAGCATCGATATAATTTGGCTTCAAACCCGTCGAGATATTTTTCTGTCATACTCGTCGGTAACGAGAGTGGTGACGGCTTCAGGGAAGAGATCTTTCTGGCAGATAACGGCCACAGCGTTCATAGCCGTAACCGTGGTGTCGTACGCCTCAGGGAGAGAATTGAGGAGTATGTAGGCATACTCCTTATCGGAGACGGAACCCCCTGCAGCATCCAGCTGCTCACGCAAGGAGGCCAGCTTGGAGAAATGAGTGCGTACGTCGCCATTATCGCTGCATCTTTCCATGCACAATTTTCTCTTCAGCTTGCCACGGAGCGCACGTGACTGACTCTCGAACTGCGTGCTCAGATTGTGCCAAACATCTTTCGCCCTCGTGCCTCCCTTGACCAGTATGAAGACACTATTGGGGATCGATGAGGCGATATAGTGTTTGACGCTTGCATCGTCACGCTCCCAACGGAACGTGGCTTCTGCTTCGTCAACGGTTTCGACTTCGGCTCCTGACTTGGGCACTTCGCCATCGGTGAGGTGGTCGTCGAGGTCGAAAACACCCAGCATGAAGACCATGCTGTCACGGTAACTGCCCCAGTTGGACCCATCTGCTGCTAACTTTGGAATGCTTTCCATCCCATTGGTAGGATTGTGGAGAGGTATACTGATGAATGGCAATGATCAATGATGACGATGATCGATGGGCCCTGGTTCGGTTTTACTCAGTCGTATTTATAGGGGTATTCGAGGCCCTGGGTACGGAAGTAAAATATGAATGATGTATTGCATGCGTCATTATGATGCAATACTACATTGCTTGACCAAAGTAATGTGGTAGAATGCCAGTCCTCAAGCGAAGGACTATAATAGGTTATGACAGGGAAACACGACAGCACACGTATAAAGAGAGCCAGAACAAAGACAGAAAAACGTACAGAAAGGAATAAGCCTATTACAGTAGGAAGCATCGACCCCTGACGGAGGTAAACAGTGAAATTTGTGTGCGAGCGGAAGTAAGGGATCGGACTAGACTCGGGCGATAGTCTAGACCGCTAGGTCGCATTATCTTACTGATTTTTTTGCCCACCATTTACTGAAGAATCAAAAAAATTCGTTCTCATCGCGCGCCGCCGTTTCCATAAATCGATCAAGCGACAGCGCAAGGTGCCAAGGATGGGACGTGCCATACGGCACAAGCCGGGCCGGACGTTCCTTGATGCCTTTCACCGATGGAATCGTTGCACGGTTGCAGTTACTGTAATGAAAATGATTTTGACTTTATCACCAGTCAGAAAACGTGACTGTAGCGAGAAGAACGGCCAAAGAAAGCTGAAAGAAACAAACCTCATAAGAGTCGTAACAATGCCAGTGCCGGATTATGTCCACGACTCCCAAATGTCACATCCCGCGTCCATGACCGTCATGGACGGAACCCTATCTTTTTTGTGGGTCACTTACAAAAAGATAGGGCTCAGTCATTCGTGCAACGTGATATGCGCCACTGTCGTGGGTCTCTAGGTCCATTGGAAAATAGAGGTGATCGAATCCGCTCATCGTATTGAAATCGTAGTTCCACCGCGCCGCACGAGAGGGCGGTGGGATGGTTGGCCTTGGCCCCAAAGTCGAGTACTGCGATCCTGTACGTCGCACGTTTGAATTCCCAAATATCCGTTCTTGCTTGGCAGCGGCAGGGCTGCGTCGTCCATAACTGTAAGGTATCTTGATCTCCCAAAGCAGAGGGGTGATAGCGCGCGTATCAATGCCAGTGAGGCCCAACGTTATAGCGTGAAGGGACTCAATCACCAAGTAATCCGAAACCTTTTCGGCCACTGTAGTACATCGAATGCAAGAGACGACGTCACGCGACAGTGACGCGAGACGCGGGGGAGGGGGGAGGGGGGAGGAATATCGTGAGATAAGGGGTGTGGGAAAGACGAGGATTTGAGGGGAGTCGGTCAGGACCCAGGATCTGACATTGCAAAAGAAAACAGAACGTTCAAGGGAGTTAGAAGTTATGGAGATCAAGAAACCCGATTGTTGCGCGGAGCACCAAATGAACAACTAGTAAATGACTGACCCGTTTCGAGGTGAGGATGGCCGGGATGAATGTGGATGAACAGGGAGTTGAAATGTTGAGATACGTAGAGGAAACGATAATCGGGCAACTCGGGACGAGGGATCACATTGTGCCTGCAGGAGCAAAACACAAGGTCGCTATGATAACTGATTGTGGAGCGTGGGCAAGAAAAAGACATACAGTACTGTACATGTCACGAGTGAACTTGTTGACAGGCATAACGCCGCGGGGAGTCTCCGGGTTTTGAGGGACAGTCGTTCGGTCGAACAGTAGTCGGACTGGGTCGAGGAGTTGACTGAGAGAGGGGAACTTGCTCAAGTCCGAAGTTCTCTTCAATTCGTTGATTTTCATGTATCCTTTCCCACTTAGTCGTACTGTAGCCGATTAGTGTCATCATCACCATGGCGCTCCAACTGCTGTCAACAAGCGAGCAACGGGACAGACGACGATCAACGCAGGTTGGAGTAACCTTATTTATGTTCAATTGATGGTGGTTGGAAGTACAGTGACATCTACGTGTCTTTTCCGGCCTTGCTTGCTAAAGGCTGCGTGGTCGAAGAGGGGATTGCGAGGCCATAAAAACCGTGAAAGCGTCTTTTGCGGGCGCTTATGTATTATGTAACATGTACCTGCGGTAACTGCCGAATCGGCAACGCACCACAGCTTGTCCAGACTCCAGACCAGACGAATCATCCAGGATGCTGTAACACGCGGTACCAAATTCAAACCGTGATGGTCGCGGAGGGCGACGGCAGAAGTGCCAGAACACTGACCAAAAGTGCTTTCATTCGTCCCCATCCAGGGTCCCCATCCCGACTCTTCAGTTAGTGTCAGCGCTTGCAGTTATGTTGCCGTCCTCCAGGCTGGAAACTGCCTATTTGACGTACTTGTCAAATGTCAATGAATGTGTTCCTCCATCAGGATTGGCACGTTCGGCGCCTCGCCAAAGTTTCCATCGGAATACAGACGAGCGGGCGTAAGGGGGCACAGCGCCAGTACAGTACAGCGCCTCGCTGATTCCCGGATACCTTGCGCTATGTTCGATAGAGCAAGTGCGACGTGCGACGAGGTACAGGGTCAAGATGGTATATAACGAGAGAGTCTTCTCTCCATCAGTGCTACAATCTCCCCAAGTACGTGTCTGATCCAGTACGGTGCGTACTATTCCATGATCTGTGAGCTCGCCGACATGAAACGGCTCACCTCCCCTGTCCAAACATAAACAGGTTCCAGGTCCCAATCATCTCCGTCGCGATAAACGTTCGAGAGACATCTCGCATTCACTCCCACCAAAAACCTCAAGCAGTTGCTCCAGTCTCAGCAGCCCCCAACACCACCACCATGAGCACTGTTCAGCTCAATCCAGATGTCGAGCGTGCGCCAGCAAGACCGCTCAATATAAGAACCGCAACTTTTGGAACCTTCGCAACTAGCACCACCACCGCTAGCCGCAGTACTATGCGAAAACAAAGTTCACAGAAATGATATTCGAGTCGGTTCCATTCATATACAACCTCCTGTCCTGCATCTTCCATTGGATCATTCTCGCCGGCTTCCTCGTTCTCCCCACTTCATTCCCCAATCTCCAGAAGCTCGCGGAGAATACAGGCAAATCGACAATGTGTTTAAGGACGCACGGAATATCCCTGTGTATGTCCTTCCCCTCTTTAAGCCAATGCTCCTCCTGCCTTTTTATTTAATTTTAACCTAACTTGTGGGATCTAACCAACAGAATGGTACTCGGCCTCTCCTGCTGCGCCGTCGGTGCGATTGGGTTGTTGATCCTCTGGTTGCGCTGGTCGCACAACTATCTCTGGCTTCTCAGCAGTATCTTCATCCCAGGGATGTTCAGTGGCCTCTCTGGCTTGATCTCAACGTTCGTAAACCTCTACGGGGCGCAGAACTCATGCGATGGCACGACGGACGCCGTACACTATGGCGCGACAACGATCGCTACTATCGCCACTACCGGCGGGTGCGCCGCCATTTGTGGGTTTCTAGCGATGGTATATTCGATCCGGAAGTTCTTCGTTATACGCCACCATCGTCGTGAGAATTCGCAATTGCAATACGGGAGTGTCGGGAGTGCGTGAAAAGTGAAAATGGGAAGAAGCCCTCGGTCTGGTAGTAGCTAGATCACGACAGCGTCTTTCTTGGGATTTTTTGGTTTCCATACCTCATTGGGCGTTATTAAAATGTAACATTATGTACGTTACTGTGAGATTACTGTACCACGGATGGGAAGCGAGGGCAAAGGGACAGGCATGTGTACTGTAGTGGTTCGGATTCATGCGTACTGTAGTGATTCGGATTCTAGGCCTTTCATATTCTATTTATGTTCATGGACGGGGTTGTTGTTGTTGTTATACCTAATAGAGGCTTCAATTATCACAAGGTATCCTTCATGCGCCCGTCATATGGTACAGTTCTAGGTTTGACTAAGTTGGTGCCTCCATTCAGGCTCGCGCGCCCCGCGGGTTTTGACTGCTGCACGAGGTCGGTGTTCAGACCATCAGATGGGAACCGGAATCGTTGATGGGAGATCGATCATACATGAATGAGCGTGACGCCCAGCTGGCACGTGACGATAGATGATGGCCACACTGGTTCCGATCCGAAACACTTCACTTTCGCGTCTGGGCGACCACCTACACAGTCGACTGCCCTCGAGTCGCTACTCACCGCCAAGCAACTCTCATGATTCAGTCATCAAGTTGCCAGGTGTGTTTATTTGTCCAATGTATCTCCTGTATTGTTTCTCTTGAATTATGAGCTTGAAACCTGTCTTACAGGCTCGTAAATACCATTCCCCTACGGAGCTATCTGCAACGGGGAGCTGAATTAACTTGAGAGAGATGAAAGGTGGCTCCTTTGATGCCGTATGGTGGGCAAATTACTGGTGATGTGGCATTTGAACAATAACTGGCCATTTAACTATCTATGCGTTTTTTCGATACATACCAGAACGATGCATTGAACGTACTGTACACCATGCGTGTGTCAGGTCGGCCCTCTGACATGTGCTCCACAAGGAGGTATCAATCAGGCAGAGAATGTGCCGTGAATACACCTGTTCTTCTCCTGAAAGCCCCTTAGCATGGTATGAAGATTCTGGCCTTGATCGATAGACTCCCTGTTTCTGGCACTATTCCCAACGCTGTTTCGATTTTGACTGTGGGACCCTGAACCCGAACCCGAGAAACTGGAGGAGCTGGCCATGGATGACAACAGGAACTGGACCGCCAGAGTCTCGGGCTAACCTGAAGATTCGTATTTCGAGATGCGGAGTTGGCTTGCAATGAGTACTAACTCCGTAATACAAGTTGCGGACCCCCACTTGTGAGTCCGTTTCTATTTTCCTTTAACTTTTGCTTTCCCCCGAAACAATCATTGGTTGTTGATTCAGCGTGAGATTCAACCAATGGATTCACTATTGGCTAACCCATAATGCATCCTCAACGGGTGTGTGATCCGCTGGCTACGATGTTCCTTTCACGTGAATGGCAGAACGGCGTGTTCTACCTCCTGTTAACTGCAGACTCGACGTGATCGACTCCCCTGAAACATTTTCATCTGCGCTGTGAAGATTGTACTGCCAGCCTGTCACATGACTCACGTCCACGCTCTTCACGTTAGGCGCGTGAGTATTGTGCATATCATGATCTACGCGTCTATCCGGGCGTAAGGAAGACAATTGCTTCGTGGCCGCTTTGACAGATCTTTGCGTCCGGTGTGATCGATGTGATCTCCGATGATTATATGAAACGCACCCGAATCGAGAAATGCATCATGACTCCCATATGAGGTAAGATAGGAGGCATGGTCTGACTCGTCTGAGTCTTCTGATCACTGACCATGCCTGCTGAAGACGCGTGTGGTTTGACTGAATCATCTAGGGTGAATACAGCACATGGCCTGAACGCCTCAACGGCCGCAGGCTAAGTTAATAAAGTTGTCAAACAATTGATCGGTCTCACAGTCCCTACTAGACGAACGCCGTTGTATGGCGTTTACAGTAAGACTCGTCAAGAAATATGTGTGTGCGGAAAAGAGAGCCATACGTTGAATGGAAGTTTGCATACACACACCCAGATTGAATGTTCAGAATGTTAAAGCGTTGTCAACAGTTTAATTATTGAATCTGGGCGGAACTCGATATCTTATAGAGTACAGGGACCTCAGAACATGACGAGGACAGCCGAAGTTGCTGAACAGACACCTCAAGGGTTTCGGGATATTGCAATGATATTGCCTACCTGCCGCAATAATCACGCGTACTCATGCACCCAGGGCCCAGGGGTAGTACCCAGCGGGAGTTGACGCGGTGGCTTTGACTCCCTTTGAGACGGAGTGAACACCCGGATCAGAGCAGCAGAACGAGATGACCAAAATCAGTCTGAATTCCATCAGAGGGATGGGAAAGTGATTCTGACGAGCGTGTTTAGGGAGGTACAGCGAGGAGAATATTGACGCCAATAAACACATGTTCAAAGTTTTGCCAGGAAAGAGACATGTCAAATTGTGTTCAGGCAACCATATATCATACCGAACAAGAAGGGGACGAAGCACGCTGGACGTCTCGTCAAGCGCGTCAAGAGTCCCATGGTCCCAGGAAAAACTCTGAACGGAAAGCGAAAAAATTGTTCACACTTGTTCACACCGTCGAAGCAGTCGAACTGCGACACGTGACCAGCGGCGATCCCGGTTCATTACTTCGAGTCGCTACCGCAGAAATTTCCTTCTCCATTTGCTCTGGTTGAGCATTTCCCTTCCCTCTTTTCTTCTGCGATCGATGTCGATATCTCTTTGATGATTTTAACTTCAGATGGATCGGACCTCTCGAGACTTTCCCCCATAGTCGTTGGTAACGAGACGGCGTGACAGCCTCGGGCCGTAGTGTGGATAGCGGTGAAAATGCTGTCATACTGTACTACTTAGGGAGGGTCCGAGGGAAGCGAGGGGGATGTCCGCACACTCCTCGGAGATGGTTCCTCCCGCAGAAGCTAGCAGGTCGCGCAAGGAGGCCATACTGGCGAAGTCGATCCGTACGTCATCGTTACTCCTACATTCTTGATTGTATAATTTCCTTGACAGCTCGAGATGGATCCTTCACGACGTAAACTTGAACCGTGTCGTTCGGTTGTGCCAGATATCTTTCGCGTTTGGGCATCGGGTTGATGAGGACGTCGTCATCAGGGATCGAGGCCGCGATATTGTTTTCATCATCACGCTCCCAACGGGTCGTGGCTTCTGGCTTGTCAACTGTGTCGGCTTCGGCTCCTGACTCGGGCACTTCGGCATTGATGAGGTTGTCAGCAAGGGCGCGAGCAGCATCTAGATCATGCGATCACGGTAAATCCCCCAGTTGAACCATCTGCTGTTAATTTTCGCTTTCCATCCCGAATTATAGAAAGGAGCCGTGATGGCTGAGGTGAAGCTTGGTTCGGTTTAACTCGGTCACTTTCCGGGTGGCAAGGCCCTTCACCTACCCGGTAATGTTTGGCTCGTGCGGTTACGGGGTATTCGTGCCTTGTTTGACTCGTGTTTGCGTTGATATCCTGCATGTGACTGAACCAGGCAGTGTCACCGCGTCCAGTCACCAGTGTGTTCCGGTCTGAGCTGTGGACTTGGCATCAACTCTGGAAAACGAGCTATGCTGCAGAGCGATGTTACTCGACCACAGAAGCAGATCATGTGATGGACTGTTCGAGCCAATACTAGAAATTTTTGATTTCCAAGAAAAGTTTCAGCAAACACAAAGTTCAAGGTTTCGTCCATATTGTCACGCGAGTCCCCAATTTTCAACGAGACGAATTTGCCACCTCGAGCGTCGGGGGAGGAATCGCAGTAGAATCGCCAGAGGGTTGAGGGTGGAAGCAATGGACTATATTAGCCTTCAAATGACAGACAGGGCTGTGGTGCGCCTGGTGGCAAACAGTTGACAAACATATGGTATAAAGTGACTATCCGACCCGATGCATGTAAATCAGGGCATCGCCCTTCCATCCACCATCCAAAGAGCACATCAGTCAGTGTATCGAGCCCGACGCTGTCGCACTTGATCTATTCGTATCAAAGGTAATGTGGCAGCATCCATGAAGAGAAGTAAAACATCAATGCTGTGATATATATAGGATAAAAGATCAATCAGATGAATGTGAAATTAGTCCAATGTCTATGGTTTAATGTCTCTATTGAGTTCGTCGCCATTCTTGACTAGAGGCGTTCGGCCGCCATCCGCAGCGCACGGCTCCTCCTTCCAGCTTTGTTGGGAAGATTCTTGGTTGTGTCCATGGGTGTGCCAGCCTCATTCTTGCCTGAGTACGGAGCAGGGGAAGGAGAGGGGGAGGGTGGAGGGGGAGGGGCACTCTCGCTCTTTGGGGGAGGGGGCAGGCCATTCTCGTCCTTTTTCGGGGCAGGGGCGGAACACCGTCCCTCTTGTTCGCGGCAGCGGGCTGGACTTTCCCGTTGTTGGGAGTGGCATTCCCATCCTTGTTCGGGATAGGAGTAGGGGAAGGAGGTGGGGGTGGGGGAGTGCTCTTTGGGGGAGGGGGTGGGCTATTCTCATCCTTGTTCGGGGGTGGAACACCGTCCCTCTTGTTCGCGGCAGCGGGCTGGACTTTCCCGTTGTTTGGCGTGGCATTCCCATCCTTGTTCGGGATAGGAGTAGGGAAGGGGGTGGGGGCGGGGGAGTGCTCTTTGGGGGAGGGGGTGGGCTATTCTCGTCCTTGTTCGGGGGTGGAACATCGTCCCTCTTGTTTGCGGCAGCAGGCTGGACTTTCCCATTGTTTGGCGTGGCATTCCCATCCTTGTTCGGGATCGGAGTAGGGGAAGGGGGTGGGGGTGGGGGAGTGCTCTTTGGGGGAGGTGGTGGGCTATTCTCGTCCTTGTTCGGGGGCGGAACGTCGTCCCTCTTGTTTGCGGCAGCAGGCTGGACTTTCCCATTGTTTGGCGTGACATTCCCATTCTTGTTCAGGGCAGGGGTGGGGGACGGGGGTGGAGGTGGGGGAGTGCTCTTCGGGGAGGGGGTGGGCTATTCTCGTCCTTGTTCGGGGGCGGACATCGTCCCTCTTGTTTGCGGAAGCGGGCCGGACTTTCTTCTTTGGGGGAGGAGGAGCAGTCTCGTGCTTTTTCGGGCGGGCGCAGCATCCCTCTTCGACTGCGAACCGTCGGCCTCGTACGCCTTGACTACGACGCAATTTCCCTCACCCTGAGTCGTAACGAACGATGCAAGACAAAGGTTTTTGCCGGTACCACCAGTGCAATTGATACCAGTGGGGAGCTGGACGCTGAGCTGTTGCGTACCAGCCTGCGCAGGAGCCTAGAGGACACAGGTGAGTACGAGCGTAACGAGTACGACGGAAGGCACGTACAGAAGGACCATTGGTGAGCATGTTGGCTGCGACAAAGTTGTTTCCAGTTGCGGATGGATCCACTTTCACCGTCGCGATGCTTTGCGATCCGCCAGAACCACTGGAGACATTCAAAAATTAGCTCATCCATTCACTAGTAACAAATGGTATGAACGATGTACTCACGCTGCGAAGCTAATGATGAGGGCGAAAACTTTCCATCCTTGTCTGCCTGAATTGGAGTGGAAGATTCGAGGTTTTGAGCGATGTTTACACCGCCACAGGGAAGGGCGTCCGTTGGCTTCCGAACGTCCTGGGCAGTTGGGGTTCCGGAGACGCCGAGAGCAGGCTCCATGCAAACTTGTGCATTGACGGAGGACGTGAAAGCAAAGAGAAATATAAGAGCAACGAATGACTTGGAGATCATCTCGACAAATAACAACGGATAAGAACACGTAGGATTGTAGCAGGGTATGCAAGAGGTAGAGACTGTGAAGAACTTGTCTTGGAAAGAGAGAGAAGCTGGTGATGAGAATTGGGAAGGACCATGGCCGAGCTTTTATACACGAGCAGAGGATGCACAACCATTACTGAGCCAAATGGGACAAAGAAATTTGCTGTAACGTAAGCCATGGTAGCCAAGCCGTATCCGTGATTGTTGGCTTCTGTTGACCGCATCGCAGACCGTACTGCTGCGGTCGTGCTTGTCCATAATATTCCGTAGCCCGCAGCAACACAGCAACACGACAAGCTAGCTTAGTCATCCACGGAATCCAGGCCTCATCTCAAGAGTGAATTGAACGTGGCCGCGGGCGAGCGGAGCCGTTGAATGGCAAGAGCCACAAGCCGCCACATAAGCAAAAGGATTACCAGCTCCTCGAGCCGGGCTGAACTATTAAGCCTGAGGATTACGAGGTCAGAAGACTGCTGAAGAATAGAGGATTGTCCCACGCATGGTGCGGGGTAACCGGTAACGCCCAGACCGTCACTAATGTCAATACGACTCGCGATACTACCAAGGATACTACGCCCCCTCAAACTGGTTTGGGCACATAGTACGAAGATGTTATAGGCCATGGCGTCTCCTTACGGATAAGTTTCGTACGCCTTTCAATTTGTTGGACTGGTCATGAGACCGGTCACCGGTGATACGAGTCTAGCGAGAGTGACCGGAATCGGAGTGCATATCCACAATGGCTTCGCGAATGACTGCGCTTACCTAAAAACTGCGCTGACTGCGCTTTCCCCAATAACCTGGTCAATAACTGCGCAAAGTTTTTCACCACAGTTTCTAAAGCCCACCGGTTGAAGAGTGTTTCAGAGAGATTCAGCATACATTTCGTCGTCGCCATTCGCCAAGCAGGCCGTGATCGGATAATAACGGAAGGCAAGACGGAAGGAAGACTTGTCGCGTTAGGCGAGTACTGTAACAACTTGACGATCGCCTTCAAGTTCTTGCCAGTGATACTAACACCAAGGAGGAGTCCTGGAGGACGTAGAAGGGGACCACAAACATGCCATACCGTGCGAGACCCAAGGCAGTGTCGTGTAAATCCAGTCAACAAGTGCCTCGACGCCCGTAACTTTGGCATAATTCAACATGGTAACCAAGATGGTAACAATAAATTTGTATGTTGTCACTTGTCACATTACCCAATTTACACCACACAGTACATCACACGATTGAGCTGGGTGGGATTCCAGCGGAGCCGATGTATGTATGGCACGGCCGGAGGTGAAGATGACACAAGGTGCGAAGTTGCCAACCGCCGCCACCGGTCCGAGTCTTCTGACCAGTGACAACAGCATGCGGCCCGCATCCCATGCGCGAAACGTGTTGCGCGTGTGGGTCGAATCCAACCACGCATCTAGGGCGACAGCAACATCCAAGTCCACTGCCTCGACCCTGAGTTATTAATAACCGGCTCTAGTCTGCTCTCATCGGCCAAAGTTCGACGTTCCAGCCAAGGTTCAAGCTTTCAAGTTCTATCACTAACCGTCTACTTCAAGTCTGAGTCTGTATTCGTAATTTCGTGTCATTATTTGTGGCAACGCGCTGTAAAATAAGAGGATCAAGCTCGTCAGACAGGATTGAAAAGGGTTTTTCGGTGAGTATGAGCGGATATCATACAAGGCAGAATTTTCTGACAATTCATTGAGCCGCCGTCTCATGCTTACGTCTGCAACGGCGAGGCTCTTATCCATCTCGTCACCAAACCAAACCTCCATCGAAGTGTCAAGCATGTCAAGGTCAACGCCTTCCTACGCAGCACCAATACGATACTCCCGAGTACACAATGTCGGATGTCCCAACCATTCACGAAGCCGTTCAGCTTGGCAGAACCCTCCCGACATGGAAACGAGAGGTAACTTGCCCTACATGTCATTCATCTCACTGTCACGGGAAGTCAGGGCCAAATTGGGCGTCGCATGGAGAATTGGAGAAGCGATGGTCTAGGTCCTCTTTATGCTATACATCGCTGGAGAAAAGGACAATATGAGAAAGCAGACGCAGATTCTCCGCCGCCATCGCCACATCGATTGAATAGATTTCAATTCATTGCACCACAACCCCTTTTTCTATCCCCGCCGTTCTTTCCGCCAAATCATGCTTATCTGGGTCGACTCGCTCTGGTTTTGGAGCTCGGCCATCGGTTTTACAATCGCACTTTTGGCGATATTACTTCAGCATTGGGTGCGTCGGTATATGAAGATCACCCCCACCACGATACAGCCCTGACGCGGGAGCGCGGCGTATCCACACATGCTTTGCTCGTCTTAACAAGTGTCCTTCCTTGGGCGGTTGAAATAACTGTCAATTCTACATCATCTTTTTTCTTTTATATTTATTACGAACGACACCCACGATGCCCATAATATGCTCCACTTTCTTCATTTGCGTGGTTCCTGTATTCTAGCACGCCATCTCTCGCCTTCTAAATTTCTAGTGGATTATCTGCAGCGACAACCGTGTACAATGCTTCAACTATTCAATCTAGGCGGACTTTGGTATCTTACAGGGAACTTTTGACGGATGGTCAGTACAGGACATGACGAGGACGGCCGAAAAAACTCCTCAAGCTTTCAGGATTTATATGTTATAACAATTTATCCTGCCTCTTTGATAATGACGCGTACTCATACGAGGCGCGCTGGTCGTCTTTCCAAGGGCCCCAGGGGCCAAACGCACCGCCGAAGCTGAAGCAGTGCGAACTGTTTGGCATTTGCGCAGTAGTAATAACTGTGGTGTCAGTACGTTTGCGATAGTGCTGCTCCGAGTCGCCGCGCTGCCGCCGAAAATGGAACCTGAGTGAAAATCATTTTGTCGATACTTACCAACTCTCTGTTTGGGCCTCTCAAATTCTGCATTTTTTTGGGATGTATAACCGATCTGCATCGTCGCCCGCGCAAAGAGTAACATAACCAAAGACTAAACATCAATCCCGGGGCACTAATAACAAAATTCTGGCTCTCCCTCACTTCCTTCTCCATTCGCTCGGGTTGAGCATTGTCCTTCCCCTCTTCCCCTCTGCGATCGGTGTCGATTCCTCCTCTTGGATGTTTTTGGGATCAAACCTCTTGAGACATTTCTCTCATACTGATTGGTAATTTGACGGGTGACAACCCCGGGGGAAAGTTCCTTCTCGAAGATAAAAGCTGTAGTCTCGATGATCGAGACATTCTCGTCGTACTCCTTAGGGAGGGAGACGAGGAGGTGGTAGGCATAGTCTTCCTCGGAGATGGACACCCCCGCGTCAGCCAGCTGGTTGCGCAAGGAGGCCATCCTAGCGAAGTGGACTCGTACGTCATCGTTACTCCTACATTTCTGATTGTGAAATCTTGTCCACAGTTGAACACGGATCCTCCACGATTTACGCTCGAACTGCGTCGTCAGGTTTTGCCAGATGGCTTTCGCGCTCAGGCCTCCGAGGCCCTTGATCTGCTTGAAAACGTCATCGGGGATCGAGGCCGCGATATATCGTTTGACAGTTTCATCGTCACGCTCCCAACGAATCGCATCTTCCGGGCTTCGGTTCCTGACTCGGGTACTTCGGCATTGGTGAGGTGGTCGGCAAGGGAGCGAACACGCAGCCTCCAGACCATGCGGGCACGGTAAATCCCCCAGTTGGATCCATCTGCGGCTAACTTCGGACTGTAGTCCATCTCGGATTATGGAAAGCAGTCGTGATGGCGGCTGAGGTGAATGGGTGAATGAGGTGAGCTTCGTTGTTTGGTTCGGCTTAACCCAGTCACTTTCCAGTGGCGGGAGGGCAGATGAGAGGAGAGTCGACAATTAGGGCCGTATCGAGCCTTTTAACTACAGTACAATCAGGTTAGGTAAACTGAAACCAACTTATTATGGGCCCATCGACACCTGACGCGGCCTGACACACCTGAGTAAAATTTGTGCGCGAGCGGCAGCTCATGATTCTCATTGTCATGTCCTGGGTTTCTCGCTTCCTTGGACTTATCCGCGTTACTGTGGTGCAATCTTGGTACATGAGAACTCTCGCCCGGCAGGGCCGGCCCGCCGCCAAAAGGCAAGTGGCACGTGCAGCGCATTTTAGCCGCCATTCACTTAACAAAGGAGAGTCGGTGCATGGCCTCATCGGAACCATCCCTACTCGTATTTACAGAATCAAGAATCACCAGCACCGCCAGAGAACCCCACCATGATGTGCACATTGGTGGCCAGTTGCGCTCATCAAATCACTGGCCTGCCTATCCGGGAGTATGGCAGGGCTGTCATCTGTAGCATGGACATGATGAAAGTCCCGGAGCCATGCCTCAGTCCTGCGTTGCTGCTACTTCTTTGTGCAGGCCATTCCTCATCCTCGAGGCCATGCTTCGCGAGATACACTTGGCCCATACCCCCGACGCTACCGGATCTCCTGAGGACACCGATAGCCTAGCCGACGGGTAGCATGATATACTTTGCATCGGGATATGAATTGATGAAACGATACATGAAGCCTTCAAAGCTCTTGGAAGCCACACCGCTCCCATCTACTACCCTCCATGGATACGCCGCCTCCTACCGCCCTTCAGACGTTGTACCTATGACCAGGAGCTCACAGACGAGCTCTTGTGGCAGCTCGAAGGCAAGTTGTTCCAAACTACGCCAACCTATATTCTTGCTAACAGTGCTCCCATTTGCAAAGCCCTTCTTTGTGCTGTGATGCGCCGACGCCACCCCTTTCTGTTTCGGAAATGGACGCTGCATGCACGGCTGAGTTTTCCTTTTCTCCTCACGACTATCCACGTTCGTGTAAACAGCAAAGCCACCGACTTCGGCACACCTGGCCCGCGAAGTAGGCGCTTCCATCAACAGGAGAAGGCTCTTGGACCGAATGATAGTACGACCTGGACCCTGAGGTGCGCTGAGAACCGCCTATGCAGAACGGATAGAATGCTATTTAGGTACAGGCCAAAGAAGGTGGTGTTCTACCACCTCCTTGGATAGACCTTCTAGAATTCCTGCTCGGCCTGCCTCGAGGACAACTCAGATGGCAGCGTCGACCTGCATCCGTGATCCCGCCGATCCGTCCTACGCCTTCTTTTCCCGGGACCGAGTATGCCGCGTGGAAGTGGGCGCTGCAGCCACTTGTCCCTTCAAAGCGCGCTCATCTCGTGAGAAGATGATATCTAGAAGATCGGGCCCCTACACAAGTTTTCGAGTCCTGGCAGGTGGCCTGCCCTCTGATGAAGACGGTACAAAGATTTTGACGAAGTTTTGTGTGCCGCGGACCAACACCTGCGTGGGAACACGCCGTACCAGTTCAAGCGCGGACTCGCGGAGGAGGCGGAAGCGGTGCCGGAACACTGACCAAAAGTGGCCTGCAGTCCTCCATGTCCCAAGACTCCCAAGTCCCAACTGCAGTTAGAGTCAGTCCGCTTGCAGTTAGATTGTAATGTGCAGACCTCATTTATCGTGAGTTACAGTACCTGTCAAGCACGTCAAGTGTCAACAAAGAAATTCTCCACTAGGATTAGTGAGGCTGGCGCCTCACCAGAATTTAAAGTTTGTTGGGAATACAACAGTTAATACAGAACGGAATGAGTGCCTAGCGCCGGAATGGTTTCCGAAAAACCCACGCCATGTATAAGTGGCACATACGGAAAAGTACTGGATCAACAAGTGACAGAACATATAAATTGATATAATGAGAGTGTCGTCTCTCTCACTATACCCCAAGTTCCTCGAATACGCCTCGATCAAGTGCTCTTTGCAGCTCCCAACGCTCATTCAATCTCTGACTCCAAATCTGACTCTGTTTCCAGATCTCAAGTGCAGTAAGGCAGAAAGACAGGCCCGATGACATTGAAAACCGACAATTCGCCGCCCTCAATTTTTATAGCATCATGGCGCAGGTCTTTCTTTGGATCCTCCTCGCAGGTTTCCTCGTTCTCCCCGTACATTCCCCAATATCCAGACTATCGTGAAAAGTTCAGACACACTCACCGGAGTGGTGCTTACTGTGCGGAATGTCCCCTTGTATGTCCCTTCCTTCCCCCTTGTCCCCATTCTTCCAACCAAAAAAGGCCTCTCCGGCTCTAAATTCAACTTACGCTAACGTGTGGGATTCAATCAACAGACTAGTAATCGCCTTCATCTGCTGCGGCATCGGCACATTTGGGCTGTGTTTGCTCTGGTGGAAATGGTCGCACAAATACGCCTGGCTTCTCAGCACTATCTTCATCCCAGGGATGTTCAGTGGCCTCTCTGGCGTAATCTCAACGTTCGTTGGCATCTATGGCGCCCAGCAAGGCGTACACTATGGCAGGACAACAATTGCCACTCTCGCCGCTACTGGCGGGTGCTCCGTCATTTGTGGGTTTCTATCGTTGATATATGCGTTCCTGAAACGCCGAGAAGCAAGACTTGGAGCTGGAATGGAGTCACAGCGGTGGTGATTCGTGAAATTGGGGAGTGACCAGTTTTAGTAGCCAGCTCGCGACACGGCGGTTTTTTTCTTGGGTCTTTTGATTTACATACCTTATTGGGCGTTATTAAAGTGTTACGTTAAGACTACGCAAACAGATAAAGATGGGAAGCGTGGGTGCAGTGAAGGGACAGGCGTGGTGTAGTAGCTCGGATTCTGGACTTTTCACAATTGTTTAACAGTAGTGCCTGGAACAACTAATACTATTTATGTTCACAGAGTCGCCGGACATGTACTGCATGGTGGAATGACACTCGCGCGGTTTTCGGGCCGGGACTCGGACCGCGGCGGTCCTTGGGCTATAAACAGATCGGCGTCCGGATGCGGAGACGCAAGGAGAGCTGGAGAAGCAACAAATGTCAAATAAATTCTCTATTGCGCGAGTCCAGGCATCTCACCAGAAATTCAAAGTTTTCTGGAATAAATAAAGAATGGAAATGAAAGCTCAGCCAAGAGCTCAGCACTGCGGTGGTCCCCGAAACCCTGCCAGTGCGCAGTGATTGCGTGATCAATCGATCAAGCCTGCCTGAGGCCTGAGGCCCACCGTTATTCTGCCGAGGTGGGTCATGCTGACTCGGATGGTGTAGCTGATAGTTGTGTGAACTGGAGATCAGATAAGTCTTTCCTGTCCTTGTACTGTGGCAGGCGTCCTGGATCCGAGTCGAAGCTGGCTTGATATCCACTGCACCTTACTTGAACTTCAAAGTGATCTTTGTGGTTGTAAGTGCTAATACCTCGTTTCGAGCTTCGTTCGGTCTATCTTCTGGGATACCTTCAATGACTGGTCTCTTTTCCTACCAAAAATGGCCACGGCTTGCGCTCGCATTTATCTGAATCATCTCATCGAGTAGGCGGCGGCGCATCAACGATGAGCTCACGCGACGTTCCTGGAAGCCCGTCAACATCCCCAACGGGATGCGCCTGTCTAGGATATCACGGTGTACTTGCAGAGCAATGCGTCATCCAAGCCGATTGCTTCCGTTTAAGAATTAACGTGATGTGGCCCCTCAGTTTGACTCTTTTATATGCGCGCACTCCGCGATAGACACAACGATGATCTCGAAGATATAGCCAGCGCAGTCCACGATGACAGGCAAACACGCGCTTCTGTCGTCCCCCTGATGCCCGTCAAGCGCGTCAAGCCTTGTACCACATCTCCCGTATGAACACCCAAACACCGAGTAGTTGTCCCTGGGATCTTCGGGATTTCCTTGTGCTTGTATCCTTCGGGAAACAGCAAGACATAATGCCAACTTTGGCCATGATTGTAAGGGGCAGGGTACTGTAGTGGCAGATAATCGACCAACGGATTGGAACGCGGGGCCCCAGGCACAACTTGAACACACTGGCAAGAGCCGACGTCGACTGGAAGCCGGCAAGCCGGCTTTATATACGAATAGAGCCAAATGAAGGCACAAATAAACGAAACGTGCTGTAAGAACCGCCAAAGGACCGCCATCATGTTCCCACATTTGCTTCCGATCAAGTTCCGAGTTGTCATACCATAAGAACTCTGTCGCTATTCTCCACATGACCTACGCGCGAAACTGCGGCACTTTTGATTTGCTGACAGCCTGAGAATGATGGTCTGTGAGCGATTCTTCCGAATGGGATCGCGTGCTGGCATTAGCTGTGGCATGATTGACAGGGTTTACGCCAGAGGTAGGATGCGATATCGTGGTGAGTCGTGATATATGAGAAGTTATAATGAAACCTGCCAGTGAAGGGTTTCAGCTTTGCCGCCATAGCCTTATAGCCCATGCACTCATGACCGAATCTTACAGTAGGCTTCGTGTTTTGGTTTGACATGCCGCCATAGCCCACTCTGTACTCCGAGTCTTCCTTCCCACCAACGTGTGACTCCCCACTTTCAGACTCTCGGGTTTGGATAGGCTATTTCTCATCCGCGTTGCAGGCGAAAGCTATGTAGACTCCTCTACCGAGCCAGGGAATAGAGAAAGCGATGACGTCCTCGTGTTTGTGAGTTCTGGTATATCCTCCTCTTTTTATTTCCCGCTTCGAGTCCCTTGTGCAGACTAGTCTCTTCTGGGCTACAGTCGTACAAACTCATACTTACTTTTCTTGGTGGAAAGCTGCAAACTGCTATCACCCGAGGGGCGCTCTGCTAGGACGTCATCGTTCAGAGCGACGTGCCATCTTAACCAACTGCGTACCGCTATCGGGATCAATATAATATTGCTCCTCAGTCTGGTCCTCAGTCCTACCTACGCTCTTTCATCGGCCCATACGTAGTGCGGATCAACTCAACGCCATGATACACGACACAAATACACGAACATACTCCATGGAATCGAAAGGTACAAACCCTCTCGCGTCGTTGACACGATGCCCACGTTCTTACATCTATCCATCTTCATTGCGGGTCTCATCGACTTCCTCTGACAAGACCGTCGCCTTCTGCGTCCTCGTTCGGATGGCTGGTATTTCGGCATTTCTAAGTAACCGATGACATCGCCCCTTCCCACCAGGATTTGGCCGGCGTATATCCCTGATTCTCGTTCTGTTGGGAGTGCAGCCACAGCGCGACGCCACAATCGCATTGGTGTTCGTTAGGGTGCCAGATGTATAAGGGGTGTCCGGCATCACAAAATCATCGACGCGAAGATCATAGCTGCTGTGGAGATGAAAGCTGGCAATGATTAAGGGATATGGGAAGTAGTGCGGGGCTCGGTGGTGTACAAATCTGAGCCGAGTTCAAGGGTCGAGATTACTCCCTGCCTCGTTGCTCCCTGGTGTGATGACAGGAAAAATCTGTGCGTGAGATACGAGAGCAGGGTCGTCTTGGTCTGGGACAGGGAGGTCTGCGTTTTGGCGTGCGTTGACGAATGAAGCAAATGTATCATCGGTGTTGTCACTCCCTGGATACATGAGCTCCTGTAGCTTGGGTAACAGGTCCAAAGGGAGCTCTCCATCCTCCAATTCCAGACAGCGAGAGAGTTGCTCGACGAGCCCGTCACCGATCTGAAGGATCTTCACGTTGCTAAATGGTCTAAGAAGCTTGC